>JAGXJF010005600.1:0-275000 GCA_019208055.1 Stipa capillata
TCCACTTGAGCTCGATGATGCCCATCTTCCTTGCTCCAAGCGGAATTGCCTTGATCATCATCACCTCATGAAGTTTTCTTCATATAGCTCCCCCATAATCCTCGTGGGGAAGATTTCTCTTGAAGTCATCTTCACTTGATGGACCCGCAAGCTTCAAGCATATGTCTTCGCATGATGCCAATCTTGAGCTTGCCGTGATGACCATCGACTTATGATGTCATCCTCTCATGGGCACATACGATCAGCCTCTCGATGCTTGCCCATGAATGGTACCTAACCCTCAACATACACATAGCACATAGTGCATGGGGTTAGTTCATATAATGCAATACACAATTGCTTACCTTCACTTGATCACATGAAGCCGAACTTTTTTATAAATATTATTTTTTTAGAAAAAATTTCAGAATTTATAGGTTTATTTGAAAAAATCACAAAACTAGCACCCTGTCGTCTAACGGTCGGACGACAGGAGGCTTGTCATCCAACCGTTAGACAACAGGGGGCCAGTCGGCCATTTGTGAAACGAGATGACCTATCGTTCAACGGTGGAACGACACCCCCGAGCACTGTAGCAGAGAGTACTGTAGCAGTAACAGTACTCGTATCTTCATTTTTTTCTTCTTCCAAATCATCTCGTGCATTAAATCTTAGTAGAAAAATGGATCATTTACAGGCCCATGTATCCACGGGTGCGATCGGATTTCAAATCCGTACACTTGGTTTCGAATTGCTATAAATTTGAGTGGTTTTTACCCAAATTTTGATAAAAACAACTCAAATTTATAGCAATTCGAAAACCGGCGCACAGATTTGAAATCCGATCGCACCCGTAGATACATGGGCCTGTAAATGATCCATTTTTCTACTAAGATTTAATGCACGAGATGATTTGGAAGAAGAAAAAAATCGAAGATATGAGTACTGTTACTGCTACAGTACTCGCTGCTACAGTAGCATGGGGATATCGTTCCACCGTTGGACGATAGGTCCTGTCGTTTCACGAATGGCCGACTGGCCCCCTGTCGTCTAATGGTTGGACGACAAGCCTCCTGTCGTCCAACCGTTAGACGACAGGGTGCTAGTTTTGTGATTTTTTCAAATAAACCTATAAATTCTAAATAAAAAAATTTGAAAATAATATTTATAAAAAAAGTCCCTTCTCTTGAACTCCTAACTTCATGTCTTGATCACCATGGCTCAACACATGAACCCACTCTTGACCATCTTTGTCAACTTCACTCTTACACTATAACTTCATCTTGATCCAATGTGGTTCACTCCTTGAACCCATATCTTGATCCTTGAAGTTTACTTCTTGATCACTTGATGCTTCACATGATTTGATGGACTCTTCAACACATGAATCCATCTCCTAATCATCACATGCATCATTGATCTTGGGCTTCACGGGCTTGTAGGTTCATCCTCTTGATGTAACCCTACAAAGTGGTACCTAACCCATACATGTTCCAACTCTCAAGGAGAATGGTTAGTCCACAAAATCTATTTGTCATTAATCACCAAAACTACACTTAGGTTAGATTAACTCTCAATCCATCATAAACCACACAAGGGCTAGGTGGACTTTTAGGCAGAGCTAGTACTTTATTTGTATGATATGTGCAGGACACTTGTTGAGCTATACAAGTCCAAAATAAAGATGAGATGTGCTAACGTTTAGCGGGACAAGAGGGAGGAAGGATTGCGGCACAAGTCAAAATATACAAGTGTCTACATACATATTTGGAAAGGAATTGAGTCTACTTTCCAACAAATTAAACAGTGCACAATTTGAAGCTTCTAAGAGAGTTATGGTCATGGAAGTAAAGGTTGCATAAGCTGTCTAAGACTACACGCGACAATTGATATACTTAAGGAATTTAGAGCTTATATGGTAAATATTGGTGGAATCCTGCACTTCTACAACCGTCCAAAGGTTACTAATGCCATTCTTATCTGGTTCCACTCGGACTTGGGGCAAAATAGGTAAGAAAAGAGAAGATACAATGAGTTGAACTCATTCGGATTCGGTCGGATCAGCCAGTAGGTCCAAATTTGAAACAACCGTGGTTTCCTCATACGAACTCCAAATTAGCCAAATAAGTACTTTTTGGAAAGCTAATTCCGAGTAATTTCTAATATTTATACACCCAACTATAAATTTCTTTTGGTCTGTCCGCTATTATCACAACAAGTTGGCAGTTGTGTCTGCCCTTTTTCAAATAGTCCTGTAACTTAGGGAAGTTAGAGTTACGTTGGATTTCAACCTTAATATTAGGGTAGACGTCCTAGAGTCTTTATATACTGTTGTATTTCGTGGCTTTTAGCCTCAGACCACTTTATGCATAAGAATTAAAACATAGCTATTGCTTGTTCTTTCGTACCAGCATTCATGTGAGGATAGCTGAGAGAGGATTAGGCAATCATGTTTGTTCTGCAATCCAAGGTCAAGCCATCGTTCTGTTGGAAATTGAGGACTTCGCGATTATTGCTTGTTGTGGCATCCTGGTTAATAGGATTGATAGACTACTCATATCAACAAGGTGCACCTTCTTTTCCGGAAGCTCATCTCCAAAGAACCTCTGGGTTAAGCGTGCTTGGCTTGGAGCAATTTGGGGATGGGTGACCGACCGGGAAGTTCTTCCCGGGTGCGCACGAGTGAGCACAAAGTGCGCAGGAAAGACTAGTGTTGGTTTGTGGGGCCAGTCTGGATCTCAGGTGATAGCCAAGCGTAACGACCGCCGATCCGGGTGAGAGGCCAGGGTGTTACACTTGTGGTCTCACGACAATCATCTGTCGGTTTGTTTGGGCGTTTTTCGAAGAGCTAAGGGTTCGTGCATTGGTGCGGGTGTTTAGCTAGTGAGATCGTCTATGCATACCATCTATCCATGGCTCCTCGCCGAGAAGATCGGACCACTCTGTATCAGGAAGGGAGGAGAGGATTGTGAAAGGGAGAAGGGGAAGTTTTAGATCTGATCTGAGTGGAGAGAGAGATTCACTGAGGTGAATTATATAACCCGCAACACTCTAAAATTTAGATTTTAGAGTTGGCGAGATTCTAAAAATTTGGGTTTTGAAAAATGAGTCAGCAGTAACAGGCCTCTCTTCAGTCCGTCAGTGCACTACTCATCAGTGACAGGCTGAAGAGAGGCCCATCGTTGATGACTCATTAGTGACGGGTCATTTTCTCGCCCGTCACTGATGACTTTTTGGGGGGAGGAACCTCGATACCTACTGAAGTCATCTGTGACGAGTTGAAGAGAGGGCCGTCATTGATGATTTTCATCAGTGACGGGCTTGTCTTACCCAGCACTGATTCCGATCATGGATGACTATTTTTGTAGCAGTATGTAGTGGATCTGGAGGCGGGGGATTGCCAGCGGCTGCCAATAGATAGGTGCATGGGTTGCTGAGGTGGGAAGGTCGTCGGTCTAGGGTCAGGAGTGGGAGTGGCTGGGTGGGGTGGTTTGGCTTGGGCGTTTGGCGGCCACAGGAGCGAGATGGAGCGAAGATGGGCTAGTGTTTGATTATATATATACCTCCCTCCTCTCCACTTAAGGCCCACATGTCATAGCATATTTATTAATTTTTCAAAAAAAATCTACACACCCATGGGGACATATTAGTGCTCATGTCTGGTCCACAGACTTATCAGATACCCACTCATGAAACCCATGGGTTTGAGGCACCATCTGTACCCACCCTTATTGGGTCGGGTACCCACGGGTACCCACACCTGTAGGTAAAAATATTTGGAAGCTATTGTAGGTTACATGCACTTGGGAGCAGCTGGGCTAGAGTAATTAAAATGGTAAAAAATGTGACCAAAGCACACCAGGTTCACTTTTTGCTTCTGATTCATGTGCACTGGTGGCAGTGCCTTCTTTCATAAATGAAGGGCAAAAGTCGGTTGTATTGGTCCTATATCGAAAAGAAATGTCTCCTGAGCCACTGCGTGTTGATCAGGAGGTGAAATTACGGTTTCATTTCAAAAGTCGTCGTCTCATCTCGTCCCCATCGCTAAAGGTGGCCACCGGCCGACCATTGCAGTGGCAGGGCCTCTTGTCCCTTGCCCTAGCTCGTTGCCTCTCCTTCCTCTCGTTGCTCCAATGGGTGATATAGGCGTTAAGTGACACTGTGACATCAGGTGGCAGGGTGTTGTTTGCCAGGTGACTGCTCTTGGTCTACCCTTCACTGGTTGTACTTATATTTGATCCTTGATAGTGTCGTAGAAGTTTTGACTTTCAATTTTCTAGTTGCTATGATTTGTTCCACCAAAGCTAGCCACATTTGACAATTGTTTGTCATTGTGTTTTGTTTTATGAGCTGATTTGTTTGATGTCTGTGGCATCGTTTAGAATGAAATTGAAGACTTTATGCATCGATCTATGTAGAGGCCATGGAAGATCCTCTCCTCTTTAATCTAAAAAATTCCAACTATGTACAATAATTGGCTCTTGCTTTTCTTTTTTCTAGGAAAAGCCACGAAGAAGTCTAAACAAACAGGCCAGTGCATCTAGCAGCCAATGTGATGGTCTATATATATGTGTGTTGACACACGTGTACGTACCTCTGCTATGCCTCTCATGCATCGTCGTCCGTTGCACGTACTATTTACCGGATGCATGCTGCAACCTTGGATCGAGCCCAATTAATTGTACCATACCGCCAGATTAATAATTGTCACCTACAGGGCAAACCTCCATGACTAGGCTACTATACGCATCGGTGAGTCGGGTCGTCAATCTCACAAATTATCATCATCACTGGCTCGCTCTGTCCTATAGAGATCGTGTTTATTTATTTGCAGGCATAGTCATCTCATGTCGCTGTGCTGCATCTACTGCCCGTTTAATTTTATTAGTATTATGACCAGGCTGACTTCACTCGGAAATCTAAACTCACGCGAATAGAGAAAACACAATATTTGAATCTCACGATTAACTAATTCAATCCTTTAAAAAGAACCATAAAAATTATAAATAAGAGGTGTTTGGATGTTGAAAAACTCTTTTGAGACTTAGTGTTACTTGACTAGAGATAGAAGGGAGACAAAAATGCATTGAAACTTTAAAAGCAAATTTTCTATGAGGTTGTTTTAGAATTTATATAGATAGAAACTTTTCCTTCAAACTGCAACTCTATTTTTTCTCCAAAATTACTTTGTTTTAAAGAGGGCCTAGCCTAGCCCTCTCTAATGGAATATTAGGTTGTCATTGATGGTTTGGTCAAATTAATGGTGACCTAAATTCTAATAGGCTTCGAGTTCCCATGGGCATCTATTGTAGATACCCATCATTGGGTGTTAAAGAAGGGTTTTCTCAATAAGAAGAAGGAAGAGTGGTGGATTTATGGTCACATATGAGACACATTGGAATTCAGAACTCCTAAAATCCTACACACCACACCACCGTTGCTTAACCCGTGTTTCCCGGTACTAGCACCCTAGCTCGCGATATTCCTTTCCTGTAATTGTGGATACCTTGAAGGTGTTATTGCAAGGCTACAATGCTAGGACGGTCCATGGGTTCATAGTTGTTGGAGGAGGAACTGCGAGGAACTACTTCAACTACGAGCATATTGACGTGCTACATCAACTATATTTTCACTACATACTCGACGTGTCTAATAGTAACCCTATGATATAAAACATCAAGGACTCTTTAGTTTACGTGGTAATAGTTTGTTTCATTATGCCTAGTGGAGCCTACCCGCTCCCCAACCTAAAGGAAGAAAAAATTAAAGGCAAAATAGACGCATACGACTAAACAACAACTTTTATCTAGATCTGTCCCACGCACATAAATCATCTTATTTGTAAATTTACTTTAGCGATTACAAATTTGTATAGCATAAGAGAAAAAAAGTAGAACTATAGCAACATTGTGGTCCAATCCTATACTGAATAAGAAATTAAATATACTAAAAAAAATCACTTATAATTGTATATAATCTAAATTCTAAATGTAATACTCGCTCATTTGATCCAAACAACACTATCAAAAAACTATGGTATAAATTCTAATATACACACTAGACAAGGTGGTACACTAAAACTATGGTATAAACTACTCATGAGAGTGCTACATTAGTACAGAATTGTCTAATCCAAGACATCTTATCCGAGACGATTGGGTTGAAGCTCCTCCAATAACTGATATCTGACGTGGTTACCATAGTTGAACCGCCTCTGATAAGGATTTCGAGAGTAACCGCCTCAGATAATAAAATCATCTGAGGCGGTTGTTCTGTCACAACAGCCTCGAATATATGTAGGAGGCGGAGGGCTAAATACAATCGCCTTGGATAAGGTGCATATTCGAGGCGGTTATAAATTTACAACTGCCTCAGATGTGTTCAAAACCTAAAATTTCAGAATCCCGCTAGCTCTGAAATTTCAAAACCCAAAGTTTCTGAATCCCGCATGGTATATAATTCATCAGCTCTGTGCATCTATGCACTCTCTCCACTCATCTAGATCCAAAATTTCCTCTCCTCCCTTCCACCCCTTCTCCTCCTCTCATCCTTCCAATATAAATCCACTGCAAGGAGCATCTCCTCTTCATGTCACCATCCTCGTAAGAACATGGCAAATGCTACATGGGAGTTTTGCTCGGATTCGAGGTAAGGAAGGTCCTCTCGAGATTTGTGTCATTTTTGACTCATTTTCGAAGGATTTTTATTAGTGCCTAAAATTTTTATTTTTAAAATTTTTTCTCATATTTTTTTTAGCAGCTCTACTCGTTCACGGTTCGGAATCCATGAATTTTTTTTGCATTTGGAGCTCGGGAAGAAGTTCAACGGAGAGTGGGAGATACAGTTTTTCATTCGAAGGGACAAAAGACATGTAGGCTTATCAGATGTGCCTTGTTGATAGCTTCATTCTAAGTGGTTGAGGAGCCAAAACGAATATCGTATGCAAAAGTTACAGCCGTTTTAGTGAAACCTTACTCGGCACTGCCGGGTAGGGTCTTTTTTCGGGATAATATCTTATCCGAGGCGGTTGTCTCACGGCGGGGTTGTCTCACGGCAACCGTCTTTGGAAACCGTCTCGAATATCAGTTATCTATGGTGATTGTTTCATAGCAACCTCCGCCTCAGAATCAATTATCCGAGACAGTTGTCTCGTGGCAACTGCCTCGGATAATAGACTATTTGAGACGGTTGCATAATCTCTCTGAATGTGTCCCCATATTCACAACCATTATTTTGAGGTGGAGATGATAATCGTTTCGGATGATCTATTTCAATCGTCTCGGATGAGTTTTTCTGTGTGCTATGCTCACAATCATGACGAAACTTAATTTCTTTGCGGCAGATATTGATTTAGCTGTACCGATATCAATTCCCTTCATTATCCCTAAATGATCCAACAAGTTAGTAATCTGCAAAACAAGTCGGACAGATCAAGACATCAACGGAACCTAATGCATACACCAAACAAGTTAATTGTTTCCTCACCAATAAAAAAAAGAAACGAGTTAACTATTGCTGGCCATTCACGCTCGCAATCATCAGTTCCCACGTCCGAAACCGAACAGAACACTCGCGCGCGTGCGTGCGCGCGAGCAAAAGGAAACTAAACCTCACCACCACCCATCTACTCCCAAACCCTAAGCTATAAGCCAAAGCCACCGACACGCGGGCCAGCACCTTCCCTGTACCCCACGCGTTAGTCGAGAAGGGTAAGCCGTGCTAGGTAACGTATGGGCCGGCGCGAGGCATCCATCATGCAGCTCGCGACGGCGAGAGGCAAGGCGCGACGAGTCAAGGGGGAGCAGAGGGAATCATCCGCACCCGCTGAGCTGAAAGGAAGCCCCCCCGCGCGCATGCGGTGCGGTGCGTACGAGCGGCGGGGCCCGAGTGTGCACGTGTGGGGGGAGGGCACACGTGGGGGTGGTGGGCCCGCCCACCACGTTCGGGGATGGACCACACGCACTCCTAGCAGTACGTACTCCAGCTTTCACTCTCGCTCGCTCTATCCCTTGCTTTGCGTCCATGGTTTTCTCGCTTCTATATAAACGGACACCTAGCTAGCTTAGGAGCCGAGCGTGCGGCCTGGTCTAGATAATATCACGAGCAACTCTAGCGAGCGGAGCTAGTGCTCTCTCTCTCTCTCTCTCTCATCATATACTTCTTTCTTTCTCTGATCCTCTCTCTCTCTAGATCTCTCTCTTGCTTGTTTGTGCCTGAGAGAGAAGTGGAGAGAGAAGATGAAGAAGCAGAAGGGAGTAGGGGGGCTGAGCAAGGTGGTGAGGGAGCAGAGGGCGAGGCTCTACATCATCCGCCGCTGCGTCGTGATGCTCCTCTGCTGGCACGATTGATCCATGTTATCACTCCATGTTCACCGGCAATCAGATCATGAACATCCACAGCTATACCTTGTCTAGTACTAGCTAGCATTGCAAGTATCTGAAATTCTTCTTCTTTTGAGTTTTTTTTTCCTTCATCATTTTTGTATTTATGTATGTGCATGCTGACCAAGGAAGGATATTATAGTAGCTAGTTAGCTAGCAACATATGTAGCTATTAGCTAGCTAGATTCCATCTACTTCTTTTCTTTTTTCTTTTTCTTTTTCTTTTTTGGATCTGCTAGTAGACCTGAATTTTGGGGGGAACCTCAGCCATCAATCGATATGTGTACATTAATTTGATGCTTCCTTTCTTTAATTGCTCGCAGAGACTTATTATCGTGTACTGCCTCATGTCGCTTTCTGGCATGCCATAATGTCATCGTATGTATAACTTCCCTCTTAGTACAAAAGATTTCCAAGCTTGAATGTACAGGCGATAAGATATAATCCGAGGTAGGTTTTGGATGTGATATGCAATTTCGTACTAATTATACTATATCTTGCAAAAATTTGTACTCTAATTGGTAATGCAATCTAGAGAAAGAAATTAAGTGACACTCCATTATTAAAGCGACTCTGCTTGGTTCCGTATATACTTTGTAACTCTCAAAGATAAAAGGAATACCAGCATTGCTGAAGCAGTAGCTAGCTCGTTCTGTAGCTTGATCGGTGAAAACAACTGATCACCTAACGAGCATGATATTTGAACTATACGATCGAGTTAACCAACAAAAAATGATTCATAACACAACCCCTCATAGTTGCTTGGACATATTTTCCTGCGATTACTTCCCCATTTTGTACTCACTCATTAGCTGGATTTTCTGATAAAATTATCTGGCCGACTGGTTTGAGCAAGAATGAATTCGATCTCGTATGGTCAGAGCTCCATAGTCATCGACCAAAACCATAAGGAATGCCAAACAGATGTCGAGAAAAGCTATACTTGCAGATGGTATCATAAATGTTGTACGACTTCTAAGAAAAATTAGAATAGTTGTATATCAACCGCACTCCAAAGGTCTGAGTTGTATATTTTCCATTGCAAAGGATGTAATTGATGTGCTACCATTGCAAAGAGATGAAATAGGGTTTTTTTTTCTGTGCTAGCCACAATTTTCAATAAACAAAACATTACCAACTAAGGTTGAAATACCAAGATTTGTTAGGATAAATATACTTCTAAGTTAAAAAAAATCTTAAGTAAATGTACATTTGTGATGTAATGTATGAACTTGCAAATGTTGGACCAAAAGTATCAATGTTGTATGCCTACAAAAGAAACAAGGTCTTGGTCTAAGGTATGTTTGATTTGTGCCAAAATCTACCCTACCAATTTTTTAGTCATGACCAAAATTTTAGTCTTGTTTGCATGGTTTCCAAAATGTTGGCATGCCACTCCTTAGCCCACTCTAGTTCTTTTTTTTGGCCAACATTGGCCAAATCATGGGTAACCAAACCGTTGACAAAATTTTGGCTAACCAATTTTGGTAGAGTAGATTTGGGCTCAAACCAAACGCACCCTAAAACGATAACTATATATAGGTGTACACATATTCTTTTGAACAACAGAAATGGGAATATTTTTGGCCCCAAATTACATGTCACACTAGCTTCGTCCCACAATGTAGCTATAGGAACCTTTCAAGATTTTTCAAAACTTCGAAATGTGCCTTTTTGACTTTCTTAATTAAGGCACCCAGTTTTTCTTCTATGGTCATTTTGACCATGCTCAAACCCATTGGCCCTTATCTGAGTGTAAAGGAACCTATTTCATCTCTTTATAATGCTAATCAGTTGCATCCTTTGCAATGGCAAATGTGCAACTGCACACCTTTGGAGTTATTGGATATAGCATTCTTCCAAAAAAATCATGAAAGAATAAAATCCCAATTAAACTTGTATTTTTAAATGGATACTTTGTAAGTGCACTCGGGTGCATGCGCTCTCGCGAGAAGAAGGCATGTGCATATTTCTAAAAATTGTGAAAAAATCCATCCGTGTACATTGCGCAAAAACATGTGTAGAGAAGAATTTTTTTCGCGAAATGCCCACTTGTGACTAAAGTAACAATTATCTACTCATATATATAGCTTTGATACTAGCAAGGGCCCCTATGTTGTTACTGATTAAAAAAAGTCAAGCTACATGTTTGCAGCACTATTTACTTTATTAAATTGATGTGCTACCACTACTATGTAAAGGGTTTTTCTGGACCCCTCATCTCAGCCAGTTTTCTCGAAGCCAACAGAAAACAAGAGAATCTAAGGCGGTTTTGCTGAATGAATGGACAGGAAAGAAATAACCGTCTGGAAAAACATATAATCTTAGTCGGTTTATATTTTACACCGACTGTGATAATAATCTCAGCCGGTTTGTATTGTGATGCGCCCCCTCCTCTGCAATGGCGATGGCCGGATCCGTGCCGCGCTGGCCGGATCCAAGAGGAGGGGGGAGGGAAGGAGGAGGGGGGCGGCCGGGGGCCCGTGTGCGCCGGAGGAGGAGGTGGAGGAGGAGGTCTGGGAGTGTGGCGTACCCGGTTTCGAGATCGGATAATCCCTTGTGTTCTCGGTACTGGTTCTATGATCAGTAGCTAGTACCCACAAGTTAACCTGTATACCCTTGTCATACACATGCACATCATAATACGATATGTAATAGACCGTCAAGGTCGATAGTCTTGTACCTGTAGCCAACGGCTTGAAACTTGCAGTGGAAATCAAGCGGTGATGTGGCCCATCAGTTTGCCATACCCGACAGGCAACTGACTGGGGTTACACCCTAACTTTCGCGAACGTAATCGTATCCTCGGAGTTGACGTCTCTTTCGTCTGGCCAAATCAACAAGCCAGGTGAGTACATTGAATGTACTTGCAAGCATCCTGTAGGAAGATTATAACTGTCATATTGCATGCAAGGTTTGTTCAATAAAAAGGCTCTACCCTAAGTTGAAGATTGAGCGGAAAAGTAAGTTTTCATTTGAAATACAATGGTAATAGATTCAAAAGCATTTTCGAAAGCAAACCCGTCTCTGACGGTCAGTATCTGGTGCCAGAAATTACATTCTAACAATCATCAATTAGAGGTCGATAACCCGTGTATCGCCTCAGACAGTCCTTAAACCTACCCATGCTACCACCTTGCAGCACGGGCTAGATTTCTCTTCTGCAGTTCTTTTCTACCAGCCTGTAGCTCAAACTGCACACTGTGGACACATCATGCCCACATCTTTAATTCCATTCCCAAAGTTCGTAACCAAAACTTAGTCTAACCAGTGTGTGGCCTTTCCAAGTCATGTCCATAACCGAGGACGCGGCTATTCGAATAGATTTTAACACTCTGCAGAGGTTGTATGGCTTTACCCACAAGATGTAAGTCCCCCTTGTTGCCATGGCTAAATAAGCACTTTTTAGGAGGGGTGCCGGCAGGGTTATTACAACGAGACCTTTCCCCCATTTTCATACCAGTGCTAGACCCGCTAGATAAGATCTACCCAGTCTCCGCTTGTGCTCGGTAATGCCCAAACCCCACAACCCGAAGTGGACTTATCTTTGTGTCGAACCTCTACACACGTATCACGTGGAGGTCCTCTAGGGATGCCAATCTACCTAGCACTCTCTTCCTACTGCCCACGGGTCCAGACACTAGCAATCGACGTCGTAATTAGCCAAGTCCTTCCCATAAAAGACATGTGGACGTACGAGGTGAACTTGGTCGAGTGGTACTTAGGCTCAGTCCTTAACTGATTTGAGCAAGACCGCACATCATCACCTCTTAGCCATGTCACTACATGCTACAACCATTCCTCAGATCCCCACTTATTGTTTTCACCCGAATCAAAGTCATCCTCTATTTTATTTGGGGTTTTGGCAAACAATACTTTCAACAGTCACCTCGGAAGGTACGTGCCTTCCCGAGGGTTTTAATCCCATAACCCAAGGGGTTTCGCATGAATCGAACAAAATTATGTTTCTCTCTATAGCAGGTCCAAGCATGGCTATTGCCTATATCCCTAATGTTTTACTGGTCGTACGATGACCGACTAATTATTACTAGGGTTACAAGGATTAGGTTTGCGGATGTCAGGGCCCCGGAATTACATATGGCTAAAGGAACGGATTATCGCTAAAGCCACATATAATTCACGAAGTCCTGTGAAGGGTTAAGGTCGTTCTGGAATCCACCAAGCAAGACAAGGTCGGAAGAGCCCGGCGATCATACCCACACCCTAACCTGGCGCTTAAGACCAGTGGGTCACCCAAAGGCCCGGTATGATCCACCCACACCCTGCCTAGCCGGCATCGCATCTCAGCTAGTGGGTCACTCAGCCGAATTCCTATCCCACCGAGTGAAGACTAGAACCACGATAAACCTTCACGGCAAACCCATGCACTTCATTTCATACACGCATTGTACATGGGCAGCCAACGAAACAACTTGAATATCATCACAAAACTCTACAAGAGTTGGATTTAAAGATAGTAGGCATAATCCGTACCAAGGACATGTCTTAGCTTCTACATTTCATGACTTAGAAGTCATTTTCAGCACACAACAGAGTTAAAGACAGCAGCGGAAACACGAGATAAACATGGAGAATGACTGGCTAGGTCATCTCCCAAAAGCTATACACCCAACCATGACCAAGGCGGACAAATCTTGCAGAACTACTCATCATGAACATCATTTTCAGCAGTAAAGAAATCGTCGATGCTAGGGTCACCTGCAGGAATGGAATTCCCAAATGAGTACTTTCGTACTCGCAAGATGCTAATGTGCTCATTCCAGGTTAATCTTAAGCATGGCATGGTAATTAAATGACGGTATTAACAATGCAATCCATGTGAAACATAATCAGCAAAAGATGACATATCCTGACATAGTGTTCAGGTACCCAATAACAAATTTCCTGACATAGGGTTCAGGTACCCAGTAGCAAGTTCCCTGACATAGGGTTCAAGTACCCATTAGCAAGTTTCCTGACATAAGGCTCAGGTGCCATAGGTTTCCTGACATAAGGCTCAAGTGCCACAGGTTTCCTGACATAAGGCTCAGGTGCCACAGGTTTCCTGACATAAAGCTCAGGTGCCCATTCCGACATAGGGTTCGGTGGCCCATGACACAATAATCCTGACATAGGGCTCAGGTTCCCAACGATGCAACCATACCATACACACAAGCAAACCTACTCATGCTAGTAGCTCGATGCACCACATACATCATTTTGAAATATTCGAAACTACACGACATTAATTAACCAATGCATAGCAAAAAATAACCAGAATATTTCCAACAAGCGAGCATGCTTGCCTGATTGTTCGGGATAGTACTCCTGCTGATGATCACCCTCGGCAAAACCCTCAATGCCCGACTCTAGCAATTAGAATACCGAAACACCGGAAAAGAGCAATAAGAGCAAATAAGCAATGCTGAAATCTTCAGAGATGATGATGTGTATGAAATGCATCCTAAGGTATAGGAAATTCTACTATGAAGCTAGCGTATTTTGAAATGCATCCTAAGGTATAGGAAATTCTATGTAATGCTTTTAAGGTGTTCACGGCTAACTTGAGAGCGATTTGTAACCTTTAAACTACTCATAGTGGTGGCATGTGAAAACATGGTGTCGTGATTATATTTTGGCCGTTAGGTGAATTGTGACACCCAGCATTTCAAGTTCGACTGCTAAGCTAGATTCTCTAGTATATAGGTATGGGGAGGTCGCAAGCATTTTCTACGGGTCCTACAAGTTTAATCAATTTCAGCATTTCCTGTCTTCTTCCCAGTAAAGAGAACTTTGTGAATTAAGTGTGTTGCTTAGGTAAATGCTAGTCCCATAGTATGACCGGTGAGGTTTGTTAAGGACATTGGCGTGTAAGCATTTTATTTGGCCGAATAGTTAAAGGATGGAGTCGACTACCATATGTACGCATGCAAGTGTATCAGCTCGTTACACTTACTTAACTGGATACTGGTATGACTAAGTCATTAGCTAGATTGTGTACATATCAACTCTAAATCCATTTCTTCCATTTATTAGGTAAGCTGACTTGATAGTTTGAATGCTTAAGTTTTTAGGCATGTCTTTAACTAAGCATAATATTCTTTACTGCCTGAACAGTTTAAACACATCTGGTAATTAACTAGTCGGGAGCGATTTAGTGTACCAATAATAACTAACTATTATCGACACAATTAGGCAATCAACAGTTCCAATGGTCATCATGGTAATTAGCCGGATATCACAATTATTCATTGATTGAGTTAGCAAATAGTAAGCTTACCTTAATTAATATCTTATACAAATTGACTGTTCGTGAGTTCCAGATAGTACATTAGTTGTGCTCAAAATAGAACTCAAGGAGCTTCAGATCTGGTATTGAGGTGTTGCTGCTCCAGCAAATCAAGTATACGTGATTAGCGCATATTAGTTTCCCTAATGTTTGTCTCTTTTATCCATCCATTGTCTATACGCAATTTCTATTATTCTTCTCAGATTAGCTGCTAATCACCCTTTGCATATGTATATGTATATTGTTACTAATTCGTTACTTATAGCATGCTAAAGAAATGGAGTTAACCATATCGGTTGGTTCAATAGGTTAGCAGCTAATGGATCCATGAATTGAAGTGATAAAAAGGGCTTCAACCGAATGCATTGGCTCACAGATCAGCTAAACCAGACTTACTGTTACTGGGCAATTAGCAGAGTTTTCAAGTTAATTAATGCCATTGATTAGTAGATAGCCCAGCTCCTGTTAAAACTCACGGTTGCAATGCAAGGAATGAGGAGTCAAGAGGAGCTCACACCCGGCGAGGAAGGGCTAGCACCTATGGCTCAAGCTCGGGGAAGAGCTCCCGGTTGGCTGCCGAGGAAGGTTGGGCTCGGTGAGGGCGTGGATGTGGAGGAGCTCGGCCCGCCAGAGACCTCGCGGTGGTTGTTGGTGGCGGCTCCACTGGAGTGGACGAAGAGCGTCCCGGCGCTGCTCCCGCCCGGTGACCTGCGCATCCAACCGAGCGTGAGAGGGAGAAGGAGAAGGGGGAGGGAAGCTCGGTAGAGGAGGAAAAAGGAGGGCAGCTCGCCGTCGGTTGAGGAGCTCGGCACCGGAGTTGATGGCGGTGGCGATTTGAGGGGCGGCGTTCTTGGGCAGAGCACGGGGAAGAGGGAAACGAGGCATCGGAGCGCCCGAGGGTGGGTTTTAACCCGGGAGGAGAGAGGAGGCAGGGCGCCAGCGAGGTCGCCGGCCGGTGCGCGCGACGCGCGTCTGCCCACGCGTCGGCGGCGGCTTGCCGCTGGGGCCCGGTTGCCAGGGAGAAGAGGGAGGGCGGAGACGCCGGAGGAGCGCAGTCGGACGCGTGCCCCGGCCACGTGGCAATGACGGACTGCGGGCGGGTCCCGCCTGGCAGTAGAGAGGGCGCGGCGGCGCCGCAGGGAAGAAAGGGGGCGGGCGCTGCGCGTGGGCGAGCTGGAGAAACAGCGGGCGCGGCGTGCGGGCGTGGAAGGAAATGGGCTAAGGCCCATTGCGGCAGGGGAGGGTTTTCCTTTTTACTTTTTTTTAAATTTCTTGCCTTTCCTTCTTTCATTTGCTTGTAATTTAGAATTCACATGGTGAGTGATTTAAAAGAGGTTTTGAAGTTTAGAAAGGTTTGTAAGAGATGTGTGTACTGCTGCACTCTATCTTGTTACCTGGAGACATATTCATTTTTGGCTACAGCTAGATTTTGAGGCAATAGAGCTAAAAGAAATTTGGACTAGATCGGGTGGCATTAGGGTTTAAATCGCTAGTCCAAAATTCGCACTCAAGAATGATACAAACGTAAGCCTTTAATAGGATAATTCATAAAAAATAGTAATGAAATATTTGACTCGAAGAGTAGGTTTCGTTGGAGTTTTATTGTAGTTATTTTCTCTAAGTTCCACTGGGATCCACTTTAGAACATTATGTTTAAGGTTCCGGTATGAGTGCAAGAACCTATATGTGTGCACGAGATGCAACTTCGTTTTTGATTAACTCATATTTATTCATGTACGCCACAAGATGGTCATCACAGCGGACCTATGTCATATGCAACTATGGGGTATATCTAGGTCTAACACAAAATATTGTTGATACACACATAGCATGCAGGGTTGCAAACAAAATATTTAAGTTTTGACAAATAAAGGATTCAACATGTTCAAGGTGGGAATGCTTGCCTGGCGATATTGGTCGGGTCTCGGTCCTGAACTTTACGATAGTTCTCCATCTTCCTTCACGAGATTTGTCGTGTTGTCGAAACTACACGTCGGGGAAAATATCGAATAAACGACAGTGCGAGAAAACATCCAATAACAACAAATACCAAACCAGAGCATCAACTCATACATTCATGAAGTGTCAAGATAGCTACTAATTTTGGATAGCGTTAGAAGTTTAGGAGGAATCATTTTAAGTGAGCATGGCAAAGATATAATTTTTAGGGTTTACTACCGAGCTAGGGTTCCTTCGGACTTCCTTCGCGTTAGGGTGAAGCCACTTTTAGGAGGAATCAAACTGAGGTTAGAGGGTATGTTAAAAGATATCAATGCTGGATTAAGAGTATCTATGAACCTAAGGATTTGGGTTTGAAGGAATATAAATCGACTTAACTATATATTGAGCACATTAGGGTTTTCCACTTGCTAGGGTATTATTATAGAAATATTTGAAGTTCATATATATACTGGAACCAAACTGCCCTATCTCGTTTTAGAAGTTTTGTGGAGGGAGGATCAATCTAATCGGGTTCATTTTGGGAAGGTACACGTAATATTCCTAATTTGTAATCTATTCAAATTTGAATTTCAAAATAATTACAAAAATTACAAAAGTTGTACCATTGGCTAGGTTTTGATTTTTGAAGATTATAGGAGAAAGAATCATTTCATTCGGGTTTACGACAGAGGAGCAACAGTGATCCGAAGGTTTGCCGAAAGGAAATAAAGAAGAGGGGGAGTAGTCGGAGGAGGAAGAGATGACGTCGTAGGCGTACATTAGGCTTACGCTTTTGGTGTCAGATGGTGCAAAGCGGGATAGGTTCTATTGTGGTTACGCTTCGCAGACGGACAAAGCGTAATCTGAGAGAACAGACAATGAAATACGCTTTCCGCAGATGAAAGCGTATAGTGGTGTATGTGATAGGAAAAATACGTGTTGGGGAGTCCAGATAGGTCATCAGGACGAGATACCCCATAATGTATTTTATGCTTGATAACCTTGGTTGCTCTGTAGGGATTCCCAATGTCCCAGACGAGGCCACCTCGTCCCCCGGAGGGCGAGTTCCCGGGCGAGTCGTCCTATCTCTCGGGCGAGGTGCCAGAAGAGCTTGGGCCAAGTCGCTCGTCCCAAGCAGAGCCGAGGATGTTTTCCCCAGGACGAGGTGGGGGAGGTGCGGGCTCAGCCAGGAGTAGAAAAGGACTTGCCCACGAGAAGGCGGTGAGCACGGCAGAGGCGGCCGTACCCGCGAGGCGCGTCAGGGATATGCCGACGAATCTAGTAGGTAGCGGCGAGGACGAGAGTACTGATTCGCCTGATGTACGGTGATACGCACTAGATGGGCTTATGATCTGTCTAAGGGCAGCGATGTATTTTCACTTATAAGTCAATTTTGCCTACATAAGGGCAGAACGGCACCCCATATGAACCCGAGTGTGCCTCTTCAAATTCCAGCTTTATTTTCCACTGCAATCCCACGTTACTCTTCGGTGGTAGACGAGAGCGGTTCCCGTGGTCATTTGGCATCGTTCCCTAGGTCGTCCTCTTAGCACCTTGGTCCTCAGACTCGCGGTGCCCAAGTTTACCGTCCGAGGGACACCTTGTCGACAGTTGGCGCCGTCCGTGGGGGACGAAGGGGGCGACGTACTTTTGACCCAGACCTTCGCCATGCCACCTCGACCAAAGAAGGGGCGACCACAACCAGGCGGAAGATGGCGGCGAGCGGGAGGCGTGTCCCTTCCTCTCCACTGGAAGGCGAGATGAACGCAGAGGCAATGAGAGCTGCGCCAGTCAGACCCGATCGCGCGGGTGAGCTTACCTTCAGCGTCACGGCAGATGGGAGATCCCAGTAGTGGTCCCGCCCATCGGGGCGCAGGTGCCGCCGATGGCTGAAGCCGTTGTGGGCACACAGAGTTTGGCGGACGAGGTCGAAGGCCTGTGGCGGCAGGCCGAGGAGGCGGCGAAAAGGTCGGCATGCTGCAGGCATGTCTCCAGGCGGCAGAGTTGGAGGCACTAAAGATGAACGCCCAATCCCAATAGGTGGCAAATCTATACCGGGCGCAGCTTGAGGCGACACGAGCCCTGGCGACTCCCCTGACCCCGCCGGAGGTCCGCGCCGCGGAGGAGCTGCGCCATCAGCTGGCCGAGGGTTGCTCCGCCACCCGCGCGGAGACCCTCGCCCCCTCCTCGGTCGCCGAGGCCCTCCTTAGAGACTTAGACGCGGCGCGGGCGCGGGTGGCGGCGTACGTGGGAGAGGCAAACCTTGAGGTGGAGCGTCTCAGGGCGAACATATTGTAGAACCAGCAATCTGCCCGAGAAGCCATCCGTAGTTGCGAGGGCAGCCTGAGTTCTCAGGGGCATCCACACGTCGAGCAGCGTCCGGGCAAGGCACATGTTGAACAACAACGACCGGAGCACATCGTCCGCCACTCGGAGGTCATTGACCTTACGACCATGGCGAGTCCATTAAACCTAGGGCTCATGGCGGTCCCGTTCCCGCCGACCTCCCGAAGTACGCAGGCACGACGGACCCAGTCCTGTACACGAGGGTGTACGAGGCGGTGGTGATGGTTGCGGGGGTGGCGAGGCCTTCATGGCGAAGAGCCTCCTCCTCGCCCTCTCCGGCATCGCCGGGGCATGGTACCTCGGCCTTGAGCCCCGCATGATATACTCCTGGGAGCAGCTGCGCGACAAACTGCACGGGTATTTTCAGGGGTGCCGCAACAAGGAGATGACCTTGATGGACCTTAGCAACCTCTGGCAACGCCCGAGCAAGACCATTCGAGCATTTCAGCGTCGATTCTTTGAAGTCCAGTGCTAGGTGAAAGGGGTCGCCGAGCAGACCATCTGCGAGGCCGCTCGGTGAGGCATCAGCAATGAGGCCCGAGCTGATAAACTCGAGAGGAAGCGACCTAGCCACGTCGAACAACTGTATGACATTATGTAGGTCTACGCCCTTGTGGAGGAAGGGCAAATTCTGTGAAGGGAGGAGGCCAGGGCATCCCAGGTGTACGCGGGGGTCGAGAAGGCGGAGGGGCGACGTCCGAGGTGCCATGACATACATCACGTGGCCGAGGAGGGTCGGCGAGGCGAGGAGCGCGCCGAGTACGAGGAGGAAGAGGGCTGACCGCGAGAATCGCGTCAGGCTCAAGGGCGGCAGGTGGCTTGCTTCCCACCGCGTCAAGGCCCTTCACCCCGTGAGTCTCCGCGGTAGCATGGGAGGGAGCCCTATGTCAGGCTGGGACAGAACCGAGGCGGGGCGGATCATCGTCAGCGGGATCCGCCTCGGCCGAGAGGCTCTCACCGGAAGTACTGCGAGCTGCACAAATTCTGCTCGCACTCAACGGCTGAGTGCGAGGTCGTCGCCCGAGCTCGGGGCCCCTTCCACCCCCCCGATGGGTGAGGGGCAACGCGCGCAGGGGTCCGTGATGAGGCTCCCCTGGAGCTCCCCCTCCTCCCCTGCGACGTGGACCGCCTGCCGGTGGGCAGGAACCACGTCGTGTCATCCATGCGATCACCGGGGGGAGCACCCACACCTTCCCATCGAAGTGCTAGCACAAGGAGTATGTCCGCCGAGTCCAACATATAGGGGCATACCCCCGACGAAGCTCCCCGCCTGGACGAGCACCCCTATCATGTTCGGCCTGGAGGATGCCGCGGGCATCGTCCTCCCGCACCATGATGCCCTGGTTATCTCGGCCGTCATATCAGAAGTGGAGGTCTGGCGTGTGTTCGTAGACGGGGGCAGCTCGGCCGATATCTTGTTCGCCTCCGCCTTGGATGGGATAGGCATCCCGCGCTCGTGCCTCCAGTCCCCGGGCGTCCCTCTCCTCTGGTTCGGCAGTGAACCGATCAGGGCCGTTGGATGAATCGAACTCCTGGTCAAATTCCAGGATGAAGGCAGAGAGCACGCTGAGACCGTGCTGTTCGACGTCGTCGACATGCCCTATCAGTACAATGTGATCCTTGGACGGATGGCGCTTAACAAATTCGGGGTGGTCCCTCATCACGCCTACCTGTGCATGAAGGTCCCCGCTCCCACCGGAGTCATAACGGTGTATGGCGACCAGGGCCTATCTCGCCGCATCGAGGAGTCTACGACCTCGGCCATAAGATACATCCATGACCTCATCCCAGCAGTCGAGGCATCTCGTCCGTCTCCCTCCAGCAGCGCCGTCTCGCCCAAGGCGGGTGAGGTTCTCGGCATTGACCTCGCCGGCGACCAGTTCATGTCATCATCTGTGGGATGGTGGATCCCCAAGCCCAGGCCAGACGGGGAGACCCGGTCGGTTATACTGTCCGAGGATGAGCCGCACAAAACCATACTGATCGGGGCGGACCTGCCGGCCGAGGTGGAGCAAGCACTTCTTCTCACCCTGCGAGCCAACTGTGACATTTTCGCGTGGGAACCCGAGGACCTGCCAGGTGTTCCTCGAAACATAATCGAGCACAGGCTGAGGGTCACGCCAGGGCTCGCCCTGTCAAGCAGCGCCTGAGGAAGATGTCGGCCGACTGATAGGTCGTAGCTCGCGAGCAAGTCGCCAAGCTGCTCAAGGCCGCGGTCATCCGCGAGGTCCTGTACCCGGAGTGGCTGGCGAACCCAGTCCTCATCAAGAAGGCGAATGGGCAATGGCGAATGTGCGTGGACTACACCGACCTCAACAAGGCATGCCCGAAGGACGACTTCCCTCTCCCTCGTATCGACCAGCTAGTCAACGCCACATCCGGGTGCGACCTCATGAGTTTCTTGGACGCCTACTTGAGATACCATCAAGTGTGGATGGCTGAGCAGGACGAGGAGAAGACCAACTTCATCACCCCGTGTGGGACGTTTTGCTACGTCCGGATGGAGTTCGGCCTCAAGAACACGGGGGCGACGTTCACTCGGCTGATCGGCAAAACTCTCAGCGATCAAGTCAGTAGGAACGTGGAGGCATACGTGGATGACATTGTCATCCAAAGCGTTCTCGCCCAGACTCATGCGGCCGACATGCAAGAAACTTTCTCCAACCTCCGAAAGTCCAGCATGCAGCTGAACCCGGAGAAGTGAGTCTTTGGCATGCGCGCTGGAAAGCTGCTGGGTTTCCTCATCTCAAAAAGAGGGATCGAGGCCAACCCGAAGAAGATAGATGCAATCCTCAACATGCACCCGCCCAC
This sequence comes from Stipa capillata, assembly GCA_019208055.1. Taxonomy (NCBI): domain Eukaryota; kingdom Viridiplantae; phylum Streptophyta; class Magnoliopsida; order Poales; family Poaceae; genus Stipa; species Stipa capillata. The sequence goes on from JAGXJF010005600.1 coordinate 21,748, forward strand.
CACAACCAAGCAAGTGCAGAGGCTGGCGGGCCGACTCGCGTCCCTGGGGCGATTCATGTCCCGCTTGGCCGAGAAGGGGCTCCCATTCTTCAAAATCCTGCGAGGCTCCGAAAAGTTTGAGTGGACTGAGGAATGCCAGTCGGCCTTCGAGGCCCTGAAGAAGTACCTTACCTTGCCCCCCTCCTCCAGAGTCCTTCGCCCGGCGACATTCTCCTTTTATACCTCACCACCACGGCCTCAGCCGTCAGCGCCGTCCTTGTCAGGGAGCAGGACCGGGCCCAGAATCCGGTTTACTACATCTCCGAGTCGCTGCAAGGGGCGAAGATACGGTATACCGAGCTCGAGAAGCTGGCGTATGCCTTGGTCATGGCCTCTAGGAAGCTTCGCCACTACTTCCTGGCCCATCCCATACGGGTTCCAACTTCTTTCCCCATAGGCGAGATGTTCCGCAACCGGGAAGCCATGGGCCGAGTTAGCAAATGGGTGGCCGAGATTGCTCCGTTCGCCGTCGAGTTACTTCCCAGGACCACAATCAAGTCGCAAGTGCTGGCCGACTTTGTCGCGGAATGGGTACCTCAGCTAGACCTCGCACAAGGCACGGAAGACCCGACCTGGATACTCTACATCGATGGTTCCTGGTGTGCAGAGGGAGCTGAGGCAGGCGCAGTCCTAGTGTCCCCAGAGGGAGCCAAAGTATCGTATTCGGCCTGACTGAGCTTCAAAACGACGAACAATGTCACCGAGTATGAAGCACTTCTGCTCGGGCTTCGCAAGGCACGCGCGGCCGAGGCGCGCAGGATCCTCATCAAGAGTGATTCCCAGATGGTTGCCGGGTAGGTCAGAAAGGAATACCAGGCCAAGGACCCGGAGATGGCTAAATATCTGGCGGCGGTGAGGGCCATGGAGAAGCACTTCAGTGGAATTACCGTCCAAAGCATTCCACGTGGAGACAACACTGAGGTTGACCTCCTCGCCCGAGCGGCGAGTGGCGGGACCACTCCATCCCCTGAAGCATTTAGCGAGACTCTGTACACCGCCTCGGCTGAGGAGCCAGCTGACGTCTGCGCCATCTCGCCGAAAGACTGGAGGACCCGAATCGAAGAGTACCTCTCCACGGAGAAAGAGCCTGAGGATCCGATCGAGGCACATCGGCTCGTAGTGCATGCCCGAAGCTTCATCGTTCATAAAGGCTCTCTTTACAAGCGAAGGGTGTGCGCCCCGTTCTTGAGGTGTGTCTCGACGGAGCAGGGCAAGGATCTGCTCAAGGAGATTCAATAGGGGCTCTGTGGCTCACACCTCGCCCCCAGGTCCTTGGTTGCCAAAGCCTACCACGCCAGATTTTACTGGCCCACGACGTTGAATGACATGCAAGACCTGGTGAAGCACTGCTCGGCGTGCCAATGGATGGGACGGGGCTCCAACAGGCCGGCGAACGCGATGCAACCCATCTCGCCCTCCTGGCCCCTGCGCGTTGGGGAATCGATCTTGTCGGCCCCTTTAAGATGGCATGCCGGGGTGCCAAGTTCGTCGTCGTCGCCCTGGACTACTTCTCCAAGTGGGTGGAAGCGGAACCTCTGGCGAAGATCACCTCGGCTGCCATCCAGAAGTTTGTTTGGAAAAACATTGTGTGCCGGTTCGGCCTGCCGCGCGAGTTGACCGTGGACAACGGGACTCAGTTCGATGCCGTGAACTTCAGGAACTTCTGCTCCAGCCTCGGCATCAAGCTGTGCTTTGCCTCGATCGCGAACCCAAAGGCTAATGGCGCAGTGGAAAGAGCTAAGGGTGTTATCCTTTTAGGCTTATGAAAACGTATGTTTGAGCTTCCTGTAGGGAAATGGGCGGACGAGCTCCCCAGCGTGCTATGGTTGACTTGCACGTCGGTCAGTCGGGCGATGGGGTGCACTCCATTCAAACTGTTATTTGGCGAGGAGGCCGTCACTCCGGCCGAGGTGCAGTTTGAGTCCCTCCGCGTCGCCAATCAGCCAGACGATGCCAACCACCTGACATCACTCGAGGGGCTCGACGAAGTGCGACAAGATGCTTCTCTGCACATCGACCACTACCAGGCCGCAACTGCCAAGTACTACAACAAGACGGTGAAGCCAAGGCTGATAGCGGTGGGCAACCTGGTACTCAAGAAGAAACTCAACCCCGAGGCCGACGGCAAGCTCAGCTCCAAGTGGGAAGGCCCGTACGAGATCATCAGTTCCTCTCGGCCATCGTTGTTTCGCCTGCGGGATCTTGACGGCGTCGACCTCAAGCACAGCTGGAACAATGACAACCTTAGGAAATACTACATATGATTGTGCCGAGATGCTTGGCGACACCGTCGGCAGCTGCTGCGCCAGCTTAATAGGACTTCGTCCTTGTAATGGCTACTTTTGCTAAGAAAATGTTCAAACAAAGCATCAATTCGCTCCTAAAACAGCCTACTACTACCTCGTCCTAAGTGGCAGCTGTTGGAAATATGCCCTAGAGGCAATAATAAAGTTGTTATTATTCTATTTTCATGTTCATGATTAAGTTTATGTTCTATGCTAAAATTGCATTGGTTCTTGAATATGAGATTCAGAGGAAAACCTAATTGCATGTGTGGAATAATAAACACCATTCAGATCCCTAGTCAGGCCTCTGGACTAGCTCATGTATTGTTGATGATCTTGTTTTCCTGATCATAGGGCATTGTTAATGTAACAAGGATGCCGGCAATAATGGGAACACATTGTTAGGGTAACAATGGTGTTGGATAGACCCCTTATGAGATACTGCGAGATCACTTCGTCAATATGTTGTCAGTATCTTCTCATGATGTGTTAACGTTTACTTGCGTCCTTAGACCATGAGAATATCATAGACCCGGATACCGGATGGTTGCTTTGGGGTCATCAAACGTTACGCCGTAACTGGGTAATTATAAAGGTGACTTCCAGGTACACCAGAAAGTATATCGTGGTTCTAGATATGTCAAGACTGGGATTTGCCCATCCGGCGATGGAGAGATACACTCTGGGCCCACTCGGTATTACGGTGTCCAGCATCGCCTGGCCAGGTATTGTGACTAAAAGGTTAGTCACGGGGATACCGGAATACGGAAACGAGAAAAGAGTACAAACCGGTAACGAGGATAACTAGGTATGGTGATCAAGGAGTTGATCACAGGGATACCGTCAAAGTCTCGCCTCGGGTTGTGTAATGTATCGTGAGGCAAAAGGAATTGTATGCGACAATACAAGGTTTGCTCGATAAAGATCTTCGATGATATGTGGGAGTCGTTATGGGTGTCCAGATCCCGCTGACGATTATTGACCGGAATGTATTCCGGACATGTCCACATATACTCGAACCTATAGGGTCACACGCTTAACGTTTTAGCGACATTTAGGAATGCTACGATTTATGGAGAACGAGAGAGAAGGGTTCCGAAAGTGTTTCGGATGATCTCGAAAGTGTTCCGGGAGGTCCCGGATGGTTCCGGTGATGTCCGGAAGTGTTCCGGAAAGTATTGGAAGGTTCTAGAAGGTTCTGGAAGGTTCTAGAAGGTTCTGGAAGGTTCTAGAAGGTTCTAGAAATTCTAGAAGGTTCTGGAAGGTTCTAGAAGGTTCTAGTGGAGTTGGACTCCAACTCCAACAGGGTGTCCCTGCTGGAGTAGGACTCCACCTGCCTAGGGAGAGCTGCCCCAACCCCTATAAATAGAGGGGCAGGGCACCTCAAAGGGTATCCCAAGCAGCCCCAGAGGCAGCCCTAGTCCCTTGGACTAAACCCTAGGCCGGCCATCTCTAGATTGGCCACAGCCTTCTTTTTCTCTCTCTTCTAGATTGGATCTAGTACAGCTGCCGGCGCGCTGCTGCTTCTCCTTCTCGTAGATCCCCGCTGTTCTTGTGTGCTGGTCCACACATTACCGCGGTGTCGCTGATCCGGTACGCGTGGATACCTCGGAGACGTCGTATACTTCGGCGTTTGATCGGGCGAACTATTCACGAGGAGATCGCTCTCGCGGCTGGGAGGTATAACCTAGCTGCGGGAGTCTGCGGACTTCATCGACATCGGTCAACTTCTCCGCTGCATTGACGTGATCGTCGAAGGTATGATATCGTTATCTACACCTCGATAGTGTTTCTTGGTTTGGTTCGTGCGCGGAAAAATTTTGTTTTGCGTAGCGCGTTCCCCAACAGTGGTATCAGAGCGGTTCTATGCGTAGTTGTAGGTACGACTAGAGCATATGTGATATGCGGCATTGCACATATGATGTGCGGGGTGTTAGATGAGATCTACCACCAGATTTTCTTGTTGTTTCCCTCTCATTGCAAAATTTTGATCTCGGCGGCATCGTGAAATTTTCAGAGGTCCGGCGAACCTTACGATCTTCGGATCGAGACATGCTAAGGATGACTTTGGTTTCACTTTAGTTGAGAAAGATAAATTTGCAATGAGCGGGCTTGTAGATGTGATCTACACGGGGGTCATGCGTATGACGAAGTTTAGTATGGGGTTCGAGATTTCCGAGTCTCCAATTCCAGACACCCCGACAGTTAAATAACTGCAAGAGCAATCATGCTTATGGTAACGTAGGTAGCAAACGGTTTGCAACGTAGCCATAAAGCCACGTATTGTAGCATAAACGTTAGAGGCGTCTAACTTGTTTTTGCAGGGTATGCATGTGATGTGGTATAGCCTATGTGATGCAATGTGATTGTATGAGATGCAAAGTGTTTGTAATTTTAATTTTGTCATGACCTGCGTGTCATGAGTACGGCAATCGGCAGGAGCCAATACGATTGTCATTATTTATTATATTGACCTACGCGTCAACTAGAAAGCCATGTAATGCATTTATTTTATTAGCTATGTGATAGCAAATAGTTGTAATCGAAGGACATGGTGGTGACAATCTTACATCGATGGACCTCGACGCTACGTCGTACGCGAAGAAGGAGTTCTCCGCCAAAAGATGTTGAAGAAGTCTTCTTCAACAAAAGGGGCTATACCATATCACAATAATTTAAATGCATGTGATGTTAATCCCTTTTATGCACCTTGTTTGATGCGTGGTAGACGTTGTTAAATAGGGTGATCCCTCACACAAATATCAAAGTAGTTAGTGTTCTTCCAAGTGTAGCACCGTCTGGAGTATTTGCCATTCTGAGGTGCGCCATGTCACATGGGTACGATAGGTTTGACATATATGAGGCGGGCGCGAACCGTTCGCGCAGCAGAGCACTCGGTTGTCTTGACGAGCTTTGCAAGATCGTCTTGGGCTCGGAACACACCCATCGAAAGATGAACAAGAGTCATATGGGATATGATTGGCATGTTGACCTACCGGTCTCGTTATTCCATCATCAGTGATGTCACATCAATGGTGGAGTAAGTGAGTCGTGGATCTTGAATCACTAATAATCAATTATGAGGGATATTGGTTTTAGTGGGAGCTTACTCTAATTAAGTGTTAATTTGAGTTGCTTTAATCATGAACAATGTCTAAAGTGTATTTGTTTTTAAGTTGTAGATCTATGGCACCCGTAACCACCTTTCCACTATGCGCGTTGCTTGAGAAAGAAAAACTGAATTCATCTGGGAACAACTTTACGGACTGGTACCGTAATGTGAGGATTGTCCTCAAGAGTGCCAAGAAGGACTATGTCCTATCGCAAACTCTCGGTGAACTCCCCGCTAACGCTACAGATGATGAGACTCGTATCTATCAATCTAAGAGCGATGATTCCATTGCAGTACAGTGTATCATGCTTGCCTCCATGGAACCTGATCTTCAAAAGCGTTTTGAGAATTGGGCTGCTTATGAGTTAATCCAGGAGCTGAAAGCTTTGTTTCAGAAGCAAGCAAGGACTGAAAGATATGAGATATCCAAAGCCTTGTTTGAATGCAAGATGGCTGAGGGCAGCTCAGTGAGTCAGCACGTACTTAGATTGTCTGGGTACGCGCAAAGGTTGGATGCGCTAGGTTTTCCAATCTCCCAAGAGTTGGGCACTGATCTTGTTCTTGCTTCCCTCCCTCCGAGCTATAGTAGCTTCATCATGAACTACAACATGAATGGGATGGAAAAGAGTATGGGTGAATTATTCACTATGCTTAAAACTGCTGAGAGTGGAATCCAGAAGGACGCCAATCATGTGATGATGGTGAATAAAACAACCAACTTCAAGAAGAAGGGCAAGTCTAAGAAAAAGGGCAAATCCAAGGGTGCTAGTATGACTGACACGCCTAAGAAGTCCAAGACTGGTGCCACTTCTGATGTTGAGTGCTTCTTCTGTAAAGAGAAGGGACACTGGAAGAGGAACTGCAAGAAATATCTGGCAGAAAAGAAGAAGTCTGGAAAAGTCCAGCTCAGGTATGAGTGTCATACATGTTATTGATGTATTCCTTGCTGGTCCACAATGTAATTCTTGGGTATTGGATACCGGATCGGTTGCTCATATTTGCAACTCGATGCAGGAACTACAGAGGCCTAAGCGACTGGCAAAGGATGAGGTGACGATGCGCGTCGGGAATGGAGTAAAAGTTGCTGTGCTCGCCGTCGGTGTCCTACCTCTACATTTATCTTCAGGATTTATATTAGAGCTTAGTAATTGTTACTATGTTCCGGCCTTGAGCAAAAACATTATTTCTGGATCATGTTTGTTGCAAGACGGTTATTCGTTTAAGTCTGAGAACAATGGTTGTTCGGTTTATATGGATAATATGTTTTATGGCCATGCTCCCGTTGTGAATGGGTTATTTATTATGAATCTTGATGGTAATACACACATCCATAACACTGACGCTAAACGTCGCAAGATAATCGATTCGAATTCCACTTATTTGTGGCACTGCCGTTTGGGTCATATTGGAAAGAAGCGCATGAAGAAACTCCATTGTGATGGACTTTTGGAGTCATTTGATTATGAATCATTTGACACTTGCGAGCCTTGTCTAATGGGTAAAATGACTAAAACGCCGTTCACAGGCCACGTAGAACGGGCGACTGACTTATTGGAGATCATACATACGGATGTATGTGGTCCAATGAGTATAGCTGCACGCGGTGGATTCCTCTACTTCATTACCTTCACGGATGATTTGAGTAGATATGGGTATATCTATTTGATGAGACATAAGTCTGAAACCTTTGAAAAGTTCAAAGAATTTCAGCATGAAGTAGAAAATCATCGTAACAAGAAAATCAAGTTTCTGCGATCAGATCGCGGAGGGGAGTATTTGAGTTACGAGTTTAGCGAACATCTGAAGAGCTGCGGAATTGTTTCACAGCTTACGCCTCCCGGAACGCCACAGAGGAATGGAGTGTCCGAGAGACGTAATCGAACCTTGTTGGACATGGTAAGATCGATGATGTCATTAACTGAACTGCCATTGTCTTTTTGGGGTTATGCTTTAGAGACTGCCGCTTTTACACTAAATAGAGCACCATCTAAATCCGTTGAAACGACACCATATGAGATATGGCATGGGAAGAAACCCAACTTGTCTTTTCTTAAAATTTGGGGATGCGATGCATATGTAAAGCGTTTACAACCAAATAAGCTCGATCCCAAATCGGATAAATGCTTCTTTGTTGGTTATCCCAAAGGAACTGTTGGGTATTCCTTCTATCACCGCGCCGAAGGCAAAGTGTTTGTCGCAAAGAACGGTGTGTTTCTCGAGAAAGAGTTTCTTGCGAAAGGGGTGAGTGGGAGGATAGTGCAACTCGACGAGATTGGTGAATCTTCGTCATTAGGTCAAAGTGATGCAACGCCGGAAGTGGTTCCGGAGTTTCCCACAATGACTGATACGGAAGCCCCTACATGTGATGTAGAGACTTCAGTCGAGCCAGCAGCTGAACCACGAAGGTCTGGTAGGATTCGCACGAAACCACAGTGGTTTTCGGACGAGGTATTGTTGTTAGACAACGATGAGCCTGCGACCTATACGGAAGCAATGATGGGCCCTGACTCCGTTAAATGGCTAGACGCCATGAAATCCGAGATAGAATCCATGTACGAGAACCAAGTTTGGAGCTTGGTGGACCCTCCTGAAGGCGTGAGGCCTATCGAATGTAAATGGATCTATAAAAAGAAAACAGACGCGGATGGGAATGTATACATCTATAAAGCTCGACTTGTCGCAAAGGGTTTCCGACAAGTTCAAGGAGTTGACTACGACGAGACATTCTCTCCCGTAGCGATGCTTAAGTCTGTTCGGATTCTTCTAGCGATTGCTGCATATTTCGATTACGAGATATGGCAAATGGATGTCAAAACAGCGTTCCTGAATGGGAAGCTAACCGAGGACGTGTATATGATACAGCCCGAGGGTTTTGTCAATCCAAAGGATGCTGGAAAGGTATGCAAACTTCAGAGATCCATCTATGGACTGAAGCAAGCATCACGGAGTTGGAATCTTCGCTTTGATGAAGTGGTCAAAGGGTTTGGCTTCATCAGGAACTGCGAAGAGGCTTGTGTTTACAAGAAAGTAAGTGGGAGCGCAATAGCATTTCTAATACTCTATGTGGATGACATATTGTTGATTGGGAATGATGTATCTTTTCTTGACAATATTAAGACTTCGTTGAAAAATAGTTTTTCAATGAAAGATTTAGGCGAGGCAGCATACATATTAGGTATAAAGATCTATAGAGATAGATCAAAGCGCCTAATAGGGCTAAGCCAGAGTACATATATAGATAAAGTACTGAAGAGGTTCAGTATGGAAAACGCCAAGAAGGGGTTCTTGCCGATGTCGCATGGGAAAAGTTTGAGCAAGAATCAGTGTCCTTCGACAACTGATGAGCGAGAACGCATGAGTAAGATTCCATACGCATCCGCGATTGGGTCAATCATGTACGCCATGATATGTACACGACCAGATGTGTCCTATGCTCTAAGTGTTACGAGCAGATACCAGAGTGATCCAGGTCATGATCATTGGACAGCAGTGAAGAATATCCTAAAGTACCTGAAGAGGACTAAGGATATGTTTCTCGTATACGGTGGTGACGAAGAGCTCGTTGTAAAGGGTTACACCGACGCCAGCTTTGTCACAGATCCGGACGATTTTCGATCTCAATCAGGCTTAGTGTATACACTGAACGGTGGCGCAGTGAGCTGGAAGAGTTCCAAGCAGGACACTGTGGCGGATTCTACAACGGAGGCTGAGTATATCGCCGCTTCAGAAGCGGCAAAGGAGGGCGTTTGGATTAAGAAGTTCGTCACCGAGCTTGGTGTGGTTCCGAGCGCGCTGGATCCTATGGAGCTCTATTGTGACAATAGTGGCGCCATAGCTCAGGCCAAGGAGCCAAGGTCCCACCAGAAGTCCAAACATATACAACGCCGATTCCACATCATTCGTGAATTGGTGGAGCGTGGAGACGTAAAGATATGCAAAATACACACGGATCTGAATGTGTCAGATCCGCTGACGAAGCCTCTACCACAAGCAAAGCATGAGCAACACCGGAATGCCATAGGTGTTAGGAGCTTAAGCATTGGCTAGATTATTGACTCTAGTACAAGTGGGAGACTGTTGGAAATATGCCCTAGAGGCAATAATAAAGTTGTTATTATTCTATTTTCATGTTCATGATTAAGTTTATGTTCTATGCTAAAATTGCATTGGTTCTTGAATATGAGATTCAGAGGAAAACCTAATTGCATGTGTGGAATAATAAACACCATTCAGATCCCTAGTCAGGCCTCTGGACTAGCTCATGTATTGTTGATGATCTTGTTTTCCTGATCATGGGCATTGTTAATGTAACAAGGATGCCGGCAATAATGGGAACACATTGTTAGGGTAACAATGGTGTTGGATAGGCCCCTTATGAGATACTGCGAGATCACTTCGTCAATATGTTGTCAGTATCTTCTCATGATGTGTTAACGTTTACTTGCGTCCTTAGACCATGAGAATATCATAGACCCGGATACCGGATGGTTGCTTTGGGGTCATCAAACGTTACGCCGTAACTGGGTAATTATAAAGGTGACTTCCAGGTACACCAGAAAGTATATCGTGGTTCTAGATATGTCAAGACTGGGATTTGCCCATCCGGCGATGGAGAGATACACTCTGGGCCCACTCGGTATTACGGTGTCCAGCATCGCCTGGCCAGGTATTGTGACTAAAAGGTTAGTCACGGGGATACCGGAATACGGAAACGAGAAAAGAGTACAAACCGGTAACGAGGATAACTAGGTATGGTGATCAAGGAGTTGATCACAGGGATACCGTCAAAGTCTCGCCTCGGGTTGTGTAATGTATCGTGAGGCAAAAGGAATTGTATGCGACAATACAAGGTTTGCTCGATAAAGATCTTCGATGATATGTGGGAGTCGTTATGGGTGTCCAGATCCCGCTGACGATTATTGACCGGAATGTATTCCGGACATGTCCACATATACTCGAACCTATAGGGTCACACGCTTAACGTTTTAGCGACATTTAGGAATGCTACGATTTATGGAGAACGAGAGAGAAGGGTTCCGAAAGTGTTTCGGATGATCTCGAAAGTGTTCCGGGAGGTCCCGGATGGTTCCGGTGATGTCCGGAAGTGTTCCGGAAAGTATTGGAAGGTTCTAGAAGGTTCTGGAAGGTTCTAGAAGGTTCTAAAGGTTCTAGAAGGTTCTGGAAGGTTCTAGAAATTCTAGAAGGTTCTAGAAGGTTCTAGTGGAGTTGGACTCCAACTCCAACAGGGTGTCCCTGCTGGAGTAGGACTCCACCTGCCTAGGGAGAGCTGCCCCAACCCCTATAAATAGAGGGGCAGAGCACCTCAAAGGGTATCCCAAGCAGCCCCAGAGGCAGCCCTAGTCCCTTGGACTAAACCCTAGGCCGGCCATCTCTAGATTGGCCACAGCCTTCTTTTTCTCTCTCTTCTAGATTGGATCTAGTACAGCTGCCGGCGCGCTGCTGATTCTCCTTCTCGTAGATCCCCGCTGTTCTTGTGTGCTGGTCCACACATTACCGCGGTGTCGCTGATCCGGTACGCGTGGATACCTCGGAGACGTCGTATACTTCGGCGTTTGATCGGGCGAACTATTCACGAGGAGATCGCTCTCGCGGCTGGGAGGTATAACCTAGCTGCGGGAGTCTGCGGACTTCATCGACATCGGTCAACTTCTCCGCTGCATTGACGTGATCATCGAAGGTATGATATCGTTATCTACACCTCGATAGTGTTTCTTGGTTTGGTTCGTGCGCGGAAAAATTTTGTTTTGCGTAGCGCGTTCCCCAACAGCAGCTCGGCCCAACGCCGCGTCCCTAAGGACGATGAGCAAGCCACTCCTGTCTTAGGTTGCCTGGCCCGGCACCGCTCCCCTAGCGACGATGACTGTCCCGTCCCAGCGACGATGACTATCCATCCCAGCGACGATGACTATCCCGTCCCAGCGACGATGACTATCCCGTCCCAGCGACGATGACTATCCCGTCCTAGCGACGATGACTATCCCGTCCTAGCGACGATGACTATCCCGTCCCAGCGACGATGATTATCCCGTCCCAGCGACGATGACTATCCCATCCCAGCGACGATGACTATCCCATCCTAGCGACGATGACTCTCGTCCCAGCGACGATGACTATCCCGTCCTAGCGGCGGTGACCATCCCATCCAAGTGACGAGGACTCCCGTCCTAACGGCGAAAACCATACCGTCCTAGCAACGACGGATACCTGTCCTAGGTGGCGGCATGGCCGGACGCCGCTCCCCAAAGGACAACGAGCACAACTATCTCATCTCAGGGGGGCTGCTCGGCCCGGCACCGTTCCCCTAAGGTCGATGAGCTACACTGTGATCATCGCCCCAAAAAAGTCTCAGACATATTAGAACCACTCCGCACCTTTCATATTGGCCCGCAGTCGAGATTACACAACGTCGTCCGCCAGACAAAAGAACAGTTAAGGGAACGCGAAGTTCACAAACGGATCAGGTTCTTAAAATACAAGATTACAAGACGGGGCGACCACGACTACTTCATGGTCGCCTGTTATTTTGGTGGGATGAGGGTGGTGCCCCCCTCCCCACGCTAAGTTACAAGTCGCAACCGATGCGACAGTAAAAAACAACAAAGCCCCAGATTCTGGGGCATGCGAAATAACGTTGGAGGACATAGGAAAATGGATCGATAACCCCCTATGTCTCGGTGTCGTCGGCCAGGTCGGCGGCTAGGGCTAGGAGGAATAAGTCACTCCCGCTGCCCTGGGCCGTCGTCGGGAGGACTCCTCTCCCGACCGTCTTGTCAACCACGACGAGCAGGTTGCCCCTGCGAGCCTCGACCATCGCTGAGATGATGTCTCCCTCGACTTCCTCCCCAAGCACACAACGTTCTCTCTGCACAACTGGCAGGGCGGGTGAGCAGTGCTTATGCGACATGGCCACGAGGGGATGAGACCCACGTCGCCCAGCGGGCAATTTATACTGCGAAGGCATCCTCTGCAAACAAGCACAGTAAATATAAACATTGCAACCTTTAACATGAATCAAAGCGTAATGTCACACCGTAAGTTGAGTTCACAAAAGGCCACACACGGCAAGGCTACGTCGACGCAGTGACGGTAAAGCAAGACGTCAAAATTTATTAAGACTGGCGGCTAGAGCAGGCTCTAAACCTTTTGCTGCTGGGACGACACGGCGGGACCACCTCCTGAAGTACCTTCGGCACTCTTAGAGCTCCCTCCGGGGGCCGACTTCTTCCGGGACTTCTGGATGCCCTCGTTGTACTTCTGCCCTTTCTTGCGAGAGCTCCAGACCGAAGTCATAAAGGCGTCGGCTTCGCCCTTGAACTTGTCCCGGATCGCTACCACTTCGGAGGTCTTCAGGGCGACGTAGCCCGGGGCCAAGAAGACCAATGGCTCAGAACGGGTCGCCAAGTACGAGCAGCCGAGTGCGAGCTCCACGGAGGCCTGGGCATTATCTTGGGCGAAGACGAAGCTGGCGAGGTGGACGTTGTGGCAAACTCGAGTCACCCACTTGATGCTGTCCACGACCGCCATCTTCGCATCAGAAGATTCAAAGGCACTGATGTCAAGACCGACCGCCTCGGCCGCCAGGCCCGCCGCACGGCACAGGTGGTGATGAGTCAGTAGGCCTGGGAGTCCCGATTAGTGAAATGGCCAAGTCTCTCATGCACCAGTGAGAGATCGTCCTGGAGTTTGGCAATTTCTTTCTGGGCCGCGGCGGATTGGCCCCCCTCCGTGGCGAGCAATGCCGCCGCAGCCTCAGCCTTTCCTCGCTCGGAGGATAGCACCTTCTCCACCTCGGCCGCTTGTTTTCTTGCCGCCTCACCCCTCTCCCGCTTGGCAGCGAGTTCCCGTTCGGCACGGGCAGTGCGAACCTTCGCTGCCTCGAGCTTGGTCTTGAGGAGATCCTTCTCGGAGGCCTTGTCCTTAAGACGCGCAGAGAGCTCGGCGGTCTTCTTTGCCTCGGTGTCAAGGGCGTGCAAAGTATCAGCAGTGCGAGCCCGCTCTTTAGCCAATGGCCCCTCCATGTTGGACGCGCGTGCCTCTAGAAAAGAGAGCTTCTCCGCGACGAACATTCACTAGAACAGAAGATGTCAGTATGCGATAAACGGCAGAAGGAAAAAAGCAGGCCGGGAATACCTTCAGCGCGGCGGCCCGAGCAGCTGCTCCCGACTTGGGAAACCGTCATCCCGGTGAAGCTCGATGCCACGTCTTCCTCGGACAGCCTCGCCCTGGGGTGGCTCACAAGCTCAAATTCCAGCGGCGAGACGGCGAGGAGATCTGGCCCGAGTCGACCGGAGAGCGCTACTCGGGGGTGAGAAGGCTGGAGGGTCGAGTTGAGGGAGCCCCGACACTTAGCCTTGTCCTTCAGGGTCGAGGAGGAAGATAGAACTGTCACCAGCGCGCCCGAGGGGCGAGATGCGGGGGCTCCCTCTGCGTCGCAAAATGAGGGGACCGTCCTGGCACGGCGTCGTTGCCCGATGCTTGAGCACCCGCAGGGCGAGGAGAGGACTCCCCCAGTTCTAGCGCAGGGGAAGGGGCCGTTGCTCCGGATTCCCCCTAGGCGAGGCTCCGCCTGGACGACCGGTCTTGGGAAGTGGCGTCGTCTCGAGGGCCGACATGTCCTTCCGAAGGGATTCCCCGGCAGCGTCCTCTCCGACGATGTCGACCATCTCGTCGATGTTCACATCGGACGAGGACGAGGAGGATGACTCCGAGGAGAACCTATCCTGGGCCACGGCCGTCGAGTGGACCACCACGAAGAGACCTCCCATCGGACCCTTGCCCGTGCCCGGTCTAGGTTTCGCGGCCACGTCGTCTCGCTTCTTCGCTGGGGGCTGCTCATCGTCACCGGTGTGCGACCCCACCTCGGACTCCTCGTCACCTGAATCCTCAGTGTTTGCCCCGCCCGAGGCGGATGACTCGCGGCGATCGCTGTCCGCGTCGTCCTCCCAGTCCGCCAACCCTTGAACGATGCTCTTCGGCTTCGTCTTTTGCGGGGCCGGGGCGGCCTGCTTCCTCTTATCGCCCGTCTTGTCGTCTTCGGCAGGGGCGATATCCGGGCGTGGAGGGACCTCCCATTTGAAGAGTTCGCAAGCCTAGTTCTGGCGTCCCGCGATCATCTTCGAGATGACCTTTGCCTCGGACGGCAAGTACCGTCCGAGGAGGAGATTCGCCTCTCTCTCCGCTCGAGCGAGGTCGTACCCCTTGGTGGGCTCGTACCCGTAGAAGGAGCACGGCCCGAGGGGTCTTCCCTCGCTAAGGGGGAGGCACTTCATCCGCCAGCCGGTGGCGAGTGGGCGAATCCTCCGGAGGAGGAACTCCTCGACCAGATCCCGTGACGAGAACTGGTGGTTCATCTCGGCCAGGGCGTCGTGCCTCGCCAGGTCGGTGGAGGTGACGACGAGTCGGCGGATTGTATAGCTAGGGGTGGTTTTGTCCCCGGTAAAGCCGAGGTCACCTATCCAGTAGTAGAACCACTCGTTGCGCTAGTTCTTCCACTTGTTCTTCAGTGCCATCGCCGGGTAGGTAGCATCGGACCCGCGGCTACCTCGGAACCCGATCGTGCCGAAGAGGGAATGGGCGCCATTGTGGAGGGGCAATGTCATCATCACCGGTTCGTGGAACATGGCGAAGCAAGTCGCCGTGCTCTCCAGCCTCATCGTCTTCATCGCCCACTCAAAAATAGCCAGACGCGAGATCGCCGTGGGGTTGAGGTTCGAGATCTCCAGGCCGAAGTGGTTGAGGATGAGCTGGATGATGGGCGCGGCGGGGAAGGTCAGGCCAGCCCTGAACTGGTCGGCGAAGACGACGATATGCCCCTCCGTATAGTGACCCTATACTCAAGACACGAGGTCAGTGTAAATTGCCATGAGGTCAGTGTAAATTGCCACGAACAAAAACGATTTCTTCTTTTGCATGCATGCATGTAGGTAGTTCGAACAATGACTCAGATTGAAAACTTAAACTTGTACGGACTAACAATTCAAAATATGACATGGAAGCCCCCGTGAGCAAAACTCTGAACCCAACTCCGAATAACATTTTTAAAATCCTTGTGAGGTACTCCTAGTCGAAAATGCCAAATTTGGGCTGTATATGCAAATATATTGAAACAATACTCACCCATAACTCTTTCACCTTGATAAAATTCTAGGAAATCATATACGTAATGAGTAGTTTCATACAATTTTAAATTGATCTTTGGGTTCGAATTTAATTCTTAAACCATCTCTAAAATAGCAAGAAAAACTAAAACAAAAGAAAAATAAAAAAATAATAATAAAAAATGCCTCACCTGCCAGTGGGACCCGTCTGCAGGTCCTTTTCCACACCTGGCCAGCATGCTCCACTACAATTCCTTTTTATATACGTAGCAGTCGGCTCATCACTGTCCAGACCATCTTCAACCTCCTGCCATTTCTCTATTCCTCTCAACACTAAGAGCAAAACTTCATATCTTCTCTCCTCCAAATCCCATCCAAATCCAAGGATTGGAGCCATGCATGTTACCCTACTGAATTCACCACCTCCTGTGCAACCCATCCATCCAAGAAAAATCGACATGCGTGGGCTTTTGGGCATTCTGCCATTCCCTCTTCCCCATTTTTCTTGCCCTGCTCAAGCTCTGGCCGGCGCTCCGCCCTTGCTCCCCTGTGCCGCCGGCCTCCCAAGGCCCGAGCTCTGCTCCCCACCGCCGGTTCCGCCCCTTCAGTCCGCGCTCCGGTCGTCGCCTGCCGCCGCCCGAGCTCGGGGCTGTGCCGCGCCACCGCCCCATCGCCTCTTCGCTCCGTCAGGCCCCACTCCTCCAACCCCGGCGCCTCATCGCCGCTCACCCGGCCGCCATTGACGCCCCGACGGACTGCTTGCTGGCCGTGCCTCCCTTTCCCCACAGCGCCGGCGAGCCAGCGCTGCCTCTCCATGCCTCGCCGCCCGCTGCGGCCCCTTTGAGCTCGCCTCCCCCATGCCACAGCTCCTCTTTGCCGTCCGAGCCAAGCAAACGCCGACGCCGTGGTAAGACCCTGTGACAGCTCCCCTGTTCGCCTCTGATTTCCATCACTCTCGACATATTCAGGAGAACAGCATAGTAATTAGCTAGTGTACTAATAACCTCTATGGTCAGCTTACTAATTATGCTGTGTACAAGGCTGACCTCGGTAAGCTACTAATTTATGCTCGGATCAACCAATATCAGATTTCGGTGTTAATCAGATAGATCGCCATGTGTTTAGAACTAGTGAGAATCACCCACGCACTAATAGTTGGCCAAGATATGCACTGTTGGGTTGATGCACGTGGGAGTCAAGACAATTACGGGTTAACTTGGGAATGAACCTAATGGATTCGGTTTAGACGCCTTTAAGCATTCAAATAATGAGCTAATCCCCAAGCTGATGATTCCATGTGTTCTGATGTTTAAGAATTTAATAGCAAATGCTAATGACCTGAACACCTCCGTAACAGCGATAATTGAATTCAAGTGTTCACTAGCCGGTGGCCAGTTTAATTAGTAAACCCACGGGCTAAATCATTAGCTGATTCTGAGTATTTCGAAATGTTCCAATTATCCATTAACCGGTGGGAAGTCCAGTTGACAAATACACATCAATCAAATTGTGAGCTACTATGTAGCTGATCAATGGGCTCCGACCATGAAGCTGTTAGCAAGTGGGTAGTTAACAAGTAGCTGATGATTTAGGCATTTTTAGACACCGTTCCAATAATCAGACATCTTTTAGAAATCAACGGATGAGGCTAAGCCATCCATTAGCTTATTCCATGAGTTTATAGTTAGACCAAGCTAGTTATTAATTCATCCGTGAGATGCTCAGGTGAATGTTAGATGTCAGTATAATCCAGTGCACTAATTAACCTAGTGGCAGTTACAACCGATTGAGGTAAAAGATCAACTCAAAAGTATCTTTACATACGCTTATTTATAATCGACAATGTCACCTAACGCTGGACATCAGTAAGGAAATAACATGGGGCTTCACATCTGTGTCTTGCTTAAATGAATCCGTATGCTAACAACATATACTTATACGGACAGTCTTTTATACCATATACTTGTGAGTTTAAAAGAAAAGAAAATAGTACCCAGTTCTATGACATGTGGAATCATGCAACGAACTCTTGAATTACTAGAAAATGTAACATCTGTAAGGATGACCTGATGAACCCACTTATTGTTCTTAGATAATGAGATAATGTTAGGGATAAGATAATTAGTACATTTCTCTTTACTGAGGAGAAGACAGGAAATGCTAGAACCTAATTGGACTTGAAGCTTCGTAGGAAATGCATGCACCTTCCGAGTAAAATGATTATTTCACCTAAGACAACGAATCGATCAAATAAACCCTAACCCTAATTACAGATTTAAAACCTTTCTCCTTAGTTGCATATCGTATTTCATGCATGCATCCATTTTTAGGTTCATCCATGATTAAAGTTATAACACCACTAAAACTAACCCAAAAATCTGAAATGAATATTAACCTGCCTATGTAATTGTATATTTTCGTTTTAATCCACCGTAGTTGCATCGCATGCATTTTTGTAATGTTCGCAATAGTTCCTTAGACTTGTCTCTTTTCATTTCTAGAGGTTGTTTGCTTCTTATTGGAGTTTGGCTACTGTGGATTTCCTCACAAACGCTAGTTGATACGTTATCCATCGCCACCAGGCTTACAGCTCCCCGCAAGACCACGAACAACCCGAATCAGGCAAGCAGAGCTTGTTGCATCTTTACCTTCCGTACTCTTGTGTATGCCCTTGTTATATATGCTATGTGTATGAATGTTTATCTGTGAATTGTCGCAAGTTGCGTACACTAGCATGTGTAGGATGTGTCTTACGTCGAGAACATTTGATGGCTCTTCAACTAAATGGTTAAGTGAGTTGTGAGAGCCGAGGGCGTGCACAATGGGTACGGTTGGTGTTCATCGTAGTTTGATGGCGACGCGGGAGTAAGTAGAGATTTAGTCGTCACACCAACCCTATCTTCAGCGTGTCACCATCCCTTATCACACGTGAACGCTAGCGAGGACCAACACTGAGGATAGTTGGGGATAAGCCTCCATGCACTTTGAGAGGCTCGCTACCTCCAAACTGTTATGCCCTCACTATGCCTGCAGGGGTTGAGTTGTCGGTAGTGGTTCGAGAGATTAAAAATGTAAATGTGTGGATTGGATCAATTTGGATTTGATTTCGGGGCTGCCCTAATTGAATTGGATAATGTTTACTAGATTAATATGGATTGGACTCGTGGGCTACCCCAATGGATTTGGATTGGATGATTTGATCTCGTGGTGAATTGGTGAGTATATGTTTGTATGTTGAGTTGTCCTGTTACTTAGCTTATCTTTATTTCACCTTATTAATGTTCTGTTCTTAACTTGTATATTGTTACTCTGAGAAGCATCCATGTTTAATTGTTGTTGTACTAGTATGAGTAGGACATTTAACCAAGCACGAATAAGTCTTGCGAGTACGTTCGTACTCACCCAGGTTATTCCTGGAGCTTGCAGGTGAGCCGGTGGTTGAGGACTATTTCGATGATGCCTGAAATTGTTGCTTTCTCGGTTAGTTAGTCGATCAGTGGGATAGGTTGTAGCTTTTGTTCAGCGGTAGCCATGCCGCTGTGGGACTCATTTACCTTGTTTTCCGCTGTCGTTTAACTTCTCCGTACTCGGATATGTTTTCGGTTATGGCCGAATGATGTAATATATTGTCCCATCGTGGACGGTCGCTAGTAATATCATATGTGTAGAGCTTTGTTGTGATGTCCGAGTTGTTAATTCCAGGCTGCCCTTGCACAATGCGTGATTGATATGAAGTGTATGGGTATGCCGTGAAGAGTCGAAGCCGTACCTTGTTCTACTAAGTCGAGCAGGTGTTGGTTGAGTGACCCGCTGGCTGAGATGCTGTGCCGGCCAGGCAGGGTGTGGGCGTGTTCTACCGGGCTTTCGAGCGACCCACTAGCCTCCGGGCTAGGTTAGGGTGTGGGTAGAACTGCCGGGCTCCTCCGACCTTGTTTGTCGTGGTAGGATTCGGGAACGACTCTGAACCTTCACCGGGTCATGGAATCGTATGTGGTTCTGGGAAGATTGGTCGCTTCCGGCCGGCTCGCACGTGGCGGGTGTCGGATCGTTCCGCTTTGGTGCGTACGGCGCAGGTACCGTGCCACCGAGCTGACGAGTCCTTCGGTCCTTGGCGACTTCGCGTTCCCTTAATCATATGCAATTCCGGGTCCGTGACACTCCGGCGGCGCGGCCCGCGTGCTCCCCTCCTTGGGAAGGACGGAGCCGTGCTCGTCCAAGCCAAGGGGGAAGGACCCCGCGGCGCTAAGCCGAGACAGCGTGGTCTCGGACGCTTGGGTCGTCCCGAGCCAACGTGTGTAGGTGACCTTCTCGGCTGCCTTCTTCCCCTTCTGCTTTGTGGCAGCCACAGCCTTGCTGGTCAACATGGTCACTCTTCTTTCCTCCTCGAATGCCAAGTCATCCCGAAGGCGTTTAAGTGCGATCCAGGCCAAGCGGCGAATTGTGCAAGAGGTGGAAGCCGAGCGTGGGGAGCGGCGAGATGCAACAGCGGAGGCAGAAACATGTGAGGCTGCGAAGGGAAGGCCCGGGGGTATTTATAGCCCGGGGGTGGTCCGCAATTAGAGGCGGAGTAGCGGGTGGGTGCGAAGCAGACGGATCTGGCGGTTACGATCCGAAATCAGGGGCGAAATGTTCGGAGCCCCAAGCGGGAAGAAGGTACCAAGTCCGGGGGCACCTCGTACTGGACTCTCTGTCCTCCCGCTCAAGGGTTCGATGCAGCCACGAGCGGCGTCGCACCCCTCGCCGATCGCCGCCGGACAAAGCGTAATCTGAGAGAACAGACAATGAAATACGCTTTCCACAGATGAAAGCGTATAGTGGATTTTTTAGCTCCATCATAACGAGTTCCACTTGTTGAATAGAGGTTTTAGGGAAGGGTATTCAACTTGGATCAAGCACGGTGAAGATCAAGCTGTAGTATCAGATGATGATATTCTTGCCGATGAAGAAGCAATCGATATGCCATTTGATATTGGTTGTGATTCACTCTATCAAGTGTCTGATGATGCCGACTCGATGCCTGACCTGGAATAGATGTTGCATGATTTTGAAGGGTATGAAACCGATAGAGAGTACCAACAATTTATAGGCTTGATGGGGGCCTTGGAGAAACCGCTATTTCGAGGATGCAAGGCTAAGTTCACATTGTTATATGACATGCTTGAACTATTGAAGCTGAATGCGAGCAACAGCTGGTCCGACAAAAGCTTCAACGAGTTGTTGGGCCTCCTAGGGGACATGCTTCCGGAGGGGAATGAGTTACCCATAAACACATATAGAGCCAAGAATGTGCTTTGTCCCTTGGGACTGGAAGTTGAAAAGATACATGCATGTCGGAATGAAGTGAAGCGATCATTCAGAGTCCTAGATGAAGTCGAAGCCGATTTTCGCCGAGCACTTCTATTAACAGTAGGGAAGTGTCGGTGGAATTTTAAGCACAGACTGGTGAGGGACTATCTTAAGGAAGATAAGTCACCTTGCCAGTCATACCCGGATGTGACGAAGGAAGACTGGTGGATTTCAAGGCCTTGAAGTCCTCGGAGGAGTTCCATGCCGAAAGCTAGAAGGGACAGGAGCTAGCTAGGAGGAACAAGCACCCACACTTTTTTGGCACCTTAGGGTACGTCGGTGCTAAGAAGAAATGAGCAAAGGAAGATGAGGAAGCGGAGAAGCATGGTCTGCAGCTGGTGTTCTCTGATTTCAGGGACAGCCGCATCTGGGACTGGTGCAGGAGGACTAAGGTGAATCCTTGTGGTGAACACGTCTGGTGAAACCCAGAAGACAAGGAGGTGTACCAAAAAATGGTGGGGCTGAATGAGCAAGTAACTCAAGACACGTTTGTGCCAAGTCGGGAGAAAGATGTACTCTCCGAGGCCATCGGCACCAGGGAGCCCTATGGATGCACCAGGGGTTTTGGAAATCTCGCTACTTGGGGCAAAGCATTCACCGGCGATACGCAGGAGGCACGGAGGCAGAGGAAGAAAGCAAGGGGCGAACAGATGAAAGCGAAGATATAGTCCTCCCTTGAAGCGCAATTTGAGGAAAGAATGAGAGCCATGGAGGAGAGGCTTTCAGCACAGCACCTGCAAGACAGGGTTGCAATTTCAAGCCCGGTTGCCCCGCCGCAGTAGCTACGCCTCGGGCTACGAGAAATGTTCTCCCATCGATCAAATCGATGGTCCAATGCAGTGCAAGATGCAGATACAGTTCACTATGACAAACTTTGCAATGGATGCAGCCTATGGTTAGGTGTGGCTATCTCCACCTGGAACGGTGTTGCACGGTGTCCTCTTAACTCCAGGTTTCGCATGAATGTAGGTGGAGTCAATTAACCCGACCTTCGCTAACTGTCCCCTTCCGAGCGTGCGAGAAAGGGATGAGATGCAGAAGCTAGACGACGCCGTCGGGTCTTTCATTCAGTGGCCAAGGAAGGACATATTCCTCGAATCAGCACCGAACGCGTCGTCTGATCCTCCATGTTCGCCGGCCGGTGGGATGATGAGATTTTCACCGGTGGTTGATCGCTCTCCATTGGAGGTTTCCAAGCCGCTCACCCTCCCTCAGCCAAAGCCGTACCTAATGTGGATGGCTCACAGCTAGGGTTGAAAACGGAACGGAAATTTTTCGTCTGTTTGCAGAAAAAACGGAAACGGAAGCTCTTACACGGAAACGGAAACAGAATTTTTCAGTACGGAAACAGAATTTTTCAGTACGGAAACAGAATTTTTCAGTACGGAAACGGAAATGAAAATTTTATACGGAAACAGAAACAGAAACGGTTACGGCGATTTCAGTTAGAAACGGAAATGGAAATGGAAATTCCGTATAAGAAAAATGGAATATTTCCGAATAAGCCCGCGTAAAAGTTCTGGCCCATCTAGTCATCCACCCCATCCAGCCATCTAGATCCCCTATCCCTAACAGGCTAACCCTTCCTACTCTCGTATAAATATAATTGGTTATGTAATCTATATTATTTGTGTCATGTCGTTTTTATTGTATTTTTGTGCATGGTTCAAGGGGTTCTTGTGTTTCGACAAATATTCATTATCATTTTCGTTTTCGATCGTATTCATCTCGTATTCGTTTCTGGTACTTTCCGTTTTCGTTTCGATTTCGGAGTTTCCGTATTCATTTCCGTTCTGATAAAAGAGTACGGAAATGGAAATGGTAAGACTTTTTTTCGACGGTTTCCGTACCGTTTTCAACCCTACTCACAGCCTCGTCGTGGTCAAACAAAGAGTCAAGGGGCCATATCGAAACTGAAAATTTCTCGGTCGAAGAAGTCTGCTTTGAATTTGGCGGCTGATGTTGAATATCTTATGGCGGAGTTAGCTCGCCAATATGTGCCGGGTGAACCTAGGCGTAGCCTGCCGGACACTTCATGATCATTACCTCGACATGTCAAACAAGTTGTTCCCAAACACACTAGTCAGCATCATGGTGACCTTCAAGGAGCAACACTTCAAGCACACTCTAGAAAATTGCTTCTCGGTGGAATTCTCTGACTCGTTCAAAATGTTCCACTTCCGTGACCTTGACGCCTCCCTCATGAGATGCTTCACGCTATAAGTTGCTATAACACATCATCGCTTTGTTCTATTTCTGCTAGTGCATAATATAACTCATTGTTCTCCTATACTCATATACATGATTGATCTGAGCGAGAAAAGAAAGATCCACAATGTTGTGGGGTTCGGCGACCCACATTTGATCTCGACGCAAACCATCGCGACAAATAAGAACCTGGTGCGGGATTACATTCTACATTTACTCCGTGAGTACTCCACATGAGATTACATCTAGGTTGCCTATAACATCAGGTAAGCCATATCTTTTGCAAATTCTTATCGTTCGACAACTAAACATATAATAACTTCGCATCGTATAACCAGGGCCCATTGGATCCTCATCGTGATCGTGCCAAAAAATAATAAGATATATTACCTTGATTCCATGAGGCGTAGCCATGACCATCGCAAGGCCGCGTACTTGGACATCATGGGTCTACTCGACGAGTGAGTAGCAAAACATTCGTCTTCGTCGATGCCTATTCTTTCTTGTTCCGAAATGAAAAGACATTTCGATGCTAATTATTCTGAATCACTTAGAGTGTTCGACACGTACGTTAAACAAGGAGGGAGGCACAAGGAAGGAGTGTCCGTCGAGTTACATCATGACTCCAAGTTTAAGGTATTCCTTCATGTCCTTAACTCCTCGTACTAATGCCATCATACTCCTGCCCTCTATACCTAATCGATATCCCTTGTGTAGTGCCAGCAATAACCGCAAGGATCCGCCCTCTGTGGGTATTACATGTGCTTCCATAAGCTAGCCCTTTGCAGCAACCCAAAGTACGGTGATCTAGCGGTATGGAACCATCACCACTAATGTCTAGTGTTTAATCATGCTATTCGCCCTGAGTGTAAGCTTCATGTTTTCAGGAAGGGGCAAAACTCATGACAATCAAACAGTTGGAAGATATGGACGTCGCCCAAATCTGGTCATTAGTGCCGAAGGATGGTTCAATTACTCGGTGACAAGCTAGGAACGTAGGATTGCGATTAGTCAGGTCATTAGTTAGGTTTCTAGTTCGGAAGCATCAAACTTTATAGTTATTGTCAACGATCGGTAAACCGCCGATCTTACGGTATCCGTGGAACTGTGATACTCAGGGGGTAGGGACCTCTAGGGCACAAGGCCAAGAGATCTAAAGGCAAGGAAATTCCCTTTTTATACAGGTTCGGGCCTCCCTCAGGATAATAACCCTACGTCCTATTCGTATATATTGATCGGAGAATGTCTTTACAAGGGATGTGTATATTAGTGGCTACTCTAGACCTAATTGGAGACTATGGTGACTAGTTCCACTGGGCTCAACTCCTTTGAGGCAGGGGGTCTTCTAGTGGGAATCGCTAGGGCTTCTGGATGGCTTCAGGCTTCTCTCTCTGGCTTCTCAGACCTGTTGAACTCCTCTCTCCCCTATGGGATTGCTGATCCTTTTATAGGGGGCTCCTCGAGTCGTACCGGACATGGACTTATGCCCGAGTAGAACTCTGGCTTCCTTAAACGTCGGGATTGACTTCCTAGTTTAAGGGGTGTCCTCCCTGCTTACGAGGGGTTACCTTATCCCCTGGGAATCCTTACCAGATACATATTCTATTCAGATAATCCAGGGAATCGTATACGGATACCTCCTCGTATACGGGATACTATACTATTCATCGTCAAGCCCCCCATTAGTACGTGAAGTGAGGCCATGATTGTTCTATAGGAAATCTGCCCTTGTCGAGAAGCAACTCCGAGTAGGCGAAACCGAGTACTTTATTGACAACGTCCCCGGGTAGGAACTATCTCTACCGGGTATTCGTGCCATCCTGGTCGGAGTAAACCTCCGAGTACTCCAGGGAATTTTTGGGGTTAACTTACCTGAAAAGCATTTCTTTTGTTTTAATCTGATCCGTCGATCATGGACACGCGTTCGCCTGGTAGATTTCTGGGAAACCGAGCCGTCGTGGCAGAGATTTCGTGTGGTGGTGAAGAATCTTTCCTTTTTCTGTGCTACTGTTTGGCTGACGCTAGCCAAAACGTAACACGCTTGTCGGGGTCGTGGGTTTGTCAAACCCTCTTTTTCCCGCGTGCAACATCTCGCATGCGGGAAAAGCAACTGTCCGCATTAAATGCGATGGAACAGATTGTGCCATTAACCGCGCTCTGGTCAGGCGAAAATTGAATCTTTTAAGAGACCGGGAATTGGGGTTTTGCCCGCATTGCTCCCTGTCTCCCAGCATCTCCATCTTCTTCCTTGCGCTCCTGCTCTCATCGTTCGTCTTGCTGTCGCCGATCACCGTCAATGGCAATGGGGAAGAAGAGCGCAGCGAAGAAGTCCCCCGATCATAAGAAGTCGGCGGGGGATCCTTCGGAGGATCCGATCGTTTCGATCCCCGAGTTCGAGCCCTCGGTGATGGACTCCGCCGCCCTCAAGCAGCTCGTGGCGGAGGAGGTCACACTACAAGATTTTCGCTGATTTGTGATGAATCGCTTTCGTCATGGAAGAACAATATTTCATCATTAATAACCTTCTGTGACGAATTTATGACGAAAATGAAATCGTCATGGAAGTTGCGTCATAGATGTACCACTGTGATGAAATGGCAATTTCATCACAGAATGGAACACATCTGTGACGAAAAGCCGGCCGTCATGGAACGGACACACTTCTATGATGAAATAGTTCGTCATTCAAGTTGCTCCAGAACATCATAAATTGGTATCATTTTCGTCATAAAATAGCATTCCGGCACAGCTGTTTCTGACGTGGCAGCCTGCGTGGCTTTTGTTGTGACGTGGACACCACGTCACTAACTGACGTGGCTGTGCTCCTAAGTGGTGTCCACGTCATTATCGACATGGCGTCCGACGTGGCATTCGACATGGCATCCGACGTGTCATGTACAGCCCAGTCCAATTCGTTGGCCCGAAATATTTGGGTCGGCCTGGTCCAGAATTTTGGCCCATTAATATCCAGGCCTTTTTAATTTTTGACCCATTCAATTTGGTCCAAGTTTTTAATCGAGCATTTTTGCAACGTTTTTGCAGGCAGGCTCATTTCGTTGCACTCAGAGCACAACATTTACACTCAGGATTAGAAAACCATATTTCAAAAACACTTAGTACATCACAGCATTAGTATAGCATTCGTACGGAATTAGTACAGCATTAGTACGGTTACATCACAGCATTAGTACGTGCAGCATTAGTACGCAATATATACATCAGCAGCAGTTCCAAAACATACAACTAGACATTATCACCAGCAAAGAGCATCAGGTTATGACTAAAGTTCCAAAACAAACAACACCACATGCTATACGCATACACACATCCAGTTGCAAAACAAACACCACCACCACCAGCAGCATAAGTACAGAAGTTTCAGCAAAATGTCAGCCTGCATAGTAGTTTGAACAGCAGATCAAGGCATGTTAACCTGTGATAATCTTAGCAGACGGCGAAGAATGGCATCATTTTCTTCTTGCTTTTTCTGAAGTTCCTCATATTTTTCTGCTTGATTCTTCTTGAATTCATCCATGTCTTCATGCTGCTTCAGCATTGCTTCATCTGCTGCTTGTACTTTCTTTTTGAGGATGTCCAGTTCATGTTGTTGAGAGTCGATTGTCTGTTGAAGTGCAGCAGCCCGCTCTCTCTCCAGCTGAAGCTTTTTTTGAAGCTGTGATCTATTCGTACAGAACTCTAAGCCCACATTCTTCAAGAACGAACTGTTTGCACTGTTGGACTTCAGGATTGTGCTTACAATTTCTGTACTAGACTTTGGTGTCTGATCATCTTGAGAAGAATGGTCCATCATAGATTCCATGTCAGCCTATGATTGCAAACAGCCAAGGATTTAACGTAAGTATTAAAAATAGAGAAGTAAATCAAACTTCAAAAATGGTTGGAGTGATGTAAACAATATGAAGACATAAACCAAGCTGAATAAAGTATTCTGTATTGTTAGGCACAAGAAGGAAAATGTGAGTGGATGATGGGAAGTAATGTCCTATGGTGCATGCATGCAACAGATTGTTTTGGCTGGCTCTGCATTGTTTTATTTTATATCCTAGTTTGTGAAAGCTTGCTGAATGGCATGCTAGCTAGTCCCTGGCATGTAGATTCAACTTTCTGGAGATAGGCATGAAGGGTATGTATATTAAATATGTATGCCAGGAAGGATACTATTAGATAATGACTGAAAAACATAAATTAGTGAATATTTCGACAAGAAATGCAAGGATGGCAACGGGAACTTTGGAAGGAAGACGGCAGTAATAACAGGGACTTAGAATTGCTGGTTGTACAGACTCACTAAAACCTTTCTTCTTGCTGTTATGGCATTCCTTGAAAAGGTCCACTGCATTGGGTTCTTGATCTTTGTATCTCTCCTTCTATATTGTTGTAGCAACAATGTCAAATAGTTAGCTTGGCAAACAAATTGGAATGGTAACAAGCTATAGGTTTGTGGTTAACTATTTCAGAAGAATGGCAAATAAATTTACAGAATATTAACAATGGGCTTATGGATCAATTGTGGATAGGGTGTAAATGTTGTGATGATTGCCTTGCAAACGAGCACTTTTTTTCTTTTTGCATATTGACATGAACAGGTACATAAAAACATATACAAATGAATCATGCTATTTTCATACCAGGACATTCATATAGTTCAACCAGCATTCATGCAAGTTCCAGGAAAAAGAACTACAACCCATGAAACTACAGTACCATATAGTTGTTGGAGTAGTCATTTTTGCATGTTGACACGTACAGCAAATGGTTCACACATAATAATAAAAATAGGGGCCAAGACCTTCATAGTTCACAGAGAATGGTTTACGATGCAACGAGCATGCGATGCATACAAATCCTATCAATAATAAGAAGCCATTGTTACTTACTACAGAATAGCAATGTGCAATGTAGCTCCGAGAACCTGTCGTCTGCTGGAACTTGACATTAGCACGGTTCCGCTTATTCTTTTCAGAGATTTTCTAGATTAAAACATTTATGTAAGACAATTTAGAAATTGAAACTCAAGAAATGATGTGATATCCAAGTTCAAACCTTGTTTTTGGGGTCAGACCACTTCTGTACAAGTGCTCTCCAACTGGCATCTGACATATGAGGTAAAGGAGATGTTGTTCTCACTTCATTGGCTGGAACACCATCGAAGTATTTTCTTTTCAGCCTATACCGAGTCTGCCGTACCCCAACCTGGAGTAGATTAACACATGCATATTGGCACGTTGTTCGTGTCCATGGCAAGCCTTCCCTATTAAAGTGAATGGAAATCATGACTAAGTTACATTGAACAATGAGATAATATGTAGCATATAACATAAAATAGGAGTTAAAGATAAAGATTGGACACAAGAAAGTACTTACAGCTAATGTGCCCATGAAATTATCTATAACATCGTCATCTTTCTTGTACTCTTTCCAGTGTGTGAGGATAGGCACACCCTGCCTAATGGCGATGCCACCCTCTGATGCTAACTTGGCAGCTTGCACCGGTTTTTCTGGCCTTCTATTCCCTTCGAGAACATTGATGGGCAATCTTCTTCCCATAGCTCCAGTCGTCCTGTCAACCAATTTCCCCATTGTCTGTGGCCTGCCCCCTTTTCTAGCAGTTGGCGGTGTATCTACAAGAAATTAACTCAAGAGAGTGATTGTACAGCAGTTTTGTAGATTACAAATTAAACATGCCACTATAACTTGCCTTCATCTTGCAATTGGGTGTGCTCCTCAGTGTGGGCACTATCAACAGCTTGCTCTGCATCATGCATGGAAGGAGGTTGCCCAACGACATCACTTGTTTGGTGATGGCTTTCTTCATGATATGACCAATCCCTCGTAGGACTTTGGCTGCGCACTTCCTCTCTAAATTGACTCCTATTTTCATCACTTGGGTATACTTGCAATGGTTCTGGACTGCTATCTTCACGTGTTGCTGCTTGGGCCAACTGTTTGGTTTTCTGTCACTTTCTTGGAAGGTGCCTTTCCACCTGGAGGCATCTTATAAGTCTTAGAGGCCTGCTACAAAATAACAATAAGAAAGATGTTAGTTCAAATAAGCAGATGCCATAAATAGAAATTATGAAAACAACCACTGCAAGACATTATATGTAGCAATGAACCTAACAAATTTGGCCCTCTCAAGATAGAAGAACCAGCACCTTAGATGTGCAGTTCGTAGTTATGGATTGGTCCTCCGTCAACGGCTCTTCCTCCTCTAATGAGTTAGCATCAATTTCTTCTCCCTCATTGACCTCATCCTCTTTAGGATCATAGTCTGATCCAGAGCCTTCATGATTACTAGACTTATTCTTCAATTGCTTAGTCCTTACAGGGGAAACTGGTGTGTTTGTTCTTCTAGGAATAGATGCCAATGTACCGAGGCCCAGTGCTCGCATCCTTGTATTGTTTTCCATCAAGTTCTGAAGCCGCATCCTCTCGTAATCAGTCACTACATGTTCTTTCATGAATAAATAAATAAAATCAATATTGTTTCTTTGTTTGCAATGAATGCAATAGCATGAGAATGCGACTAGCAGACTACTTACAACACAGACTAGCAGACTACCTACAACATGTACCTACAATTACAGTTTTGATTATAGGAGATCTGTTACATAGCTTGGACTCTGCGGCGCTTTGCTGATGAGATCCCCGGTCCTACCATTATTTCCTGATGATCCGGTGTGTTGGCGTCGGTGGATGTAGTCCCGTGGTGATCGAGGGAGCTGCTCCAGTGCGGTGGGCTTCGGTGAAGCGGTGGCCGGAGGTGAAGCGGTGGCCGCCGGTGAAGCTCCTCCATTGCGGTCGCTCGAGATGAAGCTGATCCGGTTCGGTCGCTGCCGGTGATGGGGGGAGCTGCTCCGGTGAAGCGGTGGCCGGAGGTGAAATGGTGGCTGCCGGTGAAGTTGCTCCGGTTCGGCTGCTGCGGGTGAAGCTGCTCCGGTGGCGGCAGTCGATGTAGGACGTGGGGAACGACTAGGGCATGATGATTTGGGGAAAATGTGGCCGGTGATAGGGGACCTGGTGGATATGGTGCGGCTTGGTAGGGATGAAAATTACTAAAACACCACCCGAGTTAGCAGTAGTTGGATGAGACAGCTGGACAAAGTAGACATTTCGTACGTGCGGGATTATTTTGCCAAAATTCAGAGTGTGCACGCCGAATTTTCTGGCGCAGGATTTTCTGGCGCGGGAGGTTTTTGGCGCAGGATTTTTTGGCGCAGGAGTTTTTTGGTGTCACTATAGTTTTCACATTATTTCATTAAACTATCATCATATAATAATGATCACTTTCACCACACAAATTTCCAAGATTATTTTATAGACGAGATAACCGAACGACTTTTTGGCTTGTCTTCCATGGCATGCATGCATCCAATGGTGCTTCTCGCCCGCCCACCCCGTCTCATATTCTGCCAGAAAGGTATTTCCTACCGATCCATGGCATAAATACCTGACAAAGCGGGAGACCTAGCCATAATAGCACCAGTTTTTATATCTCTCTTGGCTTTACCTTTTTAAAAAAAGAAATGTGGGGTTAATACGTTAGATGTCGTCCAGCAAGTCAAAATTGACTATTTATCCCGCAATCACCCGTTCAGTCTCTAGGACCCCGATCTTTATCCTGCCCACTCACGCATGTACACACATGCATAACATACATATATGTGTATGACTTTACCCAGTGGCGACACTGGAGGGTGGTCCAGGTGGTCCATGGACCAGCCCATTTTGCTCAAATTTTTGTCGAAAGCCCAGTAGAAGTCCAGGTCTAACATGTTTGACCTTCTCAAGTTCCTCTAATAGTTCCTCTGTACTAAATTCTCTTGGCTTCTCACCGGTTTCTGGCTTCCCATTAAATTCCTTCCTTCTTCTCCAAGGGTGGTTCTTTGGAAGGAAACGACGATGCCCAAGATAGCAAATCTTGTTCCTTAGTGACTTCGACAATGGATCTTTGTCACAATGAATACAAGCATAATATCCTCTTGTGGTTTGCCCTGACAAGGTGCTCAATGCTGGATAATCATGTATGCACCATAATATTGCAGCATGCAGATCGAACATTGCAGCGGTAAATGCATCATAAGTACGGACACCCTTCCAAAGTACAAGCAACTCTTCTATAAGAGGCTGTAAAAATACATCGAAATCTTTTCCTGGAGATTTTGGACCTAGGATTAGTAAGGCCATCATGAAGTTGGACTGATCCATGCATGCCCACGGTGGCAAATTGTAAGGCACAACAAGTACTGGCCACATGCTATACAAGGTGCTCATGTTGCCAAATGGATTAAAACCATCTGTAGATATGCCAAGTCTTAAGTTCCTTGCATCCTCTGCAAACTTTGGATATCTTCTATCGAAGTCCTTCCATGCCTCACCATCAGCTGGATGGCTCATTTCATTATCCACGGGCTGCCGCTTCAACTTGTGCCATTGTGTGTCCTCTGCTGTCCTTTTTGAAACAAACATCCTCTTCAATCTTGGTATCAATTGAAAATGTCTCAACACCTTTTAAGGAACCAGCTTTCTACCATCTGCATCTTTCCATCTTGATTCACCACATATTGGGCAATCATCGAGCATGGCATACTCCTTTCGAAATAGGACACAATTATTCTTGCACACATGGATTGCATCATATCCAAGTCCCAATTCACGAAGATATTTCTTTGCTTCATCATATGATCTAGGAAGTGAGCAATGAGGGAATGCTATGGACAACAACTTCACTATTGCAGTAAATGCCGTATTGCTGATCCGATAAAATGACTTGATATGAAGCAACTTAACAAGAAAGGAGAATCTTGAAAAGTTATCACATCCTGGGTAAAGTTCCCACTTCGCATCTTGTAACACTCTTGCAAACATTGGCTGTTCTCCACCTTGGTCTGCAGCTGTGTAAAGGTCTCCTATTAACTCTGGAATTCCATCATTGTCATCGTCATCCTCATTCACATCCAACCCATAAGAATCATGTTCCATGTTGTCAACATTTTTGCTCACATGCTCTGGATAGTCTATAACCTCAACATCAAATGGTTCTCCATGATGTACCCACTTACTGTATGTACTTGACATCCCATGGATATATATATGGTCCTCCACGTGCGATTGAGATCTTAGAATCTGATTAAGACATTGTCGGCATGGGCAAAGTATCTCAACATTCTCATCGAAGCGTGCTCGAATAAACTCCATGAAGTCTTTCACCCCATTGATGTATGCAGTGCTAAATTGTCTACCACATATCCAACTTCTGTACATCTGTTCATCATCGGATCAAAAAGAAATTAGCCATGTATCAAAGTGCACCTAAACATTCTGAAAGTATGCATGCCAAGAAACATATTATTCTCTAATTCTGCAAAGATGACTTCACAAATATGAAAATATGGATGACAACTATCTGTCAGAACATGTTGTCTGCGAGCCACTGCTTGGCTAAAAACTCACCATCTAACATACTACAGTAGGTTGCAAACTAACCAACCTGCTGGAATCAATCAACAATACCAATCTGGTGGAATCAATCAACAATTCCAAGTCTAGTAAGGAAATCACCAACGATCTGAACCACACCATAGTATTCACTTGTAACTTCAATGCTCACTAGTTTGTGAAATTCATTCTCAGTTCGTAGTACTATTGGGCCATTTAAAATCGTTCAATCAAAGTAGAATACAGGTTATCAACCACAGGAAGTAACATGGTGAGCAAACCCTACTTGTGTTTGGACCAACGAAGAAGAAGCCGACTACGGCACAGGCACATAGCTGGAAGCGGCGATCTAGCACCTCAACGGGAGGGTGCAGCGCGCTGCATCACGGGAGCAGCGTGGCGAGCCGATGGTACGGCAACCTGAGGGGCCGACGGGCCGGACGGGGGCTTCCAAGTCGAGGAGCACGCCGCCGTTCACCGCAGGACAGCCTCCCAGCCGAGGGGAAGGGGGCGGCGATCTGGAGCGGAGGAGCTCGTCGAGTGGAGGGCGGCGCGAAGGGGATACCCTCCGCGGTGAGAGGTGGTGGCGGGCGGTGCAGGCTTGTTTGCTAAGCCGTCGCAGCAGTCGCTGCTGGGCGCGAGTGCCAACGCCGTCAAGGTCGCCGGTCGATTTTGCTCGATTCAAAGTCACGAGCTGCTAAGTTCCTAGATCTATTCTAACGTGTTAAACTACACATTATTTTTCTCATATTAGAACTAAACTGTCAGACCCATATAGCAACTGTTCACTAGCCTACCGGTAAGACGACGAGTCCATAGTCCGAAGGTCTCGGGTTCGACCCTTGGCAGTCACAATTTTTTCGGCTATTTTCGCATCTCTGCAGATCCGACGGCTCATCTCACTTATCACTTCAAATGGCACTCTGTCACACAGCAACCATTCACTAGCCTACTGGTAAGACGACAAGCCCACATTCTGAAGGTCTCGGGTTCGACCCTGCTTAGCGACCACAATTTTTTTCAAGCACTGGGTCTGTGTTTCAACTTGGTTGTCATAATTTATGACGAACCCCATTCATCATAGGTGCAGCGATGATGTATGACGCTTCTATTTTTGTCACAAAAATGTCATCCAAACCTGTCCACGTAGGCTGCATAATATCTATGACGATTTGTGTACTCGTTCTATGACGAAATGTTTACTTTCGTCATAAATTCCCGGGGGTTGAGGTCCGTCACCTAACATCTATGATGGGTCACACATTTCCGTCATAGATATGGCACTTTTTATGATGAAGCTTAACAGCGTCACCAGGAAAATGTCATAGATCAGCGAATTTCCCGTAGTGTCATCCTCCCGGAAGTGTTCGTACCGTACCGGGAGGCTGCGAAGGAGACGGTCCCGAGTCCAGACACGACTTGGACCGTTGTCTTCGCTGATTTCTTCAGGTGCGGATTCCAATTCCTACCCTCTCATTTCTTCCTCCTGGTGCTCCAGTTCTACGGGATCGAGTTGATACATCTCAACCCAAACTCGGTTCTGATGCTGGCGGTATTCGCACAGGCGTACCTCGGCATCAGGCCGAGCTAGGAGCTCTGGAAGTATTTCTACAACCTCCGCCGGATGAAGGCAGGCAGCGGAGGTGTTGTCGGTGGCACCGGATTCTGACTCCGGGAAGGGAAGAAGGACGCCTACATCTCCTCTTCCTGGAAGTCGTCGTGGTCGGGCTGGCACTCGAGGTGGTTCTACTGCCAGCCCCCACCCTCCTCTAGGATCCACTACCGAGGTCTGGCTCCTTTTCTGACTAAGTGCTGGGCGGAGGCTCCGAAGGAGACCAAATGGCTCAAGGCCCTCGTCAGCGACATCGCCACCCTTGCCGTAAGAGGGTTGTCGGCATGGGACGTCACGGAGGACTTCCTTCAGTGCAGGATTAGCCCTCTTCGGTCGAGGATTCAGCCTGTCTGGGTGGTCTCGGAAGGCTAAGACCAGACAAGGGACTTTGATACTGGTGAGTATCCTCTCCGTGTCGTTCTTTAGTCAGAAAGCTTCTGGCTTTTCACTCGTTAGGTCTCTGTTGGTTGTGTAGATCTTTCCCCGAGGAGCTTCAGAATAGATTGAACAACCTATTCGAGCAATCTCCTCAGGGCGGGCGAACCAACGTGCCCTTGCTGATCGTGAGGCTGAGCCCTGAGAAGCAAAGGGATATCCTTTGGGTGAGTTGAGGGTTTCTGCCCTTTCTGGTCGTAGTTCATCTGAATAGCACTTTTAACGCTATCCGGGTCATTTCTCTTTGCAGCGAGTAGGCTGTGGGGCTCCCAACTCGGAGGCTGAGCGGGCTGGCACCCCCATTCAGGATGAAGAGGTCGAGGTCCTTGGTGCGACCCCTTCAATCCCAACAGTTGAAGGTTTGTCTGGGGTCAAGGTGGTAGCGGAGACTGCCCAAGCGGAACCTCCTACTCGGGCCCCTTCTCCTCCGCCAAGCCCCTAGCCTCAGGTACGAATCCATGCTCGACTAACTTCCTCCCTCTAATATTTTTTGTGATTTAGGATGACGGGAGTGAGTTGTCGAGATGCAGGACTCGAGCGATCCCCGCCCGGAGGAGTCGGCGTCTTCTGCCCTTCCTATAAGCACAGAGGAGGTCACACCGGTGGTGGGTCTTCCTGCGGACAAGGGGAAGTCGCCGCTGGTGCCTACCGAGGAGGTGTTGGCGAAAGGAACATCACCCCCGGTGAAGCGCCCGCGGTGAGTCTTCTTCTCGGTCTTTTTTCGAAATCTCCCTTCCTTTATCCCGTGAAGGCTGATGAGCTGCTTCCTCCGACTAGGGTGACCATTCGTCCGATTGGAGCCACGACTGGGGCCGTTGCGGAGACGCAGCCCCCGGCAGCGAGGCCGGTGCAGCCCTCGGTCGTACAGACTGAGCTCCCCATGCCAGAGGTGTCAGCGCTTGAGGACGACGACATCTACTCCCAGCTACAGGTAATTCGAGGGGATAGTAATTGAACATCAATGTACTCAGTACTGACCTTGTTGTTTCGACAGCGCCTCCTTCCCCAGATTCTTCCACTCCAGAAGGCGAAGGCCGAGCTGGAGGCACACCGGGCAGAGAATGAGGAGCTGAAGAAGCGCCTCGAGGAGTCCAGGAGATGGCAGGCGGAGAACGAGGAGCTGAAGAAGTGCCTTGAGGACTCCAAAGCCGAGCTCCGGGATGTAAAGGTCCGTCTTTCTGAGGTAGAGTCTTCACTGAGCCAGAGCCAAGCCTACACAGGGAAGCTGGAGGGGGACCTCGACCACGCCCTTTGCACGCTCGAGAGAGCACTCGTAGAGGTCAGGATCACCATCTTCCCCAGCCCTCCACGGGCTAAGCGGTTGGTGGAGCTGGTGGCGTCCATCTCCCGCCTGAAGCCTGTCGTTGAGAAGCTCCTTGACGACGAGCTCAAGCATGGTACGAAAGAAGCCTTGGCCTTTGCCTTGGCCTTTCTCAAACATCGGCACCCGGAGCTGTCCTTGAC
This sequence comes from Stipa capillata, assembly GCA_019208055.1. Lineage (NCBI taxonomy): Eukaryota > Viridiplantae > Streptophyta > Magnoliopsida > Poales > Poaceae > Stipa > Stipa capillata. The sequence goes on from JAGXJF010005600.1 coordinate 57,826, forward strand.
GGCCCTTGAGGCCGACCTACTGGAGGACGAGGAAGAATGTCTTCTCGGTGCTATGCAGGGTGCTGCAGATGCCTTTGCGGACCGGGTTCAAGCACCCGGTCTGCCTGAATAACTTATGTAATCAAACTGTGATTAGTAACTGTGCATTAATCAGTGTGTTTTTGTTTTCTGAAAATCTTGCTATTCTGCTCAGTTAATGTTCGTCGGACGCGAGGGTTTTCGTAGACTTGATCTAACTTTGCATCCCCCTTCCCATGACTTAGTCTCGCGAGTTGTGCTGTACGCCGCCGACTGCGATCGACCAGGCCTTAGGTTTAGTCGGATGGAGGGCTCAGTGGCCCCTCATCATCAGTAAACTCTATAAGGGGTCTTCGTACAGTCTATCGTGGCCATAGCGACAACTCGTGTTCCCTTGTCGATGGGATATTGGACGCGAGTTAGTATGTCCTACGCTTGCCTTGTTGGTGACAGCATTGCACTCTATCCGCGATGCCTTCTGTTCAAAGTAGTCAAGGATGTGGATAAGCAGACAGGTTCTGTTGGCCTAGTCATGCTCGCACCTTCTCTTCTTCCTTTAATCGTTGTCAGGGAACTCCGCCACGAAACCGGGGAGCTTAGTCGACCAGGCCTTAGGTCTGGTCAGGTGGGGGGCTCAGTGGCTTCCCCTGTCACCTGCAGACGTGTTAAGGGGTCTTCTTCACGTCCCTAACGGTTGCAGCGCGGAACCCTTTCCTTTTGTGCCAGTCGAGTCGTTGGTTACGTATATGCATAAGCCAGTTTTTGGTGCCACATTCTTATCCAGCCCCCGACTGTCTTATTCGAGAAGTTTCTCAGATAGGCAGTCTGAAAAATAATTATTGGACTAGGAACACTTTATAAAACTATGAATTGACTAGAGTATCGTTTACAAACTATTGCAAGAAAAGAAATTGCTAAAACTATTTAGAAAAACGCCATCCCTCCCTCTCGAGTTGTTGTAGGTTGCTCCAGAGACTCCCGTGCTCTTGTCGTGATCTACTGTAGAAGCTTGTCAAGTGTGCGTGCTGGGCGACGGCGCCTGGAGTGTCTTATAATCGGCTTGTTCATAGCCTGACGACTTGAGGATGGAGCTGGGGCAACCTGGGATAGACTGACGATCGGAAGGGTGATGACTATACGATCTTACTGGAGGTGCTTGGACTCGGAACTCTTTGCGGGGACTAAACTATCTCTTTACTGCTAACTAGAGTGACCTAGATCGAGCGACTTCCCCTGTGGAGCTGTTGTCCTGCTGAGGGGAAGGCCCTTTTTGCCCCGGTCCTGAATTAGTTGTAGGACCTGTTCTCCGACTTGGAGGGGGTGTTATCTGATGTTGTTGTTCGTAGTTGCGGTAGAGGTCTTGTTGATGCGGGAGTGCGCGTAATTGCGTCGGAGTCTGTTTCCCTGCTTGAGAGTTGATGCTTTTCTGCGAGGTCGAGGCTGCGCTTGTCGCAGAGTAATGCTTCCTAGGGGAGCTCTTTATTGTGAGGATGCCCTTTGGGTCGGGCATCTTCATACACTGATATGCGTAGTGTGTTTCCGCCATGAATTTGGCTAGAGTTGGGCGTTCCAGGATGGCATTGTATGCCTTCTCGAAGTCGACTACATCGAACATGATCTTCTCTGTTCGAAAATTCTCCGGCGTACCAAAGGTAACTGGGAGGGTGACTTGCCCGATCGATGTAGCCAACGAGCCTGGGACGATATCGTGGAACGCCTGTGTCACTGTTTGGATGGACGATCGTGGCACTTGCATGGCATCGAGGGCGTTGGCGAATAGGATGTTAAGGGAGCTCCCTCCGTCTATTAGCACCCGGGCCACTCGGTAGTTGTTGATCGTTGGTTCGACAACAATAGGGTATCATCCTAGTCGAACACAGTTCTCGGGGCAGTCGGTCTGGTCGAATGTGATCGTGACCTCCGACCATTTGATTGCCTGAGGGACTCGTGGTATATTCGCGAGAACTTCTTGGGCAATCACTTTGTACTGCCTTTTCGTCTCATAAGAAGACGAGCCCCCGAATATATGCTCGATTGCTCTGATATGCCCCTGGAATGGCTCAATGGTGGAGTCATCATCGTCGGATGTAGTGTCTTGACTGTTGTTTGTGACCTACTGATTTTCGTCGTGGAATTTCTCTCTCTCTTCCTTGAGGTATTTTGAAGATGTGGCATTGATGAAGATCATGCGAATTGGTTTGGTGAAAATCGCATCAGAGTTTTCTTGCCTTGTCGGAGGAAGTCATCGGCTTGTCCTTGGTGCGTGGTCGCTAGGTACGCTTCTCGGGGAGGTCGGCTAATACCTCATTGGCTTTAGCCCTCTTCTCTCGGTTCCCTCCGGAGGATTTCTTCTTCCGTTTCATTTTTGATGAGTCATCTCTGGTCCGGAGGGGGACCTGGTCGACCTGCTCTGTTGCTGCTTGATGTACTGTAGGGTTTCTTCCGCACAGGCGGCTTTTTCGGCTAGATCCATCAGCTGTACCACGGTCTTGGGGGGATACATGATCAGGTCGTGCATGCACATCTCGTTTCTGCTGCCTCGCACGAAGGCGCGAATGACATCCGAGTCTGTTACCTCAGGAATAGTATTGTGAACAGCACTAAACCGCTTGGTGAACTCTCGGAGGGTCTCGTCTGAGCGTTAGACAACTAGAAATAAGTCGTCGACCCGACCAGGACGTGTGAAGGTACCTTGGAAGTTGGCGAGGAGCATGTCGCAAAGTTGTCCCCTGGAGCGGATCGTTCCTGGGGGTAGGTTCGCCAACTAGGTCCTGGCCGCTCCTCTAAGAGCGGTCGGGAGGTAGTTGGCCATGACCTTCTCGTTCCCGCCTGCGGCCTCGATCGTCATAGTGTAGATCTGCAGGAATTCTGTAGGATTCGTGGTGCCATCGTACGATTCTAGGGCCCCAGGCTTGAAGCAAGACGGCCAGCGCACATGTCGGAGTTCTTGGGATAATGCGTGGCATCCGTTGATGGTCCTTCGATAAGGCGCATTCTCGCCGCTATTTGGGGTCGGAGATCGTCCCCTGTCGTTAGCACGGTGCGGGTAGTCTCTCCGGGGAGGAGTTTTCTCTCGCTGATGCCTTTGGGATCGGCACTCGTTGAGTCTGTCACGGAGGTCAACGGCTGTTCACCCTGGCGGGACTGGTTCCTGGGATGCCGTCCTTCTCCGTCCGATTCCCCTGGTCAGAGAGGGGTTTTTTCTCAAGCGAAGCTATGTGTCCCCGACTGGAGTCGAGAAGATTCGGCTTGGTCTTGGGCCTGCTGTAGTTTAGCCCCCAGCCGTCATAGCCATTGTGCTCCATCGGGTGTCGTCAGATCTTCTATCAGTGGTCGTAACAGGAGATTGCGCACCTCGGCGATTCTTCGAGCAGTTTGAGACACGTACTCGCCCGTCCATTGAGGGGTTCTGTATGCTGCCATAGGCATATTCCCGTTCCCACGGGGGGTAGCCATCGGGCTCTGACGTTGTGAGCCCCCTCTTGATCTTGGTCCTCGGGCTCTTCCCGATCGTCCTGGATCGCGAGAACCACCCGAGGGTCTGGATCGGATGGGGTGTGTTCCCACTCCATCGTGTCTTCCTCGTAGGAGGGATGCTGTGATTGGGATCTTGGTCGATTGGTCGATCAGAAGTTGCGGGCGACCGCCCTGGTGTTGGGTTGATCGCTCCTGCCTGGGGATCGTCGTGTAACACCAACGTTCCTTCGAAGGCCCTAGCACACTCCATTCTGAAGTGATTGACTTCGCAATCCGAGTTCTCGCCAATGGCGTATTATCCAAAATCTACGCGGTCAGTCACCGGGTACGGATCCATCGGGCCGAAGTTGTTGTAGAAGCCCTGATCTGAGTGCCTAGTGCGTTGCGCGAGAGAGATCGTATATGCTGCCGAGCATGCTTCTTCCTCCTCGGGTCGAACCAGGGAGGGACATGCAGTCGGCGACGTGGACTGATCGCAGCTAGTTGCACATCTTGCCGAGTCTGATGCTTCCTTGATAGCTTGAGCCGGAGAGGTCCCCACGGTCGGCGCCATCTGTCGACAATCGATAAACCGCCGATCTTACAGTATCCATGGAACTGTGATACTTGGGGGTAGGGACCTCTAGGGCACAAGGCCAAGAGATCTAATGGCAAGGAAACATCCTTTTTATACATGTTCAAGCCTCCCTCAGGATAATAACCCTACGTCCTGTTCGTATATATTGATCGGAGAATGTGTTTACAAGGGATGTGTATGTTAGTGGCTACCCTAGACCTAATCGGAGACTATGGTGATTAGTTCCGCGGGCTCGACTCCTTCGAGGTAGCGGGTCTTCTCGTGGGAATCGCTAGGGCTTCTGGATGGCTTCAGGCTTCTCTCTCTGGCTTCTCAGACCTGTTCAACTCCTCTCTCTCCTATGGGATTGCTGATCCTTTTATAGGGGGCTCCTCGAGTCGTACCGGACATGGACTTATGCCCGAGTAGAACTCTGGCTTTCTTAAATATCGGGATTGACTTCCTAGCTTAAGGGGTGTCCTCCCTCCTTACGTGGGGTTACCTTATCTCCTGGGAATCCTTACCAGATACGTATTCTATTCAGATAATCCAGGGAATCATATACGGATACCTCCTCGTATGCGGGATACTATACTATTCATCGTCAGTTATCTTTCAAACTTGTGGTCTCCAATGATAAGTGCACTTAAAGTTTTTAAATGTCATGTTTACTTTCTCTCTCGGTGCTAACGTATATGTGGGTGTGAAATAATTTTAAATTTTTTTTGTGAATGTCACTGTTTAACAAATTAGACTTCTTCTTTATCAACAGATATCATATATGGAGGCTGCGACGAGTGGTTGTATGTCCTGTCAACAACTTAAGAGAGGTGTAGTTTTTTGAATTGATCTATATCTTGGCTGTGAATTGAGTATGTCATAAGTGAACTTCTTGTGTAATATTGTTTATATGCGTATGTATGTGAATGTTCTGAGTTTATATCTTTTGATCGATGCGATAATGAACGATTTGCACAGTGTGCTATATATCTGTTGTATATGTGCTGTGCTTTGGATATTTCATATGAACTGCTTTCTTTTTCAGAAGGCTAGTAAACCTGGCAAAATATTGCCTGTTTAAAAACATATCCTAGGCGGTTGTAGCTTAAAAACCACCTCTAAAATTTGGACAAACAGCCTACAATATTGTACTAATAGAGGCGGTTACTATGCAACAAGCGCTTCAGATAAACAGTTATCCGAGACGCTTAAAAGTTTTCAACTGCCTTAACCGAGGCGGTTGAGGGCGTTTAACCGCCTCGGATACATGCTCCATATCCGCAACCACTGTTTCGAGGCGGCTGGTATAACCGTCTTTGATGTTATATTTCAACTGTCTCGGATAACGTTTTCCGTACTAGTGAACGGAAGCAAACGGTCATGAACGTGGCTCTTGAACAATTGCAATAGTAGTAATAGACGTAGATAGTAGATGGGTTTAGGTGCAGCTTATAAACAAGGTGCAGAGAACTCCAAGCAGCAAAGCTTTGGATCAAGCAAGATACAAGAAGCCAAAGTTCAAACCTCGTACAAGAATTGATCTAGCAATCTACCTCACACATAGCAGGAACGATCACCCCTCTAGGGTGCGCAAAAAACACGTACTAGGTTTTAGTACCTCATTACATGAGGCTTTTCTGTGTATATTTCTCAAACTAAAATATTCCTATCCCTTTACATTGGCCGACCTAGCCTTTATTTATAAGGAGCACACAAGCCCTCTAATAACCAGATTAAGATTCTAATGCAGACAAGGAAAAGCTAGTACTTTCCTCATTCAGTTCGGACTCACCAAAAAAAAATCCTCACGTATTCTTTACCTAAAAGAATATCTCTAGGACTTTCATAAAAAAACAAAACATAATTTAAAAATTACCTAGACTACTTAAACTTGCCCTAGTTGTATTCTACCACCCAGAAAACAAATCTGTAACAGCCCAAGTTTTTATTGTAAGCGTTTAAGTATAATACAACCCCACTCCTCTTGCACTCATGTATTTCATAAACAACAACTTCTATCATCCTCCAACTTTTTTCAAAAAGATAAACCCAAGAACCACCACAAGATGATTCTTTCAAATAATGCCTAACCAAAACCCCTTGCAAGCACCCTGGTAGGTTTTAGTACCATCCTGGACCTGGGTTGAACCTAGAAAAATTCAAGATAAATTGAGCAAAAGGAGTATTTGAATCAAGTGAAAAACATCCAAACATTAAAATAGCAAAACTGAATATTACTTATGTTGTGGTGATTCCTTCCCTAAATATTTATGAAACTCTATATCTGCTAATTATATGCTACTATACATCCCTAGTAAAAATTTCATAATTTTTGGAAGTAAAATGCACCTACATATAGTTCAAACCCAATTTTGGAGCAAATTTGAATAGTTGGATGAATTTAAGTCAAATAATTTTTTTGACTTGGAAATTTTATAGTGGCTTAACGACATATTATAGAGCCCTTGTGAATCTTATAAATTTTTGATATTTAGTTTTGAACCTCCATTTAATAAAAAATTTAACAGTAGTAAACAAAAGAAAAGAAAAATAAAAATAAAAAGAAAAATAGGCCTAGGGGCCGGTTAGCCTTTGGGCCAGCACAACTGTACCCACCGCCTTCCCTGTCCTAAGAGCCCACTAGCAGGGCCCATCTGGTAGGGCCCTTCTTCCATGTCGCCGGTGCCAGTCGGAACAGAGCGGCGCCAACCACATCGAGAGCTCCACCCTGACCACGTCACCGCCCCTTTGAATGCCCTACCCGGATCCCCTCTTTCCTCTTTTTCCACCTCTGCCCCTTTCCTCTCTGGAAAACCCTAACCGGGAGCCCCAGCCGAGCCACCGACCGAAGCTTCGCCAGCACTCGCCTGCCCTCTTCCGGTCCGACATTGACCCCCCCCAGCCGGCTTGCCATCACTACCATCGTCACCGTCGGAGAGGAGCTCAACACCTCTTAAGCTTGCCTGAGGTCACCAGCGAACTCCAAAGGACCTTCGGGGAGCTTGGAAAGTGCTGCCAACTCCTCTACTCCACCGAGGTGCAATTGCTCCCGTTCTTCCCCATCTCCGGGGATGCCCACCGAACCCTCTCCACCGAGCTCCACCTCTTCCCCTACGTCGCCGACCACCCCTGTGAGCTCTTCCTCCCTAATTCTTCTCTTCTCCGGTGCCCTAGGACCTATGCACCGCTGATAGAGTTCACCAGCATGCCCGGGGGCTAGGTCAGCTGGTCTGTCCGGCTGGTTTGACCACAGCCAATGGTCATGTGGGACCCAATGATTAAATTAAAAATTTTAAATCTCTGTTTTAAACTATGACTCAATGACATGTAGGTCCCACTAATTAAACGACCAAAATAAAATCAGAAGAGAAATAAAAATCCTGCCTATGGACCTCACTAGTCATTCACTAGAGCTAGGCTATACCTAGGTATAAAAAGTTTTTCATGTAATTTCTTTACTGAGATAAAGATAGAAAAGAGTTTAAAATTGTAGAAAATCTTCAAGAGAAAATTTATTAATACTTTCACATATGTTACTGTTAATAAATTTTTTGAATTAATAAAGATAGCCAATTAAATGATTAACATTATGAAATTTACTTAAAAATTCATAACAATCTCTGTAATTCCAAATTGAACAAAACCAGTGGCAAACAATTTGAAATTTAATATGCCACCATCTGAATTGCATTTCATACATCATCCACTTCATTGAATCTTGAGTTCTCATTTATTCCCATTGTTTCTTTTATTTCTAGCGTCAGTTTTGCAGTGCGATAGAATCCGGTGATGAGGGAGTGGAGCCGAATTGTTTTGAATCCCAGCAAGATCAAAAATGCCCCACCCAAGGCAAGCTGATTTTGGTGATATTGCCATGTGGTCATTTATTTTTTGTTATGATGTTGATACATGCTGTACTTCGCACGTTATTAGTTTTGTGTGTTATGGCTTCTTATGAATGGTTGATGTGGTTATCTCGATAGCGATACTATGGCTGCAAGTGGTCACCCTTGCATCCACGGCTTTCCTCCACCAGTGACCAACCTCCACCTCTTCAATCGGTGGGTCCCCATTCCCGCCCACTTGGAGGCATATAAAGATGCATGCTACCGCAAGTGGTCCCTTCACTGACAGTTCCGGTAAATCTATTGTGCCATGCTTGTTGCTAGCTGTTGTATCTTTTGGGAAAGTGAGCCCGTGACCCTCTAATGTAATAGGATAGCTTCTAGAAACAACTAAGTATGTAAGCATGGTTGCAATCTTTTGGTTCGAGCTGTAATGTTTATTTCGCTCAAATGGCATTGTAAATTGCAGTCATGAATGTGAACTTTGTATGCTACTACTACAACTTAAGTTATTCCCTAATTCCCTTGAACTCATTTGAAGTTCATTTTCTCATGAAGATGTGGCTGAAATGATGAGTTTATGCATGTGTTCCTTGCTGCCCGCACATGTATAAATCCGCCCTAATGCATAAATCTTATCTTCTAACCTTGTTGTACCCCTTGTGTTGCAACATGATGGCTCTTGATACCCATGGTGATCCCGCTCAAGTTCCCGAGGACGAGGTCCCTCCTTGTACTCCGGGCCAGCCAACCATAGTGGAGTTGCTTCTGCAAATGGAGCACAATAGGGTGGACCAGAATCATATCCTAGAACATCTAGCCTGCAATTAGGCCATGGGCGGTGGTCAAGCTCGAGGTGGTTGGTCATAGTTCTAGCGCACTAACCCTCCTGCGTTCACTTGAGGTGGACGACTAGCTCCATACCATTGAGGCAAAGTTGCAACTCACTGAGTGCTCTGAAGCAGAAAAGGTGACTGTGGCCACCCACCAACTTGAAGGTGCAGTAGCTGCTTGGTGGGAAAATCATCTCGCTACGCAAGGCATAGGTGATGAAGTGACGTGGACAAGTTTTGCATGGCTTTTCGCCATGCACACAATCCTGATGGACTTATGGAAGTCAAGAAGCGGCAATTCCTTGACCTTACGCAAGGGAAGGGTTCTGTTACTAAGTACTTCCACCGCTTCAGTCATTTAGCTCAATATGCAGCTGATGAGATGCCCATCGACGGCAGTCATCGTGGGAAGTTCATGTGCGAACTGAACAATGAGCTTCAGAAGGAGCTCGCCCCCCATACCTTTCGAGACTAAGAAGATCTGGTGGATAAGGCCTTGGAGATGGAGGACAAGCTTGCAGTTCTAGAGGAACCCCGCAAGCGTGAAAGGGAGGCCGCCAAGGCTTCAAGCAGCAATACCTAGAGGCCTTGTACTTGGCAGCCCCCTCCTCCACAATTTTGGGCTCCACAACCTCCCTGTCCATCGAAATTTGCTCCTCGTCCACCGCAGTAGAATTTTCCACCACAATAGGGAGGTGGACATCAGCAGCAACATTCCTCTTTCAACATGGCTGATATAACTTTTTACAACTATGGAAAGAAGGGTCAGTTCTCCAATAAATTCTCTTAGCCCTGCGCCAATGGCGCCTTTGCCCCCATGTCTCAATCTGAATCTTCCATGATTGTTCCTTCAAGCCAGAAGCAGAATGTGCTAACAAGCTACAACATCCTAGTCATAGCAGAGTAAACCACATCTTAGCTGAAGAAGCAGAGGCTGTATCTAAGGCGGTCTTGGGGACGCTCTCCGTTAACTCCCACCGTGCCACAATACTTTTCGATTCTGGAGCGTAGCTTTCCTTCATATTTAGCAAGTCTGCACCACATCATGGTATTCCAACTACATCTATGCATACCTCTCATATTATACAAACACCCGGCTTGAAGATGAGGACCAAGCTCGAATGCGAGGGTGTTACTATTAATATTGGTGGGAAAATGTTCTTGGCCACTGCTATAGTTCTCCAATCGTCAGGGATTGACTTCATTCTTAGAATGGATTGGTTATCCAAGCATCAAGCCATAATTGATTGTGCTAAAAAATCCCTCATCCTGACAGATAGCAGTGGGAACAATTGGAAATTACGCCCAAGTTTACGCATTGTCAACTCTATGCCTTGGGTGGCAACCAAGCTCCCTCCATCTCTGATATTCCTGTGGTGTTTGAATTTCCCAATGTCTTCTCTGAGGAATTGCCTGGTATGCTGACAGATTGGGCAGTGGAATTCGTTATTGATCTTCCACCAGGAACCACCCCAATTTCCAAGCAACCCTATCGAATCCCTCCTAATGAGTTGGTGGAGATGAAGAGACAACTCCAGGAGTTGGAGGATAAAGGATTCATTCGGTCTAGTTCTTCACCCTAGGGATGTCTCGCCATGTTCGTGAATAAAGACTCTAGTTTGCAAATGATGGTTGATTATTGGCCATTAAATGAAGTAACTATGAGGAATAAGTATCCCCTTCCCCGCATCGATGACCTCTTTGATCAGTTTAACCAATGCTTCTGTCTTCTTTGAAATTGATCTCCGTCTAGGCTATCATTAAATCAAAATCAAATCGAAGGATATCTCAAAGACAGCTTTCACCACTTGGTATGGGTCCTATGAGTACACGATGATGTCCTTTGGACTGACCGATGCTCTGTCCACTTTCATGTAGTTGATGAACTTGGTGTTCATGGAGTACCTGGACAAATTTATTGTCATGTCTATCGAAGATATCCTTACCTACTCCTGGATTGAAGAAGACCATGCCATCACTTGAGACTTGTCCTTGAAAAGTTACGAGAGCACCGTCTGTACGCTTAATTCACCAAGTGTTAGTTCTGGAAATGTCAAGTCGAATTCTTGGGCCATGTCCTATCTGCCGAAGGTGTCACTGTTGATCCAAGTAAGGTCCAAGCAATTCAAGACTAAAAATTGCCTAAGTCTATCATGCAAATTTGATACTTCCATCGATTGGCAAGATATTACGAAACATGTTACAGAGCTGCTAGAGAAGGACAAAAAGTTCATGTGGTCATCCAAATGTGAAGAAAGCTTCCAATAGCTTTAGAAGAGGCTAACTAGCACTCCAACCCTTATTCTCCCAGATGTCCAAAAGAGCTTCAAGATCTACTACGATGTGTCACGGCAGGGTCTCGGCTATGTTCTTATGAAGGAAGGTCGTGCGGTGGCGTATGCCTCACGCCAGTTATGGCCACATAAGCTAATTATCCGACTCATGATTTGGAGCTTGCAGCTGTGGTTCACACCTTAAATTTTTGGCACGACTACCTCATGGGTAGTCGTTGCGAGATTTACTCCGACAATAAAGCTTGAAATATCTCTTCAACAAACCTGACCTAAGCCTCTGGCAACAGAGATGGTTGAAACTCATCAAGGATTATGATATTGGTCTTAACTACATCTCTGGTGAGGGCAACATTGTCGTCGACACGCTAAGCCGATAGGCCTATTGTAACAATTCTATGGTCTTGGAATAACAACCATCCCTCCATGAACAATTCCAGCGGCTGAACCTTGGAGGTTAAACCCACCTTGGAAGATCAGATTACAGCTGCTCAATCAACAAGTGTCAGTATCCAAAAAATCAAGGAGAAGATGAAAAATGGAACCGCCACTTACTTCATTGAAGATGAGCATGGTGTTTTGTGGTTTGGCAATAACCTTGTCGTCCCCAAGGACAAGGAGTTATGGGCTATCATTCTTCATGAAGCTCAGAACACACCCCTCTCCATACATCCTAGAACCACCAAGATGAAGCGGGAAATTGCCCAATTGGTCACTGAGTGCGATACCCATTGCCAAGTCAAAGCCAAGTATCAACAATCTGCAGGCCTCCTATAGCCCCTTCCAATACCTGAATGGAAATGGGAAGAGGTAGGTATGGACTTCATAGTCGGCCTGCCTAGATCACCGAAGGGAAACGATGCCATATGGGTGATTATGGACCGCCTCTCCAAAGTGGCTCTCTTCCTCCCTGTCAAGACAACTATAAAGTGAGTCAGTTAGCAGAGCTCTATGTCTCCAGGATAATCTATCTCCACGGAGTCCCAAAACTAATCATCTCGGATCGGGGTCCTCAGTTTACCAATGGCTTCTAGCGAAGCTTGCATGAAGCCATGGGGACCAAGCTATCTTTCAGCACCACTTATCACCCAAAGACAAGTGGTCACACCGAGAGAACCAACCAAATCCTAGAAGACATGCTGAGGGCATGTGTACTCACCTTTGGTTCCAATTGGGAGAAGTGTCTACCACTGAGTTGTCTTACAACAATAGCTTTCGAACTAGCTTAGGCATGGCACCGTTCAATTCATTGTATGGGAGAAAGTGCTGCACTCTCCTTAATTGGTCCGAGGCCGGTGAAAGGCAATTCTTTGGCCCAGATTCAATTAAGGAAACTGAAGCCCAAGCCCGTGTAATCCACGAACGGCTCCACACAGCTCAATCTAGGCAAAGGAGCTACGGCGACCCAAAGTGCAAGGAGGTGCAATATCAGATCGGATATTTTTTATGCATCAAGGTTACACCTTTCAAAGGCATTTGTCATTTCCGAGTTAAGGGTGAGCTAGCTCCTCGATTTATTGGTCTTTTCCACGTCCTTGTCAAGCGAGGTGCTATAGCTTATAGTTAGAGTTTCCTCAATCTCTCGCCGATGTGCACAATGTTTTCCACGTCTCTCACCTAAAGAGATGCCTTCACCCTCCCCTCAAAGAAGTGACACTTGAAGACCTTGAACTTCAATCGGATCTTATGTATCAGGAACAACCGGTGCGTGTCCTCGAGGAATCAGAACGGACCACTCGCAACCATACTCTCAAACTCCTCAAAGTGCAATGGAGCAATCATTCCGAAGATGAAGCCACTTGGAAACATGAAGATTGGCTGCAATCTACCTATTTGTCCTTGTTGTCCCATCATTAGCAATCTCGAGGTCGAGATATTTTAAGGGGGGGTAAGTTTTGTAACAACCCAAGTTTGTAACCAGTATTATCTAAGCATCTAAGTATAATACTACCCCACTCCTATTGCATCATGCATTGAATAAGCAACAACTTCTATCATCCTCTAACTTCTCAAAACGATAAACCCAAGAACCACCACAACATGATTCTTTCAAACAACACTTTACAAAAACCCCTCGAAAGCACCCTGGTAGGTTTAGTACCATCCCTAGGTTGAACCTAAAAAAGTTCATGATAAATTGAGCAAAAGGAGTATTTGAATAAAGTGAAAAACATCCAAACCATTAAAATGATAGAATTGATTATTACTTATCTTTTGGTGATTCCTTCCCTAAAAGTTTATGAAAGTCTATATCTAGGTATTATATGCTACTATACACCCCCAATAAAATTTCATAATTTTTGGAAGTAAGGTGCACCTACATATAGATCAAACCCAATTTGGGAAAAAATTGAATATTTGACTGAATTTCAGTCAAATACATTTTTGTTTAACTTGGAAATTTTGTAGTGGTTTAAAGACATATTATAGAGCCCCTGCAAATTTTATGAATTTTTTTAATTTAGTTTTGAACCTCCATTTAACTACAAATCTATCACAATAGTATAAAAGAAAAGAAAAATAAAACTTAAAAGAAAAACAGGCCTCAGGGGCTAATTGGAATGGCCTCGGCCCATGGGGCCCACCTGGCAGAGCCCTTCTTCCACGTTGCGGGCATTGACCGGGACAACACGACCCTGACCATGTTGGGAGCTCTGTCCCGACCACGCCGCTGCCCCTTTAAATGCCCCGCTCGGATCCATTCTTCCTCTTTTTCCTCCTCTGTCCCTTTCCTCTTCGGGAAACCCTAGCCGAGAGCCCCAATTGAGGCACCAACCAGAGCTTCACTGGCGCTTGCCCTCACCTTCTTATGCCCTGGAATTGACCCCCTGGTAGCGGGCTTGCCATTACCGTCCTCGTCACTGTCGAAGACAAGCTCAACGCCTCTCAAGCTTGCCCGAGGTTCCCGGCAAGCTACGGAGGTCCTTCGGGGAGCTTGAGATGCCACTGCTCCCCTTCTTCCGCATCTTCGATGACGCCCACCGAACCCTCTCTGCTGAGCTTCGCCTCTTTCCCTACCTTGTCGACCACCCCGATGAGCTTTCCCTCCCCCATTCTTCTCTTCTCTAGTGCCCTAGGACCATAGGACGGCCATCCCCAAGGGCCCTATTGGCACGCACCAACGGCAGAGCTCACCGGCGTGCCTAGGGGCTAGGTTAATCGGTCTGACCGGCTGGTCTGACTGCAGCCAACGATCTGATCATCCTGCCCACCGGTCTAACCGGCCCAGGTGGAGAAACCGCCTCATGGGCTCCACCTGGTAGTGGGGTTATTAGCCTCTAATAATGTAATTAAATTTAAATTTAAAATAATGTAAGTATGAAACATGGGACCCAATAATTAAATTAAATTTTTTAAATCCTTGTTATAAACTATGGTTCAATGACATGTGGATCCCACTAATTAAATGGCCAAAAATAAAATCAGCAGAGAAATAAAAATCATGCCTATGGACCTCACTAGTTAGTCACTAGGGCTAGCTATAGCTGGGTATAAAAAGTTTTTCATTTAATTTCTTTATTAAGAAAAAGACAGAAAAGGGTTTAAAATTGCTTAAATTTGTAAACAATTAAGGAAATTTATTTCAAGTCCAAAAATTATGAATTTTATATGAAACTTTTCAGGAGAAAATGTACTACCTAGTAAAAATACTTTCATGTATTTTACTATTCATAAAATTTTTGTGTTAATAAAGATAGCCAACTAAATGATTAACATTGTGAATTTCACTCAAAAATTCATATCTTTATCTCTATAATTCCAAATTGAACCAAACCAATGGAATTTTTTTAAATTTAATATGCCACCATCTGAAATGCATTTCATACACCATCTACTTCATTGCATCTTGGGTTCTCATTCATTCCCGTTATTTCTTTTCTTTCCGGCATTATTTTTGCAATGCGATGGAATCCAATGACGAAGGAGGGGAGCCAACTTGTTTCGAAACCCAGCAAGATCAGGAATACCCCACCCAAGGCAAGCTGATCTTGTTAACATTTCCATGCCATCATTTATTTTTTGTTATGATGCTGATACTTGTTGTACTTCGCGCTTTATGAATTCTGGGTGTTATTGCTTCTTATGACTAGTTGATATGATGATTAAATCGATAAACCCCTAAACTTATGTGAGTGACGTGGTAGTAGATCGGGCAAGCACCCGTTTGCAATTATGGTCATTGGCCTAGAGTACGGTTTGTCGTGGAGAAGCTTTTGTGGTGTCTTGCTGCTGCGGTGAAAAGTGACTTGCAAAATCTATTACTCTGTTTGCTAAAATCAAATTAAAGTAGAGAGATTTTGTATCCGATGATTTTACAATCACGTATCATCACGTATGGTCTTAAAGCATAGATATATACTACTTGATTATAAAGAAAAGGAAAGGTCTAGGTTAGCCTTGATATGCTTCGTTAGTAATAATCTGTAGTTGTTAATCTTGATATGTGCAGGATTTCCTTTTTGCTATTATTTATCTTGATTACATAATAAGAATCTAGTGGTGTTAGTTAGCTTTACTTGCCTCAATGATGATGATGATCATGTTTAGCTCATTTTGGATTTTTCGCTCTTATTTTTCTATCATTGAACTCACTTATAAAACAAATTTTCTGTAATAAAACAAATTTTCTGTACATGCAATGTTCTTGTCTATGGAAATCTGGTAATCTATGCAATGTGCTTGTCTATTATGTGGATTCCTACTTTTCCTGATTATGTTCCTCTTTCCCCCAAATACTTGTTTGCATTACATGTCTCGTGTTTCTACATATATCACTATTCCCTTTATTCTTTCCCCTTATATATCTCCAAGAAACCACTCGTTATTTTATATTTTTTTACTATTTTTGTATTATTTATTTTTTCCTTGTATATATTAGTGGATGGCCTCTAGGAAAGAAATAATTAGGAAGTTTATGCCATAGGAAGAAGAAGACAATGATGAACTTTTTTTGTGTGTTGGTTCCCACACTATACTCGTGCCTTTTATGATGAAAAACAACCAGTTCACACATCATCATTTCTTGGCGCAAAGATATTTAAAGAAATCTTAGAAGGACATATTAGGGCTATCTCAGATTTCTTAGAACAGAGGGCCTATTAAAGGGCACAATGATTGTTGGTATTGAGGAGTAGTTGGGGATTGTTATGTACATGATCTCTCACAACGTTAGCAATCAAGTGCTACAAAAACAATTCAAAAACAGCGCAAAAGTAATTCATAGGAAGAAAAAAAGAGAATCATAATTCCAACTCTAGTCAAGAGATTCGTGAAGGTTTTAAGTTCGATCCAAACCCATTCAAAGATCGTGTCGAATCTTCGCTATTGGTGTTATTTTCAGGTGAACCACCATATGAATATTAGTGTCACTGGACTTTCCTAAACTTCTCCTTATTGATTTGTAAAGCTTCCAAGTTTGCATTTTGTGTGTGTGCAAAACTGCATTGGTGCTATTGATAGAACCCATGTACCCATCACTATTGCTGAAGAGAAAGCCCCACCATTTAGAAATAGGAAAGGAAGCATGTCTCAGAATGTGATGGGTTGTGATTTTGATCTGAATTTCACATTCGTTTCATGTGGCTGAGAAGGGTCTCCATCATCAGATGCGGGAGACCATCATCTGCTATTAGCAACGGATTTCATGTGTCGAAAGGGAAATTCTGTCTTGTTGGTGGTGGATATGCAAATACACCATCTTTTCTTGCCCCATAACGAGGAGTTCCATACCACCTCAGTGAATTTAGGTGGCGACGCTCATCTCATAGTGGATATGCGAACTACAAGTAGCTATTCAACCATCATCATGCAATCCTTCACAACCATTTAGGGAAGACAATTGGTGTTCCAAAGAAGTGATTCTCGATTCTAAAAGTGGGCACCCACCATCCCATAAAATCTCAAATGAAAGTTCTAGCTACATGTGTTGCATTCCATAACATCATTAGAGGTCTAAATGGTGATGAGGGGTGGTTGGATCATCAACCACCTTATATCCTACCATCTTATTATATTGATATCCTGGATGGTGATGATAGTAACCAGCATGATGTGGAGTCAAATGATGGAACCGCTCTTAGAGACCAAATTGCTATGCAAATGTGGGCTGATTATAATGTTTAGCTGGACATGAATTTTTATGTATTTGGATGTTTCTGTAATACCATTGATTTGAGACGTGTTGCCACATATTTATGTATTTGGATTGCTACTAAGTAATTCCAAATCTAAGACCAAATTTGTTGTTTGAATATGTCCCATTAGTTGTGGTTAGTGTAGCTATGATGAAAGAAGTATCAAGAGATTTTTGGAATTTCACATATGAGAAAAGGCTAGTACATACCCTGCATGACCACAATAACCCTCGTTTAGAGGTCAAAATGGATAGATGACTGAAGGACGAAGAAGTATCATCCAAAAATTCAACCAAAAGTTTCCAGTTGATCATTGTACAAAGCAGCAAAATCAAGAGAAAGAGAAGGAGCTCAAAGGGAATTAAAAGTCAATAAGAGATGCTAGAAAACAAAGTGGTATTGGTTGGGATTCTCTTGGTATGATAATCGCTAAACTAAAAATATGGGATAAAATTGTTGCGGTAAGACACTTTACCCTCTTTAAAAATAAAATTCTCTGCGTTGCCATTTTAATACTTACCGCATATCTTTGTTGCACTGAATAGAATTATCCGAAGGTTAAGAAGTTCCGTTCAAAGCCCTTACCTTTCTTTAACACCTTGGTCTTGTTGTATGAAGGTGAAGTCCTCTCAAACCAAAGATAGCTTTTCTCAAGAATTCGTATTTTTGTTTGTCATGTAATATCTTTATGTTGGCATATTTAGAGCAGGAAGTGTTGCCACGAGAGGTTTGATCTTCATATGAATTTCACAAATGGAGAACACAAGCAATCAAGTTTCCCTCATTGAGAACGAGGCTCCTGATGGTGGCTTAAATCATTTTGACTCTACTACTCTGGATGGACAAGGGCAACAAATACTAACCTAGGAGTTGAAGATTTTGAACCTTCAACATCTGCATGTGCAAAACAGAAAGGAAATGATACTAGAACAAAGAGCAAGTCAAGTAATAATGCTGGGGTACTTGAGAACTATCTCGAATTCAAGAAGAAACAAACACAAAAGCTCGTGGAATAAATGAAGGAAACACCAAAGTAGGAGAATAAATTCTCAAATTAAAAGTGTGTGGCTACGTTGTGAGCAATTGAGGAGCTCACTGATGTGGAGAAGCTTGATAGAATAATGGGTGTCCCAATCTTTTGATGAGAAGGATAACTGCGATCTATTTTGATTCGACCTTGACAATCCGACTACACCGTGCACGATGCGCCTTAGCAACCCTAGACCAACTCTGGTAAGTTATTGACAATGTTGAGAGCATCATCAACCTAAACACGAGGTTCTAATCCCTGCAAGCGATCGAAGAAACAAGCAAGAATTATGATATAGCAATCTAAAGGTGGGATTCCACAAACGGTATATTGGCCACCTTGTTCATCGTTCCTTGTCTTCATGCTACATTACCTGTCCAACTTAGCTTGGCTTGGACCTCCATTCATAACAAGCAAAAGAACATCCTTTAGGTAGCACCATATGTTCTTTAATATCAAACAAAGTACCGAGAAACGACAATACCTGATAATTAAGTTGTCGAGCATGAGCCCTAGTTATAGGTCCTTGTATTTCCGGTGCTAGAGGAGTGGTACTTGGGGCTGATGTAGGAGCTGTGGCTGTATCATTAGTAGGGATGTCATCATCATGCTCCCCTTCTTAAATTGAAGTCATCGTCGATGGTAACTCATCTTCCTCACTCAAATATGGCTTTAGATCTGTAATTTTAAATATGGGACTAACCCCAAAATCTGCAGACAACTCAATCTTATATGCGTTATCATTAATTTTCTCTAACACCTTGAATGATCCACCCGCCCGAGGCATTAACTTAGATTTCCTCAAATCAAGGACCTATCATTTTGCAAATGCAACCAAACATGATCACTAGGCTCAAAAGTAATATGTCTCCTTCTCTGATCCCTAGTAATTTTATACTTAGCATTCATGCGCTCTATATTCTCCTAGTTGTCTCCTGCATTTTTATTATCAATTCAGCACGTTGTTTAGCATCAAAAAGTTAACCTTCTCCGAAGATGGAAGAGGTAATAAATCAATTGGCAAAAGGGCACATCCTAGTGGTAGAATGCATCGATGATTATAAGCAAACTCAATACGAGGTAAACATTCTTCCCACATACGTAAATTCTTTCTTAAAAAAGCTCTAAGCATAGTAGATAAAGTTCTATTAACAATCTCAGTTTACCCATTAGTTTGGGGATGACATGTAGTACTAAAAAGCAATTTAGTCCCTAACTTAGCCCATAAGCATCTTCAAAAGTGGCTAAGAAATTTAGTATCACAATATGAAATAATATTATTTGGCACACCATGCAAGTGTATAATTTCATGAAAGAACAAATTAGCAACAATGGTAGCATTATCAGACATGTGACATTGTATAAAGTGTGCTATTTTACTAAACCTATCCACGACAACAAATATACTATCCCTCCCTTTCTTTGTTCTAGGTAACCCTAAAACAAAGTCCATAGATATATTTTCCCAAGGTACACGAGGAACAGGTAGAGGCATATACAAATCATGAGGATTAAGTCGTGAGTTAGCTTTTTGACATGTAATGTAGCGAGTAACGAATCACTCAACATTCCGTCTCATCCTTGGCCAAAAGAAGTGTTCAACAAGCACATCCTCTGTCTTCTTTACGCCAAAATGACCCATCAATCCTCCTCCATGTGCCTCCTATAACAACAAAAGAAGAACGGAGCTATCTGGGATGCACAACTTCTTAGCATGGAACACAAATCCATTATTAATGACAAACTTGTTCCATGTTCTCCCTTCTTTACAATTCTACAATACATCTTTAAATTCAACATCATGCACATATTGCCCTTTAATGCTCTCCAAACCAAATATTTTGAATAACGTCGAGACAAAGCATCAGCAATAACATTTTATTTACCCTTCTTGTATTTAATGACATAAGGGAAACACCCAATGAATTCAACCCATTTAGCATGACGACGGTTCAGTTTAGCTTGACTTCGGATATGCTTCAAAGATTCATGACAGAATGGATAACAAATTCTTTGGGCCATAAATAATGTTGCCATCTCTCTAGTGTCTGAACAAGAGCATATAATTCCTTATCATAAGTAGAATAATTCAGACTAGGCCCACTCAATTTTTCACTAAAGTATGCAACAAGTTTGTCTTCTTGCAATAACGCACCACCTAAACCAATGCCACTAACATCACATTCAAGCTCAAATATCTTATTAAAATTAAGAAGCTGAAGTAAAGGTGCATGTGTCAACTTATCCTTCAATACCGTAAAGGCCTCCTCTTGCACATTGCTCCGAACAAATGGAACATCATTCTTTGTGAGCTCATTCAGCGGTGCGGCAATGGTGTTGAAATTTTTGACAAATTGTCAATAGAATGTAGCAAGTCCTAAAACACTTTGCACTTGAGTGACCATTTTAGGAGTCGGCCAACTTTGTATGGCTTTGATCTTGACTTTATCAACTTCAATTCCCTGTGGGGTAACTACATAGCCAAGAAATGAGACTTGATCGGTGCAAAAGGTGCACTTCCCGAGGTTACCAAACAAACATGCTTCTCGTAAAATATTAAACACAGCATATAAATGATCCAAGTGTTCCTCCAAAGATTTGTTATAAATCAGTATATCATCAAAATAGACTACCACAAATCATCCAATGAAAGCATGTAAAACTTTGTTCATCAATCTCATGAATATACTAGGTGCATTAGTTAAACCAAAAGGCATGACTGACCATTTATATAAACTAAACTTAGTTTTAAATGTTGCTTTCCATTCATCTCCTAATTTCATACGAATTTGATGGTATCCACTATACAAATCAACTTTCGAGAACATGGTAGAGCCACTCAGTTCATCAAGCATATCATTTAGCCATATGCCATGATTCATTTTTCTTAGGTACCAATATAACAGGAACAACACATGGACTAAGAGATTCATGAACATAACTTTTATCGAGTAGTTCTTGTACTTGGCACTGAATCTCCTTTGTCTCTCCTAGATTGGTATGGTATGATGCACAGTTGGGCAGCAAGAATTAGATCAATTTGGTGCTCAATCCCTCGAATAGATGGTAATCCCGGTGTTACGCCTTCAGGAAAGACGTCAGCGAACTCTTGCAAAATGTTAGTGATAGCAAGAGGCAAAGAGGGAGGCAAATTCTCAAAATGAAAACAAAGTCTCTTTGCATGTAAATGCATAGCAAATAGAAGTACTAGGATCCAAATCTGAAATATCATATTTAGTTGCAAGCAAACATGTACATTTCAATTTGCTTTCATTAGAAGGCCTTGGATCAGATTTGCTCGTAGTTTTGTCTTGTTCAAATTCTTTAGCTACAAGCTGATTTTCACTTATGGTTTGCTCTTGATTCTTAGCTCTACTAGCTTTAGCAATATCATCTTTCAAAATTTGTTCAGGAGTCATAGGAACTAATGCAATCTTTTTACCCTTATGCACAAGAGCGTATTGATTAGTCCTTACATGATGCATGAAATCTCTATCATATTGTCATGGTCTACCAAGTTACATTGAACATGTTTGCATAGGTACGACATCACAATCAATAAAATTAGAATAAGCGGCAATAGTAAAATGCACTTGTACCGTTTGTGTTACCTTTAGCTTGCCGTTGTTGTTGAACCATTCGATGTAGTAGGGATGAGGGTGTGGACATGTGTGAGTGAAAGCTTCTCAACAATCTCTGAACTTGCCAAGTTATTGCAACTCCCCCATCAATTATAATCTGAACATCACGCTCCTTCACAACACACATTTTGTGTGAAACAAATTGTGTCACTGATTTTGCTCGGCATGACTCATTTGCTGAAAACTCATTGTGCAATCAAGCTCACATACTGATCCGCATCCTCGTCGCCCATATGTTGCACATCTTGATCAAATTCATTGTCATGTTTTTCTTGTGCAGCAATTAGTGCCAATGTATCTTCATCATAGTCACTTGCGGAATCATACGCCCCATCTTCTCATATAATCATCACACGCTTTGTGGGGCACTCTCTTTGCATGTGACCATAGCTGTTGCAGCAATGGCATTGTTTATCCTTGGTCTTCTCGGTCGATGCAATGGAAGAAGAACTCTTCACCGGGACAACAGAGGAAGATTTTGCTTGCACGTGTAGGTCCTTGTGATGCTGTTCTTGCCACAGATGAACTTGATTTAGCATTTGAATTTTCCGGGGCAGTGATACATGTGGACGGGGCAGTGGGGGTGTGAGATGTCCACGAAGAAGTACGGCCTGCAGAAAAATTAGTTCTTGTCTTCGGCTATCGATCCTGCACCTCACATTCAGCTTTGTAAGCAAGATGGAATAAACGAATGACAGTATTATACTCCTTATACTCAATTATGGTCTAAATTTCTTTGTTTAAACCACCCATAAATCTAGCAAGCATAGCCTCATTATCCTCAACAATAGCACATATAATCAAACTAGTTTGCAATTCTTGATAGTATTCCTCCACAGAATTATTGCCTTGTCTCAAACGCTAAAGTTTATTAAGCAATTCACACTGATACTAAGGAGGAACAAAACAAGTACACATAGCATCTTTCAAAGTAGCCCAAGTAGTAGGAATATTATCATTATACAGCCTACAATGTACATCCCACCAAATAGAAGCAAACTCGGTGAACTCACAAACAGCTGCCCTAACAAATCTATCATCGGGATAATCCAAACATGCAAAGCATTGTTCAACTTCTAATTCCCTTGTAAGATACGCATCAAGATTATATCTACCCTCAAATGGTGGAATTTTTAATTTCAGTTTAGCAACATCACTATTTTCATGTACCTCCCGACGTTCGTGCATACCATGTCGGTTGTGCCGTAGCTGTCGATGTAGCTGATCATTGTTGGAGTTGATGGTGTTCTCATCCTCAGACCCTCCACGATAGTCATCAATTTCAACTTCCTCATCCTACCCGTGGCTATAGTAGAAATACTAGGATGTACCGAAACACCAGAAGCATGTGGAGCAACGTCGGGGACACACCGTGCTCGCTGTTGTGGAGCAGTCAGCATGGGAGCGAATGCGAAGTGGTGGTCGTGGCTGATGTAGAGGTGGTGGTGCTCTTGAAGTGCCATCCAAACGGGCGAGGACAACGTCGAACATAGCATTCAGCTCCTTGATGCTTGCCTCAATCCCGTCAGTCCGGTCCATAGCACCGGCAAAGCGTGTGTCAATGTCCTCAACATGTTAGGACACAACACCTTGGAAGTCATCTCTCAACTTTTGGGTGCGGGGAGAAAGATCATCCCCGTTGTTCATGCATGAACCTGTCATGGTTAGTAGCAAAAAGACACAAACACAAGTGTAATGTCCCTACTAGCTAAAAGGATGTGGTGACAAGTCGCTCAACGCTCAAGCTAATCACAATTCTTATAAGTTCTTACCCTACCGCAAGGAGGTGACCAGCAACCAACAGTGTCAAACACCACCTAAGTATGGAACAAGCAATTAACAAGTGATCAAAAATCTACACGGTATAGAGTGGTGGAGCTTGGAAGGTTTTGTGACTAGCAATGAAATATGCAAATGATCAAAGTAACAATATAAAGTTGAAAATATGCTCAATAATACTAGTCCTAGTTACCAGACTTAGAGTAGAATGAGCAAAATTTAACTAAACCTAGATACTGAAACAATGTAGGCAAAAGATCAAAAGCTCAAGAAGCAATGCAATGCAAGACTTCTTCTGAGATTTTTTATTTCTTTTCTTATTAGTGGTGTTCTGTGTGACTTCTTATTCTTTTCCTTTTTTATTTTTTGAACCTGGAAAAATTTCAAACAGAGCAAGAGTTATCGAAGAAACAAGTTTCAGCTTCCTGCCACAAGTCTGCCGCGGCAGCAAAACAGGCAAAAAATTCTTGCCATGGTAGGGGTACAAAGCCACCCCTGGTTAAGGCCTTTAGCTATATCTCCCAAATGGCTAGGTAAATCATTTGAAATTCTTATGGTGGGCCCCTGAGAATATCCTTGGTTTTACATAATTATTTTCAAATTTGTTGGAGCAATTTGAAATTTTGACTCTGAAAGGCCTTTGAATTCAGACAGAATTTGAATCCGAATTAAATTTGGAGTTATTGTCCAAAAGCAAGGAGAAGTAGACATTAAGGAGGCTTCTTAAGGATGTGGGGGAACCCCTTGGGTCGGTCAAGTTGTGTTGCAAAAGATATCTGAGGTAATCCGACTCCAATAAGGCAACCCTAGCAAGCTGACTTGAACTCTTTTCTCTTTTCTTTTTCCTTGCTGATTCCTTGGCAACGTGGATGGCAAGCTATGGATGGCTGCAGAAGGAAAGTTGGAGCCGCTGTAGATGGGTGGTAAGAGGGTGGCAGCGTATGGGTGGGCGGGATGCTTTTGCGGTAGCAAAATTAGTGTCCGCAGTACGGAGTCCTTCCTTTCTTTCTTTGATTTCCTGCCACAAGAGCTAGATGGAACCAAAACCAATTATGATGTGGTTGTAAATTTTCACTACAAATCAATCTAAACTAGCAACTTGACACGACTAATGCAGCAAAAATTCAACAAAGCAAAATACCACAATGAAAATTGCATGGCTCAAATTGGCTTGGACTAGGGGATGAACTAAACCTTATTTTTTTATTGGCTGAAGTGCTATAGGTAAAAGATGCAATCGACTACTATAGAAAAATTGGGAGGTTCTCACCAAGCAACTTGAGCTCTGATACCACTTGATAGAACAATGGGTGTCCTCATCTTTCAATGAGAAGGATAACTACAATCTATTTGGATTGCAACCTTGAAGATCTGACTACACCGTGCGACGACGATGCGCCTTAGCAATCGCTAGACTAACTCCGATAGGTTATTGATGATGCTGAGAGCACGATCAACCTGAACACAAGGTTCTAATCACTGCAAGCGATCGAACAACAAGCACGAATTATGATATAGCAATCTAAAATTGTGAATATAATTGAAGTACTAAAAAAGGTGGGATTCCAAAAACGGTCTTGATCTCGTCTTTAGAGACAAACAAAGAACATGACGAATAGCAATGTACATACTCTAAACTTTAGTGAAACCCATAACAAAAGAGAGCATCCTAGGGGGTACATAAAGAAAAGAGGTGATCTGTTTCAGAAACAGTCCTGGACTATTTTGACAATTGCGGTGTGCTCATGAGGAATTTGGAGGTGGTGTTGTATGGGTTGGAAAGAGCATGAGATAAACTTTCCATACAGTCCAAGATCACCCAAATTGGAGTTCGTATCCAAGATATAGATGTTTAAAGTCAGGCTGTCTTAGCAATCTGAATCAGAGTCCAGAACTTGTGGGACTTGATCTCTAGCTCTTCTTGGATCAAAGATGACTTGGAAAGCTTTCTTGTACAGCACCAAATCATCACGTGCATTTGCACTTAAAGTCTTGAGTGAAAATTTATTTGTATATTGGCTGCCTTGTTCATCGTTCCTTGTCTTCATGCTTCATCGCTTGTCCAACTTAGCTTGGAATTGACACTACTACATAATTCATTTAATGAGCCGTCCCTATATAGATGTCTGTATAGAGAGTATCACAGACAGTTCTAAAAATATCTTTTTGGAACTGTCTGAGACAATGATGACGAGCAGTTCCCATTAGGTGAGACGCTATAGTATAGACGGTTCTAAACTAGAACTGTCTGTACAAATAGCACATAAGGTTCCAAACTAGGACCGTCTATGATACCCTTTATAGTATAGACAGTCCTAGTTTGGAACCGTATATACTATAGCGTCCCATTTAATGAGCCAGCCCAATCTGGCCCTCTTGCACGTTGCTCTCATGGCACTGCAAGCATCGGTCGATTTGAAAGTGACGCGTTTTCTTCTTTCTCCACCTCTATCAGGTCCTCTTTGTCTCGCACCCCCCATCCTCCACCAAATTCCACAAATCGGCTCGAGGCTGCTGCTGCTCGGGGAGGACCTCAGCAGACTGGCCAGATCCAGCTAGCCGGAGAGCGAATGGGCGCACAGATCTGGTCCGCACTTCTTGCTGCTCTCTTGCTTTTCTTCTAGGAATTCTTACAGGTTCCTTCTTTTTTCTTTTGTGCACAACCAATCATCAAGAGAGCAGCGGGGAGCGGGCTGGAGCAACAGGGTACGATGGGGTGCGGGCGTGAGGCGGCGGGGTGCGGCAGGAGCTGCGGGAAGCGAGCGGGAGGCGGCAGGAGTGATGGGATGCAGGCGGGTGCGGCAGGGAGCGGGCGAGAGGCGGTGGGAGCAGTGGGGTGTGGACGGGCTGCTCAGCCCTAGCCCTGTGCAATCCTAAAACAACATTATAGACGGTTGGAACCGTACTGTCTATACAAACCTGATTTGTACAAACTCTTTAGTATAGTCGGTTTGAAAAAGCTTCTCATATGGGAGTTCCGAACTGTCTATATAAAGCTCTTCTGTAGTAGTGGAACATCTATTCCTAACAAGCAAAAGAACATATCTTTTAGGCAGCATCATATATTCTTTAATATCAAACAAAGTACCGAGAAACGACAATACCTGATAATTAAGTTGCCGAGCACGAGCCCTAGTTATAGGTCTTTGTATTTCTAGCACTAGAGGAGTGGTACTTGGAGCTGATGTAGGAGATGTGGTTGTATCATTAGTAGGGATGTCCTCATCAGAAGACAAAGGCATTAAAACTATTCAAATGCAGCCTGAACCGAGAACTCTTCATGAATACTAAGAATGCAAATGTCCGACTGCTATAGTTGAAAGATATAATTAATTCTTAGGTATGCTACGTAATTTCTTCTTTTAATTTTTCACATTCTTATGATTAGAAGCTTTAAGTGCGTAGAAGCCACTCTGAAAATCACAAATTCAGATTCATGGGTCATTAGTCCTTTATTGTTCATGCCTCAATGGTGCCAGCCTTTGATTCATCTAATTACTTACCGCATGGCTTCTCCCTCGTTAACTTACATCTTGGACAACATGCCAATGTTTGCGTGATGACTGATGACTGACCCATGTGTAACAGCCAGGAGAATTAGTTCTAGCTTCCTTAACTTGCATGTACACTCTCAAATTTTAACGCTGCAATGGTTCTCTTGTGAAAAGTCATCAACAACCAGTTTTCTGTGTGCAAATATCAACAGATATTTAATATGGACCTACTTTCTGTGAGTCAATTCTTTAGCTTTTATCAACATGAAATTATTCTCTAATTAATTCAAGAGTAGCAGCATACGGGGGGAAAGGATGCTGTAGCCTTGAAGCTTAGTGGCAAGGCAAAAGCATTATATGGTTGTTTTATGCACAAAAACAGAAAAAGACGAAGGCAGCCGCCCTGGCACAATAAAGCTACTCCTAGGATAAAATTGAAGTTGCGGTGCAGTGTGTGCTAATATGCATGACGTTGTAGGTATTTTTTAAGTGCTGACGTTGTAGGCATAAAGTTGTGTACCACTTTCAAGGACCCTGCAGCTGAAATATGTCTGTTTGTTTCTGAAGTTCTTTAGGAGAGCACATACAGATGAGTCGCGTTACGGCAGTTTTTTTTTAAGTATTATCTTGCGCTTTTGTGTGAATGCATGAGTATTTATGCATAGTTAATGGATCAGATTTAATAGAGTATATATCAAGGCTGTGGTACATATTCATAGACCAGAATCCTATTTCACTGGTTGATAAATTGTGCATTTCTTGGCAGCTGAAGGCGTGGATGGAG
The DNA here is from genome assembly GCA_019208055.1 of Stipa capillata. Classification (NCBI taxonomy): domain Eukaryota; kingdom Viridiplantae; phylum Streptophyta; class Magnoliopsida; order Poales; family Poaceae; genus Stipa; species Stipa capillata. The sequence goes on from JAGXJF010005600.1 coordinate 85,708, forward strand.
AGGCTGCGTTGTAGGCATAAAGTTGTGTACGACTTTCAAGGACCCTGCAGCTGAAATATGTCTGTTTGTTTCTGAAGTTGTTTAGGAGAGCATATACAGATGAGTCTCGTTACGGCAGTTTTTTTTTAAGTATTATCTTGCGCTTTTGTGTGAATGCATGAGTATTTATGCATAGTTAATGGATCAGATTTAATAGAGTATATATCAAGGCTGTGGTACATATTCATAGACCAGAATCCTATTTCACTGGTTGATAAATTGTGCATTTCTTGGCAGCTGAAGGCGTGGATGGAGAGGCTGCTTGTGTCACCTTCTTTTCTTTAGAAGTTTGCTTTATTTTGCACTGTGTGAAGTTCTAGTCATATGCAGATTGAAGCTAAAGAAGAATCAAGAACTCAGGATGATGTTGCATGAGGAATTCTTCTGTGTATTATAGTAGCTGTAAACAGTCTTAATTGGAACTTTTATGAATATTTATGTATTGGTTGTCACGATCAGCTAGCTAGGATATGCTATATATTCTCAGCTGTAGATGCTATATATTCTCAGCCATGGATGTTACTATTGTCGCAATCAGCTAGCTAGGAGATGTTACTGTGGTGAAATTTTTTACGAATTTTTATGTATTGGTTGTGCCGGACGTGCATGCTAATCATATACCCCTTTCTTCAACTCCGATCAACGTGTGGTAACTAGTGATAGGGATTTTCTTCCCCAAAAACCCCTCCCTGGGTTTTCCTCCCGTGGCATCCAAACGAGCCATAAGGGGCTGCTACTCATCTCCTTGTTGCGTCGAGCGACTCCCCCGTTTTGAGCCGTTCGATTTGTTGCTCTAGGCTTTCTCCACGGCTCGTTTTGACTTTGCTGCTTCACCCTTCCGGTTGATTATTTCCATGACTGTGTGTGGGCCTCACATTTTAATGGTCCCGCGTATCAGTTGCGAGCGTCGGGCTTGGTTAATTGGTTCCTTCCTTTTTTACCTTGCCTCCTCTCGGAAAAAAGGCAAATGTAGCCCCTAACTGAGTTACAATGCCAGATCTAGCCCCTCGGAGAATCAATGGCGAAATGTCACCATGACGTGTCAGATAGCGGACAAATGGAGAAATCGCGTCCTAGATCCGCGACGGGAGGAAACTGCGACCGGGGAGCGTGACAGGCTGTGGGGCCTGTGCACACGTGAAGAAAGGCCACATCTCCTGGGCCGGGGCCCGCGATAGCCTGGTATCACAGCCTAGGCCTGCAATGTCACATGCCGTCGCATCTATGGCCCGTGACATGGCTCTATCAGGCCTCCCGCCCGCCTCGGGCCTCCCAAGCATTGACAGCCCGTGCGTCGCGCCCCAGGCCCGCGACGGCTTGCGTTCTCCAATTCCCGCTGCGCCCCAAAAAGCCCTACTACCGGATTTGAGCCGAGAGGGAGTTTTTTTTCTTTGTTGCTTTTTCTCCGGTCTGCTTTTCATCCCATGCTTTTAAACCGTGTTGCTGTCTCTAATTAGATAGAACTGCGCTTTTGCTGTAGCTGGAGCTGAAAGGTAATATGCATGAGATTCCCTCCACCCCTATTTAATACGACATGTTCCAGCCCCTCCCCTCCCAACTCTCTCTGTGCTGCCGCTTATATATAGGAACTAAAGAGAAAATAGAGAAGAGAAAGAGAGTGCGAGATAGATTATCAGGCGAAGATTAGAAACATTTCAAGATAAAATTAAGAGCAAAAACACTTTAAAGGTCAAAATCTCTCTGCAGAGGTGAAAATATTTTGCATGCGAGTTGTTGATTAGTTGCTTCATTAGCATGAAAATAGGTAAATAAGTCTGTTTGAGTTGTTAGTTGAAGTATGTAAATTTTTATTTTATAAATCTCGTACTTCCTCCTCAAGCCATCAATAGCTTGGACATCATGAGTTTGAAATTTTTTTTATTTTTCTATCCATGTACCTCTGCATGATTCCCACCATTGCTTACCTTTGCAGCCTTTGATCTGTTATCAAAGTAACCAATGGTTCGGGACCATGGTTCATCGACAATGGCAGTTATTAGGAGGCACTGCATACCTCTAAGCATACCATTGTATACTTCTGACATGTTGATTGTCATTATGCCTTATCTATGACCATCTGTCCATAGACCAGTGCCCATTTCTCCTTCCCGGGAGCATGTCGGGTGACCCACTCCAACAAAGTCATCGCTCTCCTGTTCACATGAGGCTGCACTGGATGTTGTCCTTTCGGCTGAGACTCCCCACTATACCTGATAGTTGTGGCCTCCAATGCTATCCAAATGTGCTGGAACTTGCACAGCTAATTCTGCTTGCGCAACTTCTTGAAGTTTTTCATGAGATCTTTGCTTCTGAACCTTCCGTCCAGCCAGATGACACATGCACTACCTACTTTCAATATCAATCCACCTATACTTAGTAACACATGTATTCTTTATTGTGTTAATAGCATTCAGAAGCCCTGCATTACAATCAGAAATAAGGCATAGATTATGCCTATCTCAGACAACACCCAACTTCACATTTATCAGGAACCACAACTAGCTATCTGAGTTCTCGCTGTCAACTATTGCGTATGCCACAAGGAGGACTTGATCCTTAGCATCAGCTACCACCACTATCAGTAGTGTCCCCTTGTGCCTCCCAGTCAGGAATGTACCATCCACCGATAGCACCGGATGACAATACTTGAATGCCTGGGTAGTTTGACTGAAGGCCCAGAATAAATGGTTGAGTATGAAATGGTCGGGTACTCCATCAGGATGTGGCCTTTCAAACTTGTTTAAGTAAGTGCCCGTATTAGCTTCCGCTATCTGATGCATCATTCTTGGGATGAAATTATACCCCTCCTTATAAGTCTCAAACATCCTCTTTATCACCTTCTGTAGTGCATGTTCAACCTTACAATAGCTGACCGAAAAACCAACTTCATCAGCAATGGTGAACATAAATGCCTTTGGCCTGACAGAGATATCTTTCGATACTAGGTGGTGCGCTTTTTTAGTCACATATGCAACACTTACATTGCGGTGCATAGTCCACGGCTCGGATAGCTCGCATGTGTTGTCCCCAAGATAGTTATCTCAAAATCCTTATAAATCCCCTTACTTTGGTTTGCATGCACTCTTTCAGGACAGTTTGGATGTATGCATACAACTTTCAAACATGTTGGATTGGACCTTTTCCAACATATTTTGTAATGGTTATCTAAGCGTCATGCTTGCTTGGAAAAGGCTATCCCACCGCGAGTTTACATCATGTGATATCACAAGCCTCTGTACTATCAGTTCATCAATTTCTTCGGCAACAGCTCTTCGAGATGGAGCACCTCCTATGGCATCACCCCCATCCTCGTTGCAACTGTCAAGTTCACCGTCACCCTCTTCATCAGAACCCAACTTGTTCGGCATGCTTGGTAATAGTTCAAAGGAGTCAACACGAGCGAATCAGAAGGGACTAGCATTTTCATTATCGACAAACTGGACTTCAGCCTGCATGAGATTGACCTCCGTCACTGCAACCACTTCCTCAGCACCTCCTTCTATAGCAACAACCTGTAACTCACCAGCTCCATTGCAACCTTCATCGCTAGTTGATGACCGCATGCTTTCAACAAACTGAACGTACACCATGGCTTTGACCATATATAAGGTCCCCAGGAGTGCTCACAAGCTGCATATACCTAGCCAATGATACGTTGCCTGTCACCTTGTGTAGCTCCCATAAGGGGATCGATGACCCCTCTTCCTAACTGCTACATGTGACTGCTTCAATGACAAGTTTTTTGCACGCTGTCTCCTGACCAAACTCCCGGCGTATGCACCTCCTCAGGTCCAACAACCAATCTCCTCAAGACCTTCTATATGTGCAACCCTGTACTGGCATTACGAAAAATCAAGCCCCAAGCACTACTACAGATTCCATTTAACGGGACACCATCTGTATAGACAGCTACTCCAAGCCGTCTGTACAGTTCTTATCACAGAGGTTCCAAATGCGAACCGTCTGCGAAAATGACTACCAGCGATGGCGCACAAGTGGGACACCACAGTACACATAGGAACCATATGTACAAATATCACAGACGGTTCCCAACAGGGACCGTCTGTAATCTGAGGGATATCACAGACGGTTCCCAACTGGAACCATCTGTGATATTATTACAGACGGTACCAGTTGGGAACCGCCTGTACTATTCCTGCCAGTATAGACGGTTCCCAACTGGAATCGTCTGTGATATTAGAACAGATGGTACCAGTTGGGAACCGTCTGTACTATCCATCCAAGTGCAGACTGCTCCCAACTGGAACCGTCTGTGATATTAGTACAGACGGCGTCAGTTGGGAGCCGTCTGTACTGTGATCATAGTACTGGCGGTTCCCAGTTTGCTAGATATTTTAGGTGTGCCCCTTCGTCTTCAACCTTGGGAACTGCCACTTCGTTTCACGTGCGTGGCTTCATATTCCTCTTCGCGTCTCTTCGCGTCGCTTCGCTCCCTCAGGTGCCTCTCCGTACATATTAAGTACTCCGCTTCCACCGGCCTCCGCCCAATCCATTCCCTCTTGCCCACTTCTCTCCTCCGCCATGCCGTGCGTGCCGCCGTCGTCCTCACCGGCGCCGCCCCGCCCGTCCCATTGCCCTAGCGGGTCCGGCGCCATTGCCAATTAGTTGGCCATCCAACTACTCGTGGGACGAGGACTCGGCGGTGAAGTCGAACGTGCTCTCCTCCGACGAGGAGACTAATCGGTCCGCCGATTGGCCGAGTCATCTGTCGAGATCGTCGGACGACGGCGATTGGTGGATGTCGGAGGAGGAGGCTGAGGAGGCCGCCGCCGACGACGACGACACCGAGGACAAGGACGAGGATGAGGATGAGGATGAGGAGGACAACGATAACGACGACGACGACGGCGGCCACGGCCGCGGCCGGTGGCGATGACGACCAGCAAGGCGCTGGCGCCGCCGCCCACGGGTACTGCACCGAGGACGGCTGGGAGGACAACACCGATGACGACTACGGCTGGGACGACACCGACGACGACTACGGCTGTGATGACACCGATGACAATGACGGCAGCGACGGTGGTGACGGCGACGACACGGCCTCCACGGCGACGACGGCGCATTCGGCTCCGCCCAGCAAGAGGCACAGGCTGTATTAGATAGTTTTTTTTTGCACAAGAATTAGTGCACTAATTACTACTACTTTGTAAAAATTAATAGTACTTTGTATTACTACTACTTCAATTAATATTTGCCTTCCGTGTTCTGTTCAAATACATTAGTGTACCGTGTAAATTCTTTTCCGATCGTTCGATCTCCAAAAGTCACAGAAACTATCACCGATGGCTCCAAACACAAACCGTCTGAGAAAAAATATACGGACGATGGCGAACGGCACAGTACAGCCGGTTCCTCAACTGGAACCGTCTGTAATATTAGTACGGACGGTTCCTGTTGCGAGCCGTTTATACTGTGCTGTCCCACTTGTTCACAATCGTGTCTGAGAACGGCACAGTACAGACGGTTCCTGATTGGGAACCATCTGAGAAAATATAGTACAGACAGTTCCAGGTTGGGAACCGTCTGTGATATTTGTACAGATGGTTCCCAATTTGGAGCCGTCTGGACCAATAGCTATAAGCTAGCTCACTGGGCTCGATTCGCCGCTATCCCCATTGTTGCTGGCCCTCTTCCTGACCTCCTCTCGAGCCGCCCGCACACGCAGCCAGACAAGGAAGAGCCGGCGAACCTCGTGCTGGAAGGAATCAAGCTCGGGGCACTGGAAGCCTTGCTCGCCGACGACCTCACCGAGCTGCCGCCGCCGCTCGCCGTCCCGCTCTCATCTCCGGCCTCCCCAGCGTCGGCCGACTCTTCCTATAGCTCCACGGTGAGCCACCGAACTTTCCCGTGCCGTTCCCCCCCTGATTCCATGCTGGATGATCATGAATGATCAGTAGCTAGCTAGCTCGACCACGCTCCGTGCCACATTCAGCTAGTTGGGAAAAAGAAAAGAAAAAGAAAAGAAATGTGGGACCCATGTGTCATAGAGAGAAAAAAAGAAAAAAGAAAATTTAATATGACAGAGGACCCCACTTGTCATGCTCACTGGCTAAATTAGGCTAAGTAACAAAAGTTTTTCATATTTTGATTTTCTGAGAAAAAGCAAGAAAATGCTAAAGATGCTTTAAACTTCTAAAATCATAGAAAATTCATACGAACTCGAAATGAGGTGATTCTTTTTTGTAAATTCATCAATTAATCTGTAGAATTTTATGGTATAACTTTTGTTCATGTCACAGTGATGTAAATTTTGAAAATGACAAAAATGCCCTTACACCCAAAAATATAAGTAAGATTTTACAAAAATCATACTAGCTCCAAAAATAATATATGTTATTACATGAATATTACGTTGGCAGCTCCTTTTTTCTATGAAAAGCTACGTGTCTTTGTTTTATTAGGTCAATTTAACAGTAATTTACTCGTTCTGCAGCCCATGTTGCAAGATGGATCGGAGGTGGATGTACGGTTCTCATACGAACCAAGGGTACCTTGATGGTGTGACGAATTTTCTGACATCTGCCGAAGAGGATAGGTTGAAGAAGGGTGTTCAATTTATATATTGTCCTTGTTCGACTGTAGAAATGAGAGATCATTTCTCGGACAGAACTCAGCCCTACAGATCCAAGCGCACTTAATTATTAGGGGCTTCAAACCGGACTGCATGTGTTGGACCAAACATGGTGAGGAGCAGAACATGTTACATGAAGACGTTCGCATTGTCAAAGAACCCGAAGTCACCGAAGGGAGAGAAGATGACGAGGAAGTAGGTATAGACGATGATTGTGGCTGCGCGGAGGAGGTAGGTGCAGACGATGATCGTGGTGGCACAGAGGATGATGATAGGTTGGATCAGATGCTACACGATGCTGACATGAACTTTAATACTAAGAGAGACTTCAACAAGTTCATGTGCTTGATTGAGGACTCCGAAAAAACCTTTGCTCCCGGGTTGCAAGCTGAAATACACAAAGCTCTCATCCGTGCTCGAGCTACTTAAATTGAAAGCAAGCTACGGGTGGGTCAGACAAGAGTTTCACGGCGCTCTTAGGTCTCCTATCGGAGATGCTCCCGGATGGAAACGAGCTGCCCAAAAACACATACCGAGCAAAGCAGGTTGTTTGTCCATTGGGGACGGAGGTAGAAAGGATACATGCATGTCCGAACGACTGTATCCTGTACCATAATGAATTATCACACTTGCGTTCATGTCCATTGTGCAAAGCATCTCGTTACAAGCGTAAGAGTCAGTCAGACGACGGCGAGTCTTTCATGGAGCAGAAGAAAGGAATTCCCACTAAGGCGGTGTGGTATCTGCCTGTAATTCCGCGTCTGAAGCGTCTCTTTGCGAATCCAAAAGAGGCCAAATTGTTGTGCTGGCACTCGGAGGACCGTAAGGAAGATGGAAAGCTAAGGACACCCCGCCGATTCCGCGTAGTGGAGAAACATCGACATGATCTTCTAGGACTTCGGGGCGGAACCGAGGAATATAAGGTTTGCATTGAGCATGGACGGAATGAATCCTTTCGGCAACATGAGCAGCCGGCACAGTACTTGCCAGTTGCTCTTAGTATTTACAACCTACCACCTTGGCTGTGTATGAAGCGGAAGTACATCATGATGTCGCTGCTTATCCAAGGGCCGAAGCAACCTGGGAATGATATTGACGTAAACCTAAGACCTTTGGCGGACGAAGGGGCGCAGGTATGGGATGCGTACAAATAGGAGAACTTCACCCTACATGCCATGTTGTTCTGCACGGTCAATGATTTGCCTGCCCTGCGTAACCTTTCGGGCCAGAGTAAAGAACCAGACAAGGCTTGCCCTCAGTGCTTGGATGGTACTGCGAGTAGGTGGCTGCCCCACTCCCGTAAAATGGTGTTCATGCGCCACCGTAGGTTCCTTAACAGGAATCACCCGTACCGCAATATGAAGGAACAATTTGACGGACGAGGGAGAGAGGTTTATTTCCAAGGCATTACTCTGGGCAAGAGGTGTACAATATGGTTAAGGATATCAATGTTGTCCTTGGAAAGAGTGGTAAAAAAGTGAAGACTGGCGGCATGTGGAAGAAGAAATCAATATTTTGGGAGTTACTGTATTGGCGGCACCTTGAAGTTCACCATTGCATCGACGTCATGCATGTAGAGAAGAACATGTGCGACAGCTTGATTGGTCTGTTACTTAATATTCTGGGGAAGACAAAGGATGGCCTCAACGCACGTCTCGACTTGGTTGACATGAATATCAGGCCCGAGTTGGCACCTGAGCCCTCCCAACAAGGCAGAACGACACTTCCTCCGGCCTGCTATAACCTAAAAAAGTCCGAGCGGACCGAGCTGTGCCGGTGCTTGAAAGGGGTGAAAGTTTCGTCCAGTTACTCCGCCAACATCTCGAAACTTGTTTCGATGGAAGATCTGAAGTTAGTTGACATGAAGTTTCACGATTGCCATGTGTTGATGACACAGATGATTCCTGTTGCAATCCGAAATATCCAGCCGAGCTATCTCCGAGACACAATCATTAGGCTGTGTTACTTCTTCAACACAATCTCTCAGAAGGTCATCGATCCCGAAGCACAAAATGTTTTGCAGGCCGATGTGGTGAAAACACTGTGTCATCTTGAGATGTATTTTTCCCCCGTCATTTTTTGATATCATGGTCCATGTTATTGTCCATCTCGTGAGAGAGATAAAGATCTGTGGACCGGTATTTCTACGTCAGATGTACCCGTTTGAGTGGTACATGGGAATTCTCAAGCACTACGTACAGAACAGGTCTTGTCCCGAGGGCAGCATCGTCGAAGGTTACACAACCGAAGAGGTGGTCGAGTTCTGCATCGATTACATGGATCAGTTCAAACCAATAGGTGTGCCTGTGTCACGCCATGAGGGGAGACTGGATGGCAAAGGGACCATAGGGAGGAAATCACTCATTGCTGACTACGCAGCGTTGTCTGAAGCCCATTTCACAGTCTTGCAACACATGACTGAGGTGTCCCCGCATATCAACATGCATAAGGAAGAGCTACGCAGAGAGAACCCAGGCCGTACCGAGGCTTGGCTCACCAGACAGCACAACCGCAGCTTCAACAACTGGTTGAAGGTCTGAATTACTAACAGTTCAACTGAGGAGAATATTGGCTGGTTGGCAAGATGGCCAAGTCACACAATCCTGAAATTCGAACCATATGACATAAATGGGTTCACCTTTTATACCAGAGCACAGGATGGGAAGAGCACGGTACACAATAGCGGTGTCCGCATAGATGCCTTCCAGGACAAACGTGGGGTGTGTGTGTACTACGGGTACATTGAGGAGATCTGGGAACTGGACTATGTACGTTTCAAGATCCCCCTCTTTCGGTGCCGCTGGGTCACACTCTCAAGTGTTAGGGTCGACAAGTACGGCATGACTACAGTGGACCTCGAGCGTGCCGCATACAAAGACAAACCATTTGTACTCGCTAAGCAAGTTGTTCAGGTATTTTACGTCCAAGACCCAGCTAATCAGAAGCTTCACGTAGTCCTGCAAGAGAAAAGAAGGATTGTCGGAGTTGAGAATGTCATGGAGGAAGAAGAGTACAATCAATTTGATGAGTTCCCTCTCGGAGACGGCACCGGGCTGAACGAAGAACAACTACCGATCGGGGCCACTTGCTATCTACGCGTCGATCATCAAGAAGGACTGGTTGTTAAAGGGGATTAGATTAAAATATGAATGTACAAAAAAAATTCAACTCATTTGGAGTTCTTATGAATTTTTTATGATTTTTACAAGTTTAAGTCAGTTTTTGCATTTATGTATTTATCTCAATAAATCAATTATGTAATACCAAGTGGGGCCGAAGGTTGGCTCTGCAGACGGCTCGTAGTACAGAGCCGTCTGCAATTAGTAGTACAGACGGTCGTCTACCGCGAGCCGTCTGTACCATAATTAGGTGAGGCGTCCCGCCTGCAATATTAGTGCAGATGGTTCAACACTACGAACCGTCTGTAGTATTAATAGTACAGACGGCTGACTACGACGAGCCATCTGTACTAACAATACTGCAGACGGTTCTGTGTTGCTAACCGTCTGTACTGCCATTTAATAAGTACCAATTGTATTTCGCTAACTCTCATCTCTTCCCAAACCCGCGCCGGCACTACCGCTCTCTCGCCCTAGGTTTTGACATCTTCCCGCGCGCCCCGCTCCTCTGCCGCACATGCCGCCGCTCCCGAAGCCCCTCCTCCCCGACGATCTCCTCCCCGAAGGTCTCGTACCCGCCGGCGCCCCTCCCCGCCAGGCCCCTACCCGCGCTACTCCCGACGACCTCCCGAGCCACCCCCTCCGCCGCTGCACATCACTGCCGCCGCCGCCGCCGGACCACTTCCCCAACTGACGGACTCCCTGACCTCGCATTCCCAGGTAAGTCCCCTCCCTATTCTAGTCCACCTCCTCCCGCCTCCGCTTCCAGATCCTGCGCGCGCCTTCCCTGCGCCCTCACCGGACGGCCCCTCACCGCGTGTGAATGTCAGCAGTACGGGCGCCGAAGCTAGGTGTATGAGCCGGGGTCAAGTGATACCAACGGTCTATAGTTTATCCTAAGTAGTTCTTGAGTATTTAGTTGTTGGTTTTGTGCTAGGCATGTCTACGCAATGGGGTTGCCTATTTTGTAACCAAATTTTGTTTAGGGTCGTGTTGTATTTGCTTCCAACACATTGCAAAATCTGTAAATGATATTATTGCTGTATGTTAGTGCCCATTCTTAATGGATTTGGTCACAATTGCAGCTAGCAGTAAGGCTTGTACATTTGTTTGCTTGCTTGGTTAAGTAGATCCACCGCTTGATGTGACGTCTGGTTTAGTTTCAAGCAGTAAATAACATTTGAGTAAAATTAAATTGAAACTCAAATCATGTATGCATAGAAGTTCTATGTGTAAACGAAGGAACTCAAGAGGAGGAGCCGAATACATCAAAGGAAGCCATGAAGACTACAAGCAGGAGCAACATGAAGATGCCAAGATCAAGAAATTAGTTACGGCTCTTAGTACAGGCAAAACGTTCTAACATCTTGGAAACAATATTCATCTTAATTATTCTCTGCTCTCTACATGAATGCATATATCTATATTGGTTATGTACGGAAAGAAAAGCTAGTATATCATCTTCTTCCTTTTGCAATATGCACATATATCATCTTCCTCGGTGTCTCTTATTATTCTTACAGTCACAAATATTGCATGAACTTTGATAGTTTTGGATTTATGTGCTTTCGTAGTGAATAAACTTATAAGATGGCGTCCGGAGATGAACGTGAAGTGCCTCCAGCATCTTCTCCTCGACAAGCTGAGCTGTACTTGTCTCCTCAACTAGCTGAACCGTTGCCTGAACAACATGTAGAAGCCTCGTCTCATGAGCAAACCGAAGGAACGGATGGGCAGAAGTGAAAGCGAGGTGGCCGAGGCAAAAATCAAATGCCAAAGGGTCACTACACGATAACGCATGTCAGTGATGAGGGTGTGGCCATATTGCCTCAGTAGGCTCAGGCGGCATTTCGTAGAGCGTGCGCTTCACTTGCGAGGACAAAGGTCCTGATAACGTACGCCAGCTGGCCGTCAGTGCCGAATACCAAGAAAGAGTTCCTGTGGGACACAATCAAAGCACAGTTCAACTTCCCAAAAGGTACCGAGAAGGAGGTGGAAAGACAGGCAAAAGCCAAGATGGGCAAGGCGTGGAAGGCCTTCAAGAGCGAGCTTTACAACACGTACGTGAAGAACGATCTTATGCCCTACAGGCAGGAGTCGAACACTTATGGGTACTTGGAGGATCAATGGGCAGAATTTGTGGAGAGGTGCACTTCGGAGGAATTTGTGCAGCGGAGTCAAGCAAACAAGACGCGACAGGCATGCAACATTCACCCCCATAGGCTCGACAGCGGTGGTTACGCGCGCAAAGAGTTGGAATGGAGAAGGGAGGACGAGCGGGCATCGCAGGAGAGTCGCGAGACACCGTTCTCCCAGATCCCGGAGAGACGGGCCCGGAACTGGTATCGCGCGAGGGCCAACATCTCCGCTGATGGCACCGTCGCCTTCAGGAAGCACGAAACCATGCTAGTGGCCGAAAACATCATGCGACTGTCAGAAGAATCCTCTCAAGGAACTTTCCAAGCCGCCAGGGAAAAAGATATACTAACCTCAGCTCTGGGAAAACAGAGAGCACCTGGGTCGAACGCGTGGCGTGGGGGTGGCGGTTCCATGGAAGTTGGGATTCCCTGACGATGCGGGTTCATACAGGAGTCGGAGGAGAAGCAGAGCAGAGCGCGAGGCAGCCGAGCGTGAAGGGATGAAAAGAGAGCTGATGGAAGAAATATATGCCAGCCTAGAACAAAGGATCGATGCAAGGGTCGAAGAACGGGTACGGCAGTTAAGGCAGGAGGATGAAGCCGCCGTGGCCAAACGCAGCCCCGCAGGCTCATCCCCACATGCTCGGCACTGGAGTAGCTGTGCATCCATGGAAAATGAGAATGATGAGGGCATACGTGAAGCAGCTCCTCAGGGCACTTTGCAGATGACGTCTGCGACGCCAACTTACCTTTCGAGGACATTACAGGTGACGTCGGCAGGTTCAAATATTCTGTGGACGACATAACGGTGGCAGTCCGGTGCAAGTTCCTCGTGGCCAGCAGTTTTTGGCTCGGATCACATGCTTGAGGCTGCCACGGGGTTAGCATTTTCACCAGCTCAATCGACGACTGTGCACCGAGTTCCGCTAGCGGCGGGTAACGCGAAGGTGACAGTGGACATGGTGCACGCGAATATGTCATCCTACCCACTTCTTGTACCCCTGGAGGACGACATCACAACATTGGGACAGGCCATTAACACGTTCATCCAGTGGCCGAAGAAGTACATTTCCCTGGTTGCCCCTCCACCTCCTGCACGGCCGCTGTCTCCAGTACGTGACGGTAAAGATTTCTCATTTCGTGGTCCTCCATCGAAGGTTAAATCCGCTTCGGCACAATCTCAACTGTCCACCAAATCTTGGCAACAGGCCACCAAGTTGAGTCCACAAGCTCAGCGTAGGTCCACCAGAAATACCAGAAATTCAGCCAAGGGCAAAGAGGTACAAGAAGAACTCGAGATAAGAGTGTACACGGAAAGGCAGCCGCTAGTGACGCGGACGGAGTTAGAACGACTCGGTTGGGCAGCTCAGATTGTGCACGACTTTTACATGAAGAGGACCAATGAGGAGAGAGAGCTTCCTCAAAATATCAGCGCCAGGTTCGAGCGGCAACATTTCCTCCATCCAGGTGGAACCTTCACCGTCGAGTTTAAGGATTTATCTGACCTATACCGTCACGACGCCCTCGATATCAGCCTGTTAAGGTGCTGGACACTGTGAGTGTTCAGAATCATGGTTTATGCTAAGTGAACTACCTAACTCATTGATACGCTCTTTCAATAACATTACTCTTATGTGTAGACATATGATTCAAGAGGCTAGGACGAAAAATCCTAATATTGGATTCCTCGATCCACAAGAGGTCATATCCACAATGGTCAAATACAGGGACAAGGAGGTCGAGGATTACATCACGGACACCATGCTTGTTCTCTGTACGAAGTGCCTCATTCTTCTACCGTACAACTACGGCTTCCACTGGATGCTCGTTTGTATCGACCCACAACGTCTACATGTCGTGTACTTCGACTCCAGGGATTACCCACCCGAGAACTACGCAGATTTGATGAGGGTGCTCAACGGGGCGTTAAAGATGTACGTTTTCCAAGGGGGACCTGTGAAAACAGAAAAAACCGAACCGACCCACCGATTTCATTTCCCGGTAATAATTCCTCCCTCGCCCATGAGTAATGACCTCGCACGTTCTAGTATGTATTCGATAAAAACTAAAATTACCCTGCACGTAATCGTGATTTTCTGCAGTGCCACAAGCAGCCACCGGGCAACAACCTCTGTGGATACTATGTCGCGACATATATGTTGCAGATCGTTAGCTCTAGTGCGGTAGATCCGGAGGTTAGTGTTATTACACCGTATTCAATTACATTTTTCATCGTTCTGACGTTGTGCCTAACCTGTTTTAGTTTCCTTCTGCAGACATTTAAATTTCCTACAGAAGAGCTCCAGAGTGACGAGGTCCGTTATGTTCAAAGACAGTTAATAGGTTTTCTACTATCCCAGCTGATCAAGGACACCGGAGAATTCCATAACCCTCAAGATTTGCACCTGAAAAACGGTTAATAGGTTACTGCTTGTGAACTCTTGAAAAAGGTTAATAGGTTACTGCTTGTGAACTTTGTATTCGAGAATGATGTTTAATTAATGTGATTACGGAGGCTTCTGAATGACTTTGTGGTTGAAAATTAATGACGTTTAATGTTTGCTTCTGAATAAAAAAGTTTGAGATCAATGACTATACGCCCTGCCTCACTGCTACCGCGGCAGCGGAAACGACGGTTTCCGCTGCCGCAGCAACAGCTGCATCACCGTCGCCCTGCCACACTGCTGCCACGGCAGCAGAAACGGCGGTTTCCACTGACGCGGCAGCAGGCTGCAGCACCGTCTCCCTGCCGCGACAGCAGAAACCGCCGTTTCTACTGTCGTGGTAGCACTGTGGCAGGGCGACTCAAGAGTACAAACGGTTCCAGGTACAGAGCCGTCTGTACAAATTCTTTGTACAGACGGTTCATTATTTGTACAGACGGTTCCAGATAGAGAACCATCTGTACAAAGAATGTGACAGAGTGGCACGACAGAAGCATTGCAGCGGTCCATATGATACAAACATAATTTACAAACTCGAATTACAACATAAGCCTTACAACACATTCCCAAAAGTACGGGAAATTTAAAACCGTTATTGTTTGGTTACAGCAAAAGTCTTATCTACACCTAACTACTCTTACGACCTATTACTCTACTCGGCGTTGTCTTCGTCGCGGAACTCGACGTAGTAGTCGACGCCTTCGTCCTCCGTTGTCGTTGGCTGATCTTCGGGAACTTCGTCGTCGATCTCGACGTAGACCACTTCTTCCTCCGTCGTTGGCTCACAACCTACTCAAAGGAATTAGATAGAGGGATGAGTACAAAAGGTACTCAACAAGTCCAGGAATAGCAAAGAGGTGTTTGATGCACTATCTACTGAGAACGGCAACGTTCCCCCAAAAGAAATGCAGGTGGAGAGGGTAAGAGAGTCAAGTTTTAATTAAAGAGACTAATGATCTCATGTCTCACAAGCTGCTAGGATTCCCGATGAATCCCTTTCTTGCCGGGTTCGCAGTTCCAACCGGGAACACGGAGTGACAATGCCACGATTCTATACACTCTGCAGAGGTGCACAACTGTACCCACAAACGATCATAGTCATGGAGTTTATGTCGTCACATGCACTACCAGACCGTCAAATCACAGAGCCGTTTCACCGCCCGCTCGGTTATACCCCGCGTCGTAGTCCCGCCCAAACTGGCTGAGGACTACCGGTCTCCAATCATAATTCTGATGTAAGTAGCGCGACGGCCCAATTACATCCTCAAGTAGTAAGCTGCTCGCGGCCATACTACCTTCCCGGTACCGATCCCAGTACCGAGGCCTTGCGTTCCCAGGGGGGTATAGACCTAGGGTAAAGGGTACTTTAGCTCAGCCCCGCCCATACAGGGTATGTGGTATGTGCGATTACTACGGCCCTTAAGCACAATCGACCATTGGTTACATTAACCTTATATGAAACTTTCCCGTGTGATGAAATCCACCTTCCCAACTGTGCCAAACTGCACCTCATACCAGGATTTCATCACCCGCCATGCGATCACCCAAAAACCGGCGATCCAAAACAAAACAACAGTTGATTCATCTTTAGAAATTAGGTTTTCAGTGCATGTTATAGACAAGAGGGAAATCGAAGAACAGTTTCAACGAACATGAACAAGAAACTGGACTTGCCTGGTAACGGATAGGTAGTGGAGTTCGACGGTCCTGACTGCTGAACTCCGGCTTCTGATACAAGCAATGAAGTCCGATAAGGACTAATTCAAGAAATTCCAAGAATGAATGCAATGATATGACTTTATGCATATATGCGATGATACATCTATTATCATCTTTGTCCGACATCAAACTCTCATAAAATTAACCCTAGTCAATTTAATATTTGATTTAGATCCACCTAAAGCTCAATATTTTTCTTTCAAACCCTTTTAATTTAGCTTAAGCACTAGACTAAAAATGTTAAGAACTAATTCAAAGTTTAACTTTTCTTAGGAAGAGTAGTGCATCATATACAATAAAAGAATTCAAAATCTTGATTAGGTTTAGATCCCTTTTTATAGTAGAACTTATTTATTTATATATATTTTTAACTTCTAATTCACATTCACTTAGAATATTTTACCATTTTAATTAATGTTTACTCCTTATGTTTATAAAAGGAGAAAATCATTGTTTACCACTTAAACACTCTAAGATTTCAATTTTGCCCTTTTTAATACCTTATGTCAAATCTTTATTTCCTACCCCATTCTCTTTTCATTTTCATCACACCCCTCTTTTCTTTTTCACTTAACCTTTTTTTTTCTTTCTTAACTTTTCTTTTCTTCTCCCCCAACACTCACTCCCCAAATCCTAAATCCCTAAAATTTCATACCCGCACCCGGCCCCCTATTCTTCCTCAATCCCTAATCCCTACTCTCTCCAAAAATCCCCAACCTTCCCTCATTCTCTCTCTCTCACGCCGCCGCCGCCGCCTGCCTCCTTTTCTTCCTCGGGTGACCACGCCGCCACCTTGCGCCGCTTCGCTCGGCGCCGCCCCACGCTTGGGCGTGCTACCTCCCGGTCGTGCCGCCTCCCCTCGAGCTGACGCCGCCTGCCCGGCGCTCTGCTGCCACCTCCCATGGCCCCGGGCACCGCCGCCTCGAGCCCTAAGGCTCGGGCCTTGGCCCGCCGGTGCTGTCGCGAGCCTAGGGCTCGGGCCCTTCGCGCCGTCGCCCTCGGGTAACCGCGCCGCCGTGAGTCCCTTGGGCGCGAGCTCCTCGCCCCGGCCGCTTCGGTCCGCCGCCCGGTTGGCCGTGGCCGGCGTCGCAGCCCACCACCGGGCTCCGTCGGCCCGCCTCCCGCCGGTGGCGCCCGCTGTGCTAATTGCTTTCTCCAACCGGTAAGAGCTCTCAAACCTATTCCCCATTTCTCCAATCCCCAATTTCTAAATTCTAGGGTTCCTCCATTGTTGATTGATTTGGGAATTTGGTTCGACACACGTGTGCTTAATTTTTGATCAGAACAGATTTTATGCTTGATCACGTGCACTTGTGATTTGGCTTGGTTTAGGATTGCTGTACGCGGTTCAACTCGATGATTACCATGCTTGTAGTTTACTCCTGATCAGATTATTTAACTGTAAGAACAGGCTACTACACTTGCTCTTAGTTCTTTACTTTCCCCATGGTATGCATATCAGTCCATTTGACTGAAGGAACATATATATTACACTTATTCTCGCTTACTTTCTGATAAGGACAGATTGCTATACTTGAAAAGTTATTCCTGAAAACTGATAAGAACAGAACACTCTACACAGATTGCCTACTCGGACACCCTATGATGAACCTATAACCTGAGAATTTGCCTGGGATATTCCTTAAGTGCCAATAGGTAAGAACAGATTCTACAGATGTCCCTTTCAATTCTGTGATGCAATATTGGTTCTGAGGGTCCTATTACTTGCTAAAATGCATATGTACATATATGCAGAGTTGGATACTATCAATGGTCATTACCTTGTTTTGGTTGGAGTGGTGGTACAGGTTTAAGTGGCTTGTTCTTCTACTCCCCTAAGCTCTGGTGGCTTCGTTCCTTCCTCTCCTATACTCCTTCTCCTCAGGTTCTTGGTGGCCTTCTCCTCCTGGGCGCACTTGTTATTCTTGAGGTCCTTGGCCTCCTGGAGCTTACTCCTCAATAGCTCCTGTTGCTCTCTTTGCTCTTACTGGTGGTCTCTGTTAGCACCTTGAATGCATGGGTACGTTCACCCCCTAATACCTTATTGAGCTACACGGCTGCACTACTACTTCTCTGGAATGCTACAGAAACTCCTATTTGATCTTTTTGCCGCCTTATTCAATTGGATAACTATACTTTGGCTGATATTTCCGGATGCCTTGGGAGTTAAGAATTTGGACCCTGTTCACTTGCCTTGGTCGATGGGTAAAAAGCTACTATTCCTGCTGCCTTGTTCACATTTGTTGCCTCAGTTCACATTGCAGGAAATGGCTACTAGATGTACTATTTGATGGATTGTTGCCTCATTTTCTAAGGGCATTGACCTTGGTCAATTCACGTGGGCTAAAAGGATGAATATAGGTGGCTGCCCTTTTCCTTTATTTGGTTTTTGCGAAAATGATTTCTTCTCAAAAACAAGGCTATGGAGGCAATTTAGCATAGGATAAATAAAATTATTTTAATACCCTTCTCACCTCTTTTATCCCTAATATAAAATACTAGGGTTTGTCCGATGAGGGTCTTAGCCAAAGTGGCCCTCGGACACTTTCGAAAACAAAAATGTTTTATAAAACTATTTTCGAAACTAAAATCTACTCTAGGTCATCGACACTATTTTGCCCCCGCAGCTACCCCTGCGGACGTCGGCGGAACTGTGCCGATAAGACCACATGTATTTTAAAAAAATATAGGGTTAGAAACTTTTTGCCTCCTACAGCAACGGCATGATTCCCAACGGTCTCGAGTACCCATACTCGCTGACCTGGGATGACCGCCTACATCCCCGAAGGACTTCCCCCTTCGGCTCTCGGTATCCTTCTCCGACTTAAAGAATTTGAAGACCGACGGTTCACAAGACTTAGGTTAGATGATGTATAGATAGAAAGAGTTAATTATGTAATTTTCTTTCTTCTTCTTTATTCTTTTATAACCATGTTGTATCATTAACATTTGTATCATGCATTTGATTAATAACGTTTCTATTTAAATTCTACTTGCATTCTATCTTGCATGAATTCTAAATGCCATGTATGCGATGAATGCGAATGCACAACAATTTTCCTCCCCCTCTCGACTAACTCTCAACGTAGCTCGATAGGTTCGAATCAACTCAGCAGCGCGAGTTGCTCCACGACTTCCACCTCACGCCCCTCTCGACTACGCCAGAATTAGGGTCCTCACAAAGAATTTGTACAGACGGTTCTACTCATAGAGCCGTCTGCACAAATGCTTTGCACCAGCACCTCAAAAGCATTTGTACAGACAGCTCTCTATCTAGAATCGTCTGTACAAACTTTCTCGAGGTACTGTTCAAATAATTAGTGCAGAGGGTTTTGTTTTGCAACCGTCTGTAATAGTCGATTTGTGCAGACGGTTCTAGTTGGGAACGGTCTGTAATATGCGATTTGTGCAGACAGTTCTAGTTGGGAACCGTCTGTACTCTTCTATTTGTACAGACGGTTCTTCAACCGTCTGTACAAACCTGATTTGTACAGACTCTTTCGCCAAATGGTTCGAAAAAACCGTCCCGCACGGGTGTTCCGTACAAATGATTTCTATACTAGTGAAGGCCCGTCGCATATTACATTTTCCCCACATATAAGACTAACAAATCGTTCATTGTACCTACGTACACACCAAACCAAATTTTAATAACACGTAAACAATTTAATATATTTTATTTCATTTTAACTCTAAGAAAAATTTGTACATATTTAATATTATGTTAAGCATTATAAAATATTAAATATCATTTAGACCTCCTTAAACATGACATTTTTAATGCATCGAGATATTATTTTTTTACATCATTTAAATTTCTACATATTTGTTGTCACATTTAACATTACAAAATATTTTTAATCATTCTAACCTCCGCTTAACAATATTATATTCACAAAATAATGTTATACATATTATCTGGTCATTTTTAACGCACTGATTTATTACTTTCAAACATCGTTTCAAATATTATGTTAAACATTATAAAATTTTAATATCATTTTGACCTCCTTAACCGTGGCTAACAATATTTTATTTCATCTACTAATTTTTTCTCACATTTTTCTGTAGACTACTTACTTTACACTAGTGATTATTGAAAAAAAACATTAACATTTCTGTGTCAAATAAATTTAAATCATATGTTCTAATAGCTATCTACCGAAAGCACTCGACGCACGACATAAATAACATAAAATAAAACTATCATAAGTTGCACTAAACAGGCTAAACATGATGTCACTTAACTAATTCTAAGCTAATCAATTCACTAATCACAAACTTGCATGCAACTGAAAAGTACCTCTCTTTGAAGATTAACACAAGATCTATAATTTGTTTAACTTCTGCACCAACTAATTTTAATTTCTAAAGCTTGAAAATCCACTGCAAAAGTCCATCTTGCTCACAGAGATTGAGTCAGGGCTACGAGACAGAGTGAGAGACAAAGGAGAGTGAGAGTGAGAGGGAGAGATGACCACAACGTCATATAAAGAAGAGCAAGGGAATCTGCATCGGCAGGAAAAGCAGAGAAGAAAACAAATAAAAAATTTGCACGGCCACATTAGCCGTATTGCGCCCTAGGCCCGTGAGCTGGTTGTCAGTCAAATCCAGCAGCAGGGTTGTCGGGACGCAGCAGGAATCGAAGCATGGGGCCATGAGGTGTCGCGGGCCTAGGGCACAACGCACTTGCTATCGGCACACGGGAGGCCGGAGGCGGTCGGGGATGGGAACGGCCGCAGGGGGCGTGCGGGAGGCCCGAGCGAGCCGCGTCATGGGCCATAGGCGCGTGGCCTCGCAAGCCTGGGCCGCGATATCCGGCCTATCGGAGCCTCAGCCGTGAGACGTGGCTTGTCGCGGTGCGCGCAGGGCCCACGCGTGTGGTGCTCCCCGCGCGCGATTTCTTCTCATCGCATATCCAGGGCATGATTTCGTCACGTGTCACCTATCAGGTGCGCCGCGGTGACATTTTCGTCGTTGATTCTCTAAGGGAGCTAGATCTGTCATTGCAACTGGATCAAGGGCTACATTTGCCTTTTTCCCCCTCCTCTCCGATGTGTTCTTGTCTCTGGCCAGTTCACTATTGCCACGTCGGTTCCATCCCCACCGGGCCCATCTGTTTCGTTCCATGCACATCTCGCCGTCAGAGAGGGTGAGCGGCTCTGCCTCGCTGGCCCCCGTTTGTGCGCTGATGTCTTCTCTGCATTGGCCCACTGGTACGGGAGCCATGCCGGCCGTCGCGCACACGGTAGCGGCGTTGCGGCGGTATGGCCACGCTAACATCGGCGCCACTGTTCGGACCAGTGGCCGGTATTGCCACGCCGGTGAGTGGGAACTTTAGAGAGGCTTTTGGCGCTTCTCCCGCCGTCTCTCTTTCCGTTTTCTTGCGCCTCCTCCTCTCCTTCCTCTCCTAGCCTGCCCCCCATGCACCGCTCGATTCGCCCTGCCGCTTGGATCTTGTGAGCACCAACTCGCCTCGCCGGTTGAAAAATCTTGCTGTGGTTTCGTTCATCCACCTTGCTGGAATGGCTGCGGTGTTGTACATCTCGGGTTTTGGTTGAGTTACGTCCTGTCGTACTCATTTTCATGGTTTCGCTCTGCGATTCACTTGTTTGACATGCTGCAATTTGACCACCTTCTTCGCCTGCGCTATCTCGCACGAGCTTCTCTGTGTTGCTCCTGCCTGGGGCCGCTCTGCGTCGTGTTGCATCTTGGTTCTGATGGTGGGTTCCGTAATCCTGCTTTCCTTTTTATTCTTTGTCGCCGGCCCTTGATTTTGGGGGGTATTTTGATGGTGTTCTTGTGGCCTTGGATTTGACCACACCTCCTGTGTTGTGCGTCCCCCCTCTGTTTGTTATAGGTTTGTCTGTGCGATCATGCTGGTAGGGAGGATCAACGACCATGCTACCTTGTCAAGCTGCTACGACTGTTTGAAGGTATAATTCCTCCTCCTTCCACGTAAATGCCATCGTGACCCTGCTTTTGTTGTGGTGTCCGGCATTGGCGCTTGCTTTCCAACATTCTAGACAGCAAGGCTACTGCGCCCATTTAATCATCGTCCACGAAGGCCTGCTATGGGTTTGAGAGTTGTTTGTGCATGTTTATTTATTCAGTCAGTTAGCCTGCTATGAGTTTCAGTATTGTTTGTACTTGCTTACGGTATGGGTTTTACATTTGTCAAAGATTGAGCTTCCATCTTTTTCTATTATTTTTTGTAACCAAGTCTTCACGTTAGCCTAAATCTGTCCTTGACGTATTTCTAAAATGGGGGCCATGAGATCAAGTTGGTTCTTTGGGGTGATCGTGCAATTGAGTTTGATCCTGAGCAGGTCTGTGCTGTTGGTGAGAAAGAGCCAGTGATTGCTATTTGTTGGAACCTTGCCTAAGATGCTTAAGGTACATGGCATCCATGCCTGGGCTATTCAACAGTTTTGTTGTTGTTCGTACCCAACTTCATTTATCTAGCACTCTTCATTTTGCCATGTCATTGCTGATTAACTTTCTTTTCCCTCCTCAACTCTTAGCTCAGCCTGTCCTTGGTACATTAATGAAGACATCCTCAACATTGATTCCTTTCGATCAAGGTACGCATAACCATGAAGTCCTTCAATTTTATTATTTTATCTTACCCCTTTTCCACTATTTACCTAATAGCATCTCCACATTATAGCTTTGTAGATGTATTCACCGCTACAGAAAGAGCTTTCTTAGAACCCTCATCTCAGCCGGTTTACTAAAAACCAACCGTAAAAACGGAACCCTCAGCTAGTTCAGCCACATAATGCGGCTGAGACAAAACAACTGGCAGAGATAATATCTATCCTCAGCCAGTTTGAAGAGGTAAACCGATTGTAATCATAGTACAGTCGGGTTTGACTCCCAACCGACTAAAATAATACTATTATTGTAGCTGGTCATTTTTACAAAACCAGTTGAGATTGTAACTCAATCAGTTCTAGAGCTAAACTGGCTGAGATCATACTGTTCCAGATCAATAAATAATGTCTGAAGCTGCCTTCAATGCATGTATCCGAATATTGTTTGGAACACTTGTTGTGGGTTGATTGGGGTGTTCCCAAAATTTTGGTAATTTTAAGGCAATTTTGTCGCACATAATTTCTTACAGATAATTTTTTGTCATTTTAAGGTTTGTGTAATAATTAAATTGAAATATTGTCACAGATGGATCGACGGTGGATGTACATCAAGAACCGTGCTAGTGATAAGTACATCGATGGCGTCTCAACGTTCTTATGAGAAGCCGAACAGTATAGTCTAAATAGAGCGGACACGTGGATGTGCTGTCCATGCTGTCATTGCGAAGATCTGAAGAGCTTCACGAATATTACGCAGATCTAAACACATTTTATCAGGAGAGAATTCATGTATGCATGTTGGGCTAGTCACGGTGAAGATAAGATCATAGAGGAAGCTCTCGCAAGCATGGACAAATCTAAACACATTTTATCAGGAGAGAATTCATGTATGCATGTTGGGCTAGTCACGGTGAAGATCAGATCATAGAGAAAGCTCTTGCAAGCATGGATGAAGGCAACGACTTGTCTGATTCTGTCAATAACACACCTTTCGACCAGACGTGTGATGATGTCCGTGCATCACAAGAGAATGCATCGCAAGATGACACATCATTGCATCAAGAGAACGAGCTAGATCAAATTATCCACGATGTGGAAGAAAACTATGAGAATGATCAGAAGTACACTAAATTTGTTGGCTTGTTGGAAGAATTAGAGAAATCAATGTACCTAGGCTGCAGGTACACAAAGTTGTCCGGTATACTAGACTATTCAAACCGAAGGCAAGCAGCGATTTGACCAATAAGAGCTTCTCGTCACTCCTAACTTTGTTAGGGGACATACTTCCAAAGAGAAACCACATGTCGTAAACTACATACAGAGCTAAGAAGATTCTTTACCCCTTGGGAATAGAAGTAGAGAAAATACATGCATATAAGAATGACTGTATCATGTACTGTAAAGAGTATGCGAATTTGCGTGCATGTCCGGTGTGCAAAGTTTCACGATACAAGCATAAGAATGATGGTGATAATGTTGAGGATAACACGGAGGTGAGGAAGGAGACTCCCTTTTACGGTTGCCTGGTACCTGCCTATAAATTCTTGTTTGAAGCACTTATATGTGAACCCTAAAGAGGCCAAACTGATGCGTTGGCATGCAGAGGAGCGTACGGATGATGGAATATTGAGACACCCAGCAGATTCTTTACAGTGGAGAAATATTGACAGGAGATATGCTCTATTCGGTGAAGAGGCGAGGAATGTAAGGTTCTGAGCACTGATGAAATGAACCCATTTGGCAACTTGAATAGCCGACATAGCACTTGGCCCATGAATCTCTACATGTACAACCTTCCGCCTTGGTTTCTATGAGACGGAAGTACTTCATGATGGTAATTTTATCTAAGATCCGAAACATCCCGATAACGACATTGATATGCACTTTGCACCATTGGTGGATGATTTGGAACTTCTTTGGATTAAAGGGGTAAAGGTATGGGATACACACCTAAAGAAAAACTTCATGTTACGTTGCATGTTGTTCATTACCATCAATAATTATCCAGCCAACAGTAACTGTTTGGGCCAGACTATCAAAGGAATCAATGCATGTGTTCAATGCCTAGTCGATACAGCAAGTAGGTGACTGAAGCACTATAAGAAAATAGTGTACATGCATCCCGTAGGTTCCTTCCAAGGGATGATCGGTACCACTGATGATGGATGAACTATTGAGAAAGGCTTAGCTACACATATTTTTAGTTGTACCGAGATCCATGATCAGGTGAAGAGCCTAAAAGATGTGCTTGGGAAGGGGACGTTTAAATGGCAAGATAGAGTGAAGAAGAAGAAGCCCGTTGAGAAGATCATCTAAAAAAAGAGATCAATATTCTAAAGGTCACCTTACTGGAGGCACCTAGAGGTGCGTCACAACATCGATGTGATGGACGTATAGAAGAATGTGTGTGACAGCATAATGGGTCGCTTACTGAATATGCATAACAAAATAAAAGATGGTCTAAACGCATGGCTCGACATGGAAGATATGAGAATCATATAAGAGTTAGGACTATAGAAAACCGTTAGTGGAAAGACGTTCCTTCCTCCTACTTGTTACAGCCTATCCAAGCTAGAGAAAATTGAATTATGTGAGTGCTTATGTAGTATCAAAGTTCCATCAAGTTACTAAGCCAATATTAAGAGACTTATTTCAATAAAAGATTTAAAATTAATTGGTAAGAAGTCGCATGATTGTCATGTGCTTATGACACAAATGCTGTCAGTCGCTATTAGAGAAAATTCTGCCACCAAATGTCCGATGCACTCTCATGAAGCTGTGTGGTTTCTTCAACACGCTTTCTAAAGTCATGAGCCTTGGTGAACTAGATGGTCTGCAAGATTGGGTGGTGAAGACTTTGCAAACTCGAGATTTTTTCCCTTCGTTGTTCTTTGATGTCATGTTTCATCTCATTGCTCACCTAGTGCACGAGATAAGTATGTGCGATCCAGAGTTTCTACGCAGCATGTACCCATTCGAGCGCTACATGGGAATTCTCAAGCACTATGTTTGGAATCAATCTCACCCAGAGGGAAGCATCATCAAAGGCTATGTAACGGAAGAGGTCATTGAGTTCTGCGTCAATTAAATGGCACATGTTAAACCGATAGGAGCATGCCTCGATCTCGCCATGAGGGCAAGCTACTCAGTGCTAGGACTGATGATGACTGGTAGACAACTACTGTATGCGGTAACCGTATCCGTATACAAATACACCATGACTATGGTGTATCTTATGTACCCGGGAAGGAGTGTATCCTTGAGAGGAACTCTATGTCAATAAGGAAACAACCCTTAAGTATTCGGGACTTCTTAAACTAGGCAGTCAATACCGACGTTTAAGGAAAGTGGAGTTCTACTCGGAGATGTGTCCATATCCCTTATGATATGGTATACCCGCTATAAAAGGACCCCGAAGGCCTCCAGAGAAGACCGAGGCTTGACGGAACAGACAAGTCACTTCAGATTACATAAGCCTTTGAAGATCAATCATCTTCCAAGCAAGTAGAAGAGAAGATCATCCTTGACAACCACGTCTGACTAGTTGTAGACCCCATCTAGGACTAGACAACCCCTCTTGTACCTTGTTCGAGATCAATATATACCAACAGGATGTAGAGCTATTATCCTAAGGGAGGCCTGAACTTGTATAAATCGTCTTGCTGTTGGCCTGATTTGTGGGTCATCTTACTCGGAACGATCCACTAACTCTTTTCTCTCTCCTCCATGAAGTCCGTAAGATCGGCGGTTTACTGATTGTCGACACCAACCATGGGGATCACATCTGATGATTCCAACGAATCACCATCAACAATTTCACCACAAGTTGTGGCACGAGCTGGCTTCTCGAATGAGGGGTTCTACGATAACTTCGCCCCTCCGACTAATTAGGAGGCAAGTTTGGAGCAAGTCAATTTTGGCGATTTATCGCTCGACAACGAGTCCGACAATAGCGTAAACCCCTTCATGGAAGAATACACCAAGGCTTACGGGATTGATCTCCAATCCCCAGACTACTAGAGCGATCATGTGAACGGTTCGAGTCCCATGTCTGGACTATCACCCGCATGCTCTGACCACACAGATGGTTGACAAAACTTGTCGAAAGCCTCTTCCGATGGCAGATCCATGATGGGTCTAGAGTACATCTCCAGTGGGCAATACCCCTAAGAGGTACTTGCAATGGGAAATGGGTCACACAAGAATGGCGAAGATGATAAGCCACCGGCTAGGAAGACTCCCCCGCTGAACCTAACGCCTTCCCAGGCAGGTAAAACTGGTCCTCAGGAAAAGACCCCAATTCCAAAAGATACCGATCTATTCAGATCAAGAGCTGCTAAGTGCATGTCCGACATCCAAGAGCGTCTCAAGAAACCTTTGTTGATCGATCTCACGACTCCTGAAGGCAAGATGTGGATGGACAACATGGAACATCGCATACTCCAGGCAGAAGAGCAAGCAGAATCATCACACAGAGCGATCAACACCTACAACACCACGAGAAGCATTACTCACTCTACTGCTACTCGTAACAGGGATGGATATGAAAGACAATCATCCTAGGGTGCTAATCGACCACACCGTCCCATGTGGTCACCCGTCGCGATGATGGATCTAGACAAGTACGAGGACAGATGACGGGACTAGAGAGCCCCATCATGATACTCCCCAGATCATAATACTTCTTGAAACCACGAACAAGATCGAGGACAATTGCCGTTTCTGAATGATAGATCTTCACCGGGGGCAATTTACGGCTGCCAAGCCTTTACCACATATCTACGACAGGTCCGATGGTCATATCGGTTCAAACCAGGAGCAATCAAGAAGTATGATGGCACCACAAATCCCGCCGAGTTCTACACGACTACTATCGTGGCCGCAGGTGGAAATGAGAAGGTGATGGTCAACTATCTCCCGACTGCCCTCAAGGGACGAGAACTTGGCTCACCAATCTTCCCCCCAACTCGATCTATTTGTGGGAACAACAGGGAACGTACATGCGCCCCAGGATGACGACCTCTTCTGACTCTTCCAAGAGAAGGGGGAATCGTTGCTAGAGTACACCAAAAGATTCAGCAATGTTCGCAACACTATATCCAAGATAACAGATCACTAGGTGATCCAAGCCTTCATACGGAGTTGGTGCATCAAGGAGTTTATGATGAAAACCCCAAGAACGGTCAAGGAACTAATGGAGTTCACCGACAAGGCAGCCAACACCAAAGAAACTCTCAAGTTCATCAGAGAGAGGGACAAAGGCATTGAGTGGCCCCAACCAGGTTATCATGACAACTCTAAGAAAAGCAAGCATAAGAAGAAACCCTCCAAGGAAAGTCGTGACAAGAGGAAGAAATAAACTGGAGAGGTTATGGCCAACCTCCCCAACAAGCGCTCCGACCCGCCTAGGAACAAGGATAGGACACAGGCAAGGGTAGTGTCCTCAGGCAAAAACTGGTGACTTCCACCAAATCGACAAGCATGCTCTTGTCCCTCTTGGAATACTTATCCTTTATGTACTCCTGTTTCTCACTTTCATCCTTGTTCTTCTTGTTGGGACATTCGGGAATGAAATGACCGGTCTTGCCACATTCATAGCAAGTTCTTTTGGAGTGTCTTTTGCTTGATTTGCCGAAGACCTTCCTCTTCCCACTATACTTGTTGAAGCCACTCTTCTTTAGGAACTTACCAAACCTTTTCACAAAGAGTGCCATATCTTCATCCTTGAGGTCTTCGCTTCCATCCTCACTTGTGCTTTCTTCTTCTTGTTTAGCCTTCAAAGCTAGATTTTGCTTTTTCAAACTTCATCTTGGATTGTTGAGATCATAGATCTCCTTGGACTCTTGTTGCATCCAGTCATGAGCAAGAATCCTTCCAAGGACATCATGAGGGGTGAGTTGGTCGAAGTTATCTCACGGATAAGCGTCACCAATGTGACATTCCTTGGAGTGATTGCACGGAGCATCCTTTTGACAATGAAATTATTAGTTATTTCCTTGCTCCCAAGGCCTTTACTCTCATTGACAAGAAGATTGAGATAGTTGAACATGTTACTTGGAGACTCATTGTCACCTATGAAAAAGTGGTCCAATTTGCCCTATAGCTCCAGCTTGGACTCACGGATGCTTGAGGTGCCTTCATGCACATTTTGAAGTGTATTCCAAATTTCTTAAGCATTCTCAAGCCCGGCTGCATGATTGAACTCATCATCACTCAAGGCACCATAGATTACGTTCACGGCTTGAGCGTTCTTGTGCTTGTTGAGATCATCTTCCGTAGTTGGATTTGCCACATTCTCTACAACATAGCCATGTTCCACTATATGCCAAATGGAAGGGTTAATAGATTTCAAATGCATTTTCATCTTGCGTTTCCGTGAAGCATAATGTGTGCCATGAGCTCTACCAGAACCATATGATGAGGTAGATGGTGACATCGGATACACATATGGAATATGTGCACCCGAAGTACCATCGACTAGTCATCTCAAACTCTCTAGACGGTTAAGTCCTTAAAAGAAAGACTTGGCTCTAATACCTATTGAAGGATCGAGATGATGGACTAGGGGGGTGAATAGGCCGCTATAAAATTTTAATCAAATTCTTGCCTTTGGTAAAACAATTGAAGAATTACATGAACTCTAATGCAAACTTGTAAAAGATAATTCTAGATAGTGCTAGCAATACTAAGAATTATGCTAAATGAACAATAAGCTTGCAAAGAGGTAAAGGGGTTGAAGTGATTAAACCAAAGTGAAGAGACGCAATGATGTTGTTCTGAAGTTTGAATCCTTGAGGGGATTCTACGTCTCCGTTGAGGGGCTTGGTTGCACTTGAGCCAGGTCTTTTTCAACCCTTTTCCTGCTGAGGTGACAAAAAGCACTCCTCGGCTTTCTTGTGGTATTTCTTCCCTTTCGGAGGCGAAATCTAGCCTTCACAAACTTCCCATGGCAAGCAACACAAGTTGGGAGCTCGTGAGCAACTCCTAACTGTCTAGGAGTTCTCAACCTCCAAGAGTAACAAATGCACGCAAAGAAGCTTTAAGGTGAACTCAAGAATCGATCTTTTTCCTCTAGCACTCAACTTTCTCTTTCTCTCTCACAAATCTCTTCCACAAAGCTAAGGAACTTTTCTTGTGGAAAGGAGAGAGGCTTTTGCTCTTTGGGGATGGCAGGAAACAAGAGAGCAAGAAGCTCTAAGACTTGTTGGAGAGTTGGAATGAGTGGAAAGGTGAGAGGGAGTATAAATACTCCCCCCCCCCACAAACTAGCCATTGGTCACTTTTTAGCACACATCAGAGCATCCGATTCCTGGATCGTAACTTCCGATACTTCAAATGCCAATGACTACAAACCAGATTCCAAACTTAGACCTACTAAGAAGCACTAATTGGAACTTCCGATCAGCCAGCCGGAACATTCGATTATCTTAATAGAGAGGGTAGAAAAGAGCAAAACTGGAACTTCTGGTCGCTCGGAACTTTCGATACATAGATTGAAACTTCTGATCACCTTGGTCTAAAGAGACCGAGAGTCCAATCTTTGAAGAAACTGGAAGTTCTGATATGGATCAGAACATCTAATAAACCATGGGAATATTCAATTAGACTTAGCCGAAAACTACACACACTCGAACTGCCTTACTTAACAAGGCTGCCTTCACACCACTGACCCGAGAGCTCAAAAATTAGGGAAATCGGAGGTTCCGACCTAGTCAGAACATCTGATCTAGGCATCGAAACATCCGATTAACTTGAGAAAAACTACTCTTGGGGATGGTTAACAGACCTAGAAACCTTTCTCTTAAACAAGCAAAGACTGAAACTGAGCACTTAGTTCATCTTCAAATTTCTAGGTTGCACCCCTCTTCATAGTACGGTGGTCCTATACTTTTCTTTGGATAATTATTTGCCGTCTTCTCTTCTTATTTTTAGGGGTCGCTAACAATGCAAATCTCTCGGTAATGGAACCTGCACCTATTCACATGATCGCTGTACTCATTAGTTCCATAATCACTTGTCTTCAATCATCAAAACCCACGTGGGGGGCCTAGATGTACTTTCATTAGCAAGGAGTCAAGGCACCTCGGGAAGATCAGCGGACTACGGGACGATCGAGCGATAGCTTAAGTTTATTTTCTTTCAAGTTGTACACAAATACTCAGCTAAAAAAAGTTTTCTATTCTTAACTGTCTATCAAAAAACATTTTCTATTCTGATAAACAGTTGCGGGCTGGATAGGTACAACGGGACCGAGAAGCTTCCGACAGTTTGTTTTACGAAGCGCTTGAAAGTTTAGTACTCGAAAAGAGAAGGAAGTCCGAGCTCTAGCCTCGTGGGAAGGAGGAAGATCCCTTAACATATCAACGAGTGACAGGAGGTCCCTGAACCTTCCACTTGACTTCGGACTAAGGTCTGATCGACCAAGATCCCCGACTAATAGCAAAGTCTTCCAACTTGGATCAGGGAGGAGCTGGAGAGTGCGAAGTATAACGGGTTCGACAAAACTGATCAGTACTTAGTAAAACCGATAAGGCACCTTGGCTACTTATCATGACTCGGGTCAACGTGACACTTAGGCAGGTTATTGATCACATAGGACACATGATCCTATGCCTCACCACTCGCGAAGAGAAGGAAGATCAAAATCATAGTCTCGAAACAGATAGAGGAAGGTCCCTTACCGTGTCTACAAGTGACAAGAGGTCCCAAAACCTTCCACTTGAGCTAGACCTAAGGCTCGACTAACCGAAATCTCCGACTAGTGGGGAAGTGTCCAACTTGGACTTGTGGGAAAGGGGCTAAAGAATGTTAAGTATCCTAAGTTTCTGATAAGCCCTCAAGTGAAAGGTTCTCGATAAGTTTTCTAACTCTAAGGTAAAGGAAAAAAAAATACATAGCACAGCATAAGTACTAAAAACTTGGAAGTCTTTATTCACAGGTTCTCATACATTAAGCCTTTCGGCAAAGACATCAGCAGCCTCGTGCATGGCCTCCACCAACTTCTCAGCCTCGCCTGACTCTGCCTCAGGCAAGTCATCGCAGAGAGCACCGACATCTAACTCGGGATGCTAGGCCTTCAGTAGAGCCAAGGCCATGGACAGGGAATCTCAAACATCTTGGCGGAGTTGGGTGTGCTAATGTGGGCCTGCACGGTGGGCTTCACGTGGGAGATCGCCACCATCAACTCGGTAGAGTGCCAATCAAAGCTCTCTGCCGCCTGGACAACTACTCTGACATCCATCAACGCTGCCTCAATTAGACCCATGGCGTACTCAAGTTCTTCCTTCAAAGTACCCACCTTGGACTCGCTCCGAGACAACGTCGACCAGACTTCATCGAGCTCCTTCGCCAATCGGACCTTGTCTTGGTCCAGCTGCACCTTCTCAACCTCTAGCTTGGCCGCCTGGGACTTCTCCACCTTTAGCGTAGCTTTGGTTTCATCCAGACGCATCTTCAGCTCCTGAATCTCTG
This sequence comes from Stipa capillata, assembly GCA_019208055.1. Classification (NCBI taxonomy): domain Eukaryota; kingdom Viridiplantae; phylum Streptophyta; class Magnoliopsida; order Poales; family Poaceae; genus Stipa; species Stipa capillata. The sequence goes on from JAGXJF010005600.1 coordinate 117,826, forward strand.
ACTGTGAAGGGGTTGCCCGGGACAGAGCAAGCTGAAAATGACAAGGTTAGTCTCCGACAATAACAAGTCAATAAAGTAGCCTCTCTTGTTTTCTTGTTACCTTGAACAGGACACCTAGGCATGTAGACAAGTCGAGGCCAGCTTCGACATGTTTCACCAGCTCCGCTAGCAATAGCAACTCAGGAGATTCTTCAGCCAACAAGACTGAAGCAAATGCCAGGAGAAGGTGAAATAGAGACTTGGACTAGGGGACGGTCGGACTCGAAGCCGGGGGCTTCCCGACAACCTCTTGCGCCACGTCAGTCAGAGGAGCCTTCTCCGTCAAAGGACGGGATTGCTTCTCCAAGCTAGCAAGCTTGGGTGAGCCAAGGAGCACCACGCTAGGAAAAACAAACAAGTCATGAAAAATCACACAACCCCTACTCTAGATGAACTAGTCGTAGAGAAGTACTTACCGTGGCCGCTTCAACTACAGAGGAACCTTGTGTTCCGGGGGGTTAGTCCTCTCTTGAGGGAAGTTGTCTGCGGAGGGAAGACCTCTTCTCGGGGCTTCTCCACAATAGCCTCCTTCACGACGAGGGGAACCGACTCCTTCAGAGGAATCCTTTTTTCTCCCTACACTAACAACAACGTCAAAAAGGAGTCCGCTGCTTTAGACAAGAGGAATGGAATCCTGTGGCGTACCCAGTTTTAAGGCCGGATAATCCCTTGTGTTTACTGTACCGGTCCCATGATCAGTAGTTGGTACACATAAGTTAACATGTATATCATTGTCACACACGCACATATCAGTATCTGATATATAAATATACTGTCTAGCTGAGGTACTATACCTATAACCCAACAGCTAAAATCTTGCAGCGAAAAATCAAGCGGTGATGTGGCCCATCAGTATGCCATACCCGACAGGCAACTGACTTGGGTTACACCATAGCTTTCGCGTACTCAATCGTTGTCCTTGTAATTGGAGTCTCCTTCGTCTGGCCAAATCAACAAGCCAGGTTAGTACATTGAATGTAGTCGCAAGCTTCCCGCAGGGAGAGTATAACATATGTATTCCATGGAAGGCTAGTTCAACAAAGTGGCTCTACCCTAAGTTGAATGTTGAGCGGAAAAGTAAGTTCTCATTCAAAATATGATAGTAGTAGATTCAAAAGCATTTCTGAAAGCCCGTCTCTGACAGGTCCGTATCTAGTGCCAGAAATTCCTGCCAGACAATCGTCAACTAGAGGCTGATAGCACCTTCTATCGTCTGATGAATACGGTGGCCCGATCTTTCGGTGAGACAAAGATAACTAATGATTGGGTGGAGTTTGACCTTGACGATCCGACTATACCATACATGACGATTCGCCTTAGCAATCCTAAATCAACCTCCGATGGTTATTGACCTTGCTGTAGGCGCGATCAACCTGAACAACGAAGTTCGAGTTCCTACAAGCAACCGAAGAACCAGCAAGAACTATGATTGCAATCTGAAGTTGCGAGTATAAGATTGGCACAAGAAATAGAAGAAAATATATTGGGATTCTACTGGCGATCTAAACAAGGCAGTAGTCCTACACGACTTGTAGATGCGATATCGTAGCAGTAGCTAAACAACTCAATGAAACCCGAGCTCTTTAGAGGGTACACAAGGGGTATTTAAAGAGGTGAGGAGAGGCGGATCTATTACAAAGATAGCCCCAGACTGTTTTGGCAATTGCTGCATGCTCGTAAGGAATTTGGAGGTGAGGTTGGACAGGTTGGAAACAGCACGAGATAAGCTTTCCAAAGAGTCCAAGATCATCCAAATTGGAGTCCATATGCTTGATATAGGAGAGTTTAAAGTCAGGGCTGTCTCAGGAATCCGAATCAGGGTCCAGAACGTGTTGGACTCTATCTCTAGCTCTCCTTGGCCCCAAAGTGACGTGGGAAGACTCCTTGTGCAGCACCAATTCATCTAAAACATGGTCATAGCCACATGAACTCCATTCTCTCCTCCTCTTGAGAGCTTAAACTTGAATCATCGCTTGTTCTTCACGATCTTGACAAATCTCCTTTTGTTCTTTAGAGTGGACGTAGTTGAAGTAGTGGAAGTAGAAGTGACAGTGGGTGCATCCATGGGTGTCATGTCCTCATCATCCTCCCTTCTTTGAAAACAAAGCCGTCCTCGGTTTTGCAAAAGCTGAAAACCCTCAAAGAACAAAGAAAGCGTGTACGCAGCATATCTGGATCTATCAATCATGGCCAACTTTTCTTTGTTAGAAATTACATCCAAACCAGAATTGAAAATATGATACTTCATGGTAGATTTCAAAAGTATGTATAATGCCATATCATTCTTAGATTTCCAGCAAGCATTGCAACTCAGGTTGTAAATATAAGTGAATAACTTGTCTTTGTGATGAGCATTAGCAAAAGGAATCATGAGCTTCTCAAAACTATTCATACAACAAGTATTCAACTAGTTTTGCAGGCATATGTGAAACATTCATCATAATATTGCTCAAATATGTCCCATCGAAGATATGTGAATGTACATTCAAAGAGATAAATGGATTATCACTAGCATGCTGCATTTTAGGATGTGGAGGTACACAAAAATTTGTGGTAGCATGCAACATAAGTCTTTGAATGAAATTCTCACATTGCAAAGTTGACGAGATAAACAATTGCAAATGATCATCATCGGAACGAGTATGTTTATCAACAATTTCAGCACGGGTGATGCAAAAGCTATGCACTAAAATTCCACAATCTACACTATATTCTCCAATCACATTAATTTGATAGCACGGAGTATAGATGGAATTCCATGAAGATAAACTTATAAGTTCAGAAACTTTCATTAGAGCATGTGACAATTGCATAGGTATGTCAAGATTAACATAGCACAATAAATTAGAGACTATGACATCAAGTTCCTTTTCAGGTGCTACTAACTTATCACATCCTATCTCAAAATCATTCAATTCACAAGGCTCAACTTTTGGTGCTACTAGACTATCATAACAACCATTCTCAGGATGTGAAGCAACCAAAGCAGTAGAGTTAATATCACTATGTGGGAGGCCTAAAATAGTACTGCCAAGTCTAGAGAAACATTAAGCACACCCAAATCTGAAATTTCAGAATTCATATTATTGATAGCAATGTTTGGTGCAACCAAATCAGTACATAAAACATGAGTTTCACATGGTGCACATATATCAGCAGGTTTTTCAATGATTTGATCACATGGCAAGCTCAAATCAGCAAGCAATGCATTGGTTCCAGAAAAAGTATCATGTGATTCTTGGGAAACAATTTCAACATGTTTAATCAATTTCTCATGAGGGCTAGTAATAATTTCAGCACATGAAACAGTAATTTGAACATTAACATGTGATTCTAAAACACAAGTAACATGTTCATCATCTAGTTGTGGCATGGATACAAGTGAAGTATTATCACACAACTCTGCATTGATCCGCTCGAGCAATTTTGACTTGGTCAGACCCCTCATGGTAGGTGATCAAGGTTGACCAAATCTTGTGAGCGGTATCAAGATGAGCAACCCGCTCATGCTCCTTCCTATCCAAATCAGAAAGCAAGTAGTTGATGGCCTTGTAATTGTTTTCAACATCTACCCAATTTGCAGCTGTCACTTTCACAGGAAGAGCAAAGTCCCTTTCAATGATTTGCCAAATAGCAAGCCCCTCTGACTAGATAAAGATTCTCATTCAATTTTTTCAGAACTCCCAGACCGTCCCATTGAAGACAGGAGGACGAGTCGGGTATCCGTGGGAAGCCATGGCTCGCAAAGCCGGTCGAAGCTTATAAAGAAGTGAGACTGGGCTCTGATACCACTTGTAGGATCAGTGACGTCCCGACAGAAGGGGGGTGAATGTCGAGTTCAAATTTTTTTCACAAATTCTTCACATACATAGTCATATTAAAGACTAGTATGATCAGAGTGAAAATGTAGTGGAAATACCCTCAAAAGCCCTTGGTGATGTGAAGCTCGTCGATAGCTTTGAAACGAATCCAAGATCACCAAAATCCGAGTTCAGACACAAAAGTTATGGCCGAAACAGTGAAGCTACCCAGCCTGAAGAAAAAGAATCTCGAAAGTTCTGGGAATTTTTCCAGAGACTCCGACTTTGACAGAAAAGTGAGGACAAAGGTGAATCTTGGAGGCTCCGAGATTGAAACTCGGACACTCCGAGATTTCCTGTGAAAACGAGGAAATCAGTAGGCAAGAACAGTAGTGAATCTCGGAGGCTCCGAGATTAAAGAATCGAACACTCTGAGATTTCTTGTGAAACTGAAGAACTCAACAGGCAAGAACAGAAGTGAATCTCAGAGGCTCTGAGATTGAAGAATCAGACACTCCGAGATTTCTTGTGAAACTGAAGAACTTAGCAGGCAAGAACAGAAGTGAATCTCGGAGGCTCGGAGATTTCTTGTGAATCTTGTGAAACTAAAGAACTCAGCAGGCAAGAACAGAAGTGAATCTCGGAGGCTCCGAGATTGAAGAATCGGACACTCCGAGATTTCTTGTGAAACTGAAGAACTCAGTACTTAAGAACAGAAATGAATCTTGGAGGCTCCGAGATTGAAGAATCAGATGCTCCGAGATTTCTTGTGAAACTGAAGAACTCAGCAAGGGAGGACAAAATGATGAACTCAGATTTCGTGAAGTTTAAGAAAGCGCAAGAATTCGAAATTCGTCCAACCAAAATCACTGAAACTTGGTAGATAAGCTCTCCAATATGTTTGGCATGTCTTCCAATCAATGGATCATGATTTCCTCACCAAAGATGGGACCTTTTTGATGGAGAATAGGAATTGCACCACTAAAGTTCAAAACCTAAAAACCTAGATAATGAAGAGCTCGTGGATTCTTTTGATCTCTACTTGCTAGAGTAATATTCCACACATCATAACTCTCTACTAAGCACAGGTAATCGAACCATAGATAAACTCCTTCTCTAATTGATTCTACTCACTTTCCTCAATATGAACTCAATCAAAAGAGTGGAATCTTGAGAATCTTGAGTTTAGGATGGATGGGTTCAGATATAAGTATGGATTCTCATCTCTAACAACCCACACAACTCAAGAAATCAACAAGAGTAAGCTAGAAGAGGAGAGAATGAAAATCCACACAAGAACAAGAGGAGAAACTCACGAACCCATGGGAAGCACCCAGATTTTCTTCACATTCTTCTTGAATTGAGAGGGAGCACCCAGATTTTTTTCAAATTCTTTTTGTATTGATCTTCGTGGTTTTTCTTGGTGTTTACAAGCCTCTCATCTAGGCTAAAGCACTTCTCCAAGTACAGCTCCCACAAAGCTCTCAAAAGGGTTAAGGGTTAAGAAACCCTCTCCCACCAATTTATAGTGCAGGGGGCATCCCCCTCTCCACTTGGGCCTCAAAGCGCACTTAGATGGCATGGACACTTAACACGCATCACAAAGCATCTAAGTGACCCATCCACCATCTATCCTTTCCTTCCACCCTAAGCATCTAACCCTAAACCGCTTCCCGGCCTCCGCCGTAGTTTCTTGGTTATGCTTTGGTAGATTCCGTGTTTTTACCAATAACGCCCTCACATTGACTTGGTCCTCACGTCTTGTTTCCACCCGCTTTCTTGTCCTCCGCATACATGCTTTTAAGCCGCACGATGTCATTGCCACCTCCTTGACCGCATCTCAGCCCTCCAAGCCTCATGCCAGTCCATGTGGCCGAACCATCGCCACACCCAACTTGCACTTGCACACAATAGACCAAGCAAAGTGTTGCGAGCACAAGTTTTCCACTTGACCCAAGCCAGTCGAGAAAAATCCTTCATCCACTCAATTTTTCCTTGAGATAAATTGAGAAACTCAAACTTATCAATCACATAACAAGTAATTCAAACCTCGAATTCATGCAACCAAAAGAATCAACTCCACATATGGTGGCAAAATATTCATCATAAATATTGTCAAGTCCTCACATGACTCACAATCTCCCCCTTGATGAATATATTGCCAACATCTCTCAATCAATCAAATTGGAGTTGGTTTAAAGATTTAAAAGCAATCAAGTTGCAAGAATTCACACTTAGCCAAAAGAAAGAGAAAGCAAGCACCAGGCCAAGTGAATGTCAAAAGGAATAAGATCCAAGAAATGTGAGTGAAGGCAAAACATAATCACTGAAACTCCCCCTCACTCCTATAACCCATATGTCTATGATCTACTCCAGAACAAGGCAATTTCTTCAAAAATACACACACATGCCTATCTTGCGAAAACATGCCAAGTATATGATTGATATCACTATTTCTCCCCCTTTGGCATTATACTCATCAAGGAACTTCACAACTCCCCCTTGGCTATGCAATGATAGAATTGCAAGACTAAGCATGTATGCATTGATTGGAATGGAAATTTTTGAGTTTTCAGTTTTTATCGAGCTTTGCAAATTATCCAAAATGAGACACAACAAGTGCTAATATGCCAGATAGGTGCTCATCAAACCATAAAAAGACATGTATGTCAAGAAGAGCAGCTAGCATCTCAAGTTCTTAGCATATTAAAGATTTCACTAGTGATGAGTTCTAGACTAGGTAGTCACAATTGCAATGAATCTAAACATGAGTGAAGTATGACAACCTAGCGCAAAGCCATGACTAGGAGGACAACCGATCAAGATTAAGACCAAAATACTCTACCACATGCTGAATTAAGCAATCACATGATTAAATGGATTAGTCACAACCAAAATACAACCCCCTGCACGTGGAAGTATCTTGAGTGATACATCCTGACTTTTTCACATTGAGTCCACATGATTATTTGGACTAGCCACAACCAAAGTACTACCTCCTGCACGAGCAAGTACCTTGAGTGATTCATCCCTATTTTAGCATTTTTCACATTAGCATATGATAGATTTCAAGCATGCAAAGTAAAAGCTAGTGACTTTTGATGACAATAAGCATTCTCCAACCCGAGCCACAAAAACCTAGGCATGACAAGTCACTAGCGATCCTGATCAAGATTACCATGATGTCCTATCTTTGACCAGTCACAATAGAGATCATAGTTATAATACTAAAGACATGAGCAGATTCAAAAGCAAAGAATTCCCTAGCAAGCAACTCATCAGTAGATCAAAGATTTAAGTTCAAATTGTTGTCCAATTAAACTAGCATCGTAGATTCTTGAGAACACATGTCAAAACATGGTGAAATGAGCTAGACAATCAAAATATGGCATATAGCGGACTCGTAGAAATCATTGTTTCATCAAGGATAATAGAGAAAGCTCGTGAAAATGTAAAGTGCACATGATATATCACAAATGACGCAAAATGCACTATGTTACACTATGATACATAATGAGAAGACTCCCCTCAAACCAGCCCATGGGGATGAACAATCCCCAACTCCCCTCTAAGTGCACAGAATCGGGTGGGATCTAAAGGCTTGGTAAAGATATCCGCAAGCTGATTTTCATAATCAACAAACTTGAGCACTACATCACCCTTCTCAACACGGTCTCGAAGGAAATGAAACGCACATCTATATGCTTGGTCCTAGAATGCTTCACTGGGTTCTTAGCAATGTTAATAGCACTAGTGTTATCTCAAAATAGTGGAACACTATCAAAAGATAACCCAAAATCCCGCAAAGTCGAAATCATCCAGAGAATTTGACTACAAAAAATAGCAGCGGCAACATACTCAGCTTCAGTAGTAGATTGTGCAACAGAAGATTGTTTTCTAGAGGACCATGAAACAAGAGAAGTGCCAAGAAAATGACAAGTTCTAGAAATACGCTTGCGGTCTATCTTACACCCAGCAAAGTCTGAATCTGAAAAACCCCGAATCCCTAGAACAGAAGAGCATGAATACCAAAGTCCAAACTCTAAGGATGATCGAAGCTACCTCATGATGCACTTCACAGCTTGCCAGTGGGAATCTCTCAGCGAGGCTTGGAACCTTGCACAGAGGCAGACAGCGAACTAGATGTCCGGTCTTGTTGCCATCAAGTAGAGGAGGGAGCCGATCATGCTCCTGAACTCCTTCTAGTCCACCGCCTCTTCTTCTTGATCAGGACCAAGTGACGTTGCAGTAGACATCGGGGTATTGATTGGCTTGGCATCGCTCACCCCGAACTTCTTCAACAGATCCTTGGTGTACTTGGCCTGATGGACGATGGTGCCCTCCTTTGTCTGCTTGATTTGCAACCCCAAGAAGTATTGGAGCTCACCCATCATGGACATCTCAAATTCCCTGCTCATCATCCCAGAAAACTTGGACACAAGAGCATTAGAGGAGCCACCAAAGATTATGTCATCCACATAGATTTGCACTATTAGTAGGTCATTGCCATGCCTAAGAAGAAATAAGGTTTGTCTACCCTTCCCATCTCAAATCAATTTTGAATCAAGAAACTCTTAAGTCTATCATACCAAGCTCTAGGAGCTTGCTTAAGACCATAGAGGGCCTTGGACAATTTGTACACATGGTTAGGGTATTTAGGGTTTTTAAATCTTGGAGGTTGTTTAACATAGACTTCTTCTTCAATGAAACCATTAAGAAAAGCACTTTTAACATCCATCTGAGAAAGCTTAAACTTCTTAGAAACTGAAAACGCAAGCAAAATGCGTATAGCCTCCAAGCGAGCAACAGGTAAAAAAGTCTCATCAAAGTCAAAACCCTCTATTTGACTAAACCCTTGGGCTACAAGTCTAGCTTTGTTGCGAACAATAATGCCATCCTCACTTTTCTTGTTCTTGAACACCCACTTGGTTCCAATGATATTGTGACCAAGTGGAGGCTCTACAAGCGCCCAAATCTTATTTCTCTCAAAATTTTCTAACTCCTCATGCATGGCATTGACCCAACTATCATCGAAAGTGCATGACATATATCTTTGGGCTCAAAAGATGCAACAAAAGCTAAATGCGCAAGTTCTGAGGAAAGAATGGACTTGGAGCAAGTTACACGCTTAGAGATGTTGCCAATGATCTGCGCTGGAGGGTGATCCTTCTGGAGGCGTTGTGGACCCCCGAGATCATTTGGAACTCGAGTGGAAGTAGCCTCGGCAGCCTCTACCTCAACTGTAGAAGAGGTAGGAAGCTGAGCTGCCGGTGAAGGAGGTGCCACCACCGAAGATGAAGGCGTCGGTGCTGGACCCTCAGCTACAGTCGAAGAGGTCACTAGAGGACCAGAAGCTGTTGCCTGAGAAGTGGGGGCACGGCCCACACCACTCTCAAAGTCATCTTCACCCTGGACGATCGACTCGGACTCCTGTGAAACACCTGAAAGCTCGGGTCTAGCAGAGCTAGCCCCATCAAAAGTCACATCACAGGACTCCACAATGGTGTTAGTCTCAAGATTAAGCACTCGATATCCTTTCGAATGTCCAGGGTATCCAAGCATGATACCATCAGAAGTACGCGACTCGATCGAACTTGTCGAGAAGGCCTTTCTTCAGGATAAAACATTTGCAACCAAAAACCCTTAGATGGGACACATTTGGCTTTTTCCCAAACATAAGCTCATAAGATGTCACGTGCAAAGAAGAACATAGAAAAACTCGATCTGACACATAGCAAGCGGTGCTGACGGCCTCGGCCCAATACCGTCGCGATGTGCCATACTCATCAAGCATCATTCTTGCCATCTCAACTAAAGTCCTATTCTTCCTCTCCACAACACCATTTTGCTGAGGGGTGCGTGGAGTGGAGAATTGGTGCTCAACACACGATCAACAAGAAAATTTGCGAAAGAAGCATTCTTGAACTCTAAACCTTTTTCACTACGAATTCCCTTCAAAAAACCAGGAAAGAGATTCAAGAGCCTCAAAGCCAAATCTCGAAAGAACTCAAATGCTTCAGATTTATGCTCCATGAAAAACACCCAAGAGAACCGAGAGTAGTCATCAACTATGACGAGAACATACCACTTCCCACCCGCCGATCGGACCCGAGCTGGATCTACAGTGTCCATGTGTAAAAACTGAGCTAGTCCATCGGTCTTCACCTGATTGACAAGTGGATGAGAAGCAGCAATTTGTTTGCCATGCCGACATGGGGGGCGCAAACCAAATCATTGACTGATTTGAGTTTGGGCAAGCCTCTCAGAAGATCAAGACTACCAACTCTAATCAAGTGGTCAAGACCAACATGCCCCAAACGCCGGTGCCAAAGTTGAAAAACTGAAGAGCTAGTGGCAAGAAAACATCTAAACTCAGAAGAACTAAAATCAGCAGCAAAGACTCTACCAGGGCAAGAAATACCAAAAGCAAGTGCACCCAAAGAGTCAAGAACACGACATCCATTCTTCTTAAAGCACACCTCACAATCATTATCAATAAGTTACGAAACAGAAACGCGGTTGTATTTCAGTTTACTCACAAGGGCAACATTTTTGAGGATGTTGTTGTTGTTAGCTCGCACTGTGCCCTTGTGTGTCACACGTCCACGGGAGTCATCTCCAAAAGTGATGAACTCATCACCGGACGTCTTGTTGAGGGAGGTGAACCATTTTGAGCTTCCGGTCATGTGACGTGAACACCCGGAATCAACGAGCCACATGTTCACCAACCCTCGCCGGTCAACCTACACAAAAGACCGAAAACGAGTGGACTCAGTACTGGGGTTAGTAAGCAAAGATTTTTGAATCCAGTACTGAGTCACTCGCTGAACAGGCACAGAAGATTGTGAGTGATTAGCATGCAATGCAACATCTTGAGCAACTCTACGACCCTGACTTAGAAGGCGCCGCGGAGGAATGTCACGCACCGGAGCACGTGAACTATCTCCAAGAGGACGGCGTGAAGACTCTAAGCGACCTAAACCCTGTTGCCTGCTAGAGCCACCAGAAACCTCAACATGTTGAGGCCTCGTGTGTGTCTTAGGAGCACTCAACGCATTGTTGCGTCGTTGAATACCCCTAAGAGCACGAACACGGTCACGACGCTCCTCCTTGAGACTTCAAAAGCAAAACACAACAAGATGACCATCCTTATGATAGTGAGTGCATCGGTATTTTACTCTTTGCAAGGTAGCACCAACTGAAGCTGAAGCACTCTTGTCCTTAAGAGATGAATCCAGATAGCCACCTGACTTGAACACTATTCCCCTCTCCCCCTGAGCTATTGCAATCAAGCCTCTACCAAGAGAACCAATGGGATGAGGAGGATGATTCTTATTTTCTTTCACATGATTAAAACCTAGACCTTTGCCTGAGCTAACTCTAGACTTGTCTAAGATCATGTCAAGTTCTTTTCTACCTCCAAAAAATCTTTCCAAAGTTTTCTTGAGATAGTCAACTTCCCTAAGCAAAGGAGCACAGGTAAGACAAGCTCCTGAAGCTGACACTCTAACAGCTTTCTCATACTTTTCTTTGTATGCTCCTAGCTCAAGTTTTAGAGACTCACAAGACACACAAGCAATGCTACATGTTTCAGCTACTATTTTCTTAAACCTCTCTCTAAATGCAGCATGCATAGCAGAAACATCATTCTCAAGCTCATGACAAAATGTACAAGTAGAGGAAATAGCATGAGAAGAATCAACAGGTAGCTTAGAGGCAGTAGCATTAGCCAAAGTGAGTCTTCTATAAAGCTCAGAGATGTGTCTCCCTAAGTCCTGATTTTCTTCAACTAGATTTGGGCATTTATCACACACAGGTCTTCTCATTTCAAGCACAGATTGATTCAATTCTTTATTTCTACCTTCCAAATACTTGCATCTTAAACATGGGGAAGGTTCTTGAGTGCTCTTAGAACTAATGCTAGCAAGTTGATTCTTAGCATTTTTGAGTTCCTTAGCATGAAATGAGTGAACAATGCAACTAGCAAGATAAATAGTTTTAAGTTTGGCTAGATTGTCCTTATAGATCATAAGCTCTTGGATGATAAATATATGCAACATGAAACCTAGAGCAAAGCACAATTTCATCTCATTCAGTTCATTCAGAGGTGCTAAGCTAGAGGAACATCCTAGAAATCCATAAGAGGGCAAACTAGCATGTGAAGCCTTGAGGATGTCAATTTCTTTCTTGAGAGAGTCTAAGTCATCATCCTTAGTAATGCAAAAGGAGCAAGGGCTCGACTTAAATTTATCAAGTTCAATCATGGATGATTTGAGCAATTCACTTACACTAGCATGTGCAGCTTTAGCTTCAAGGAATTCTTTGTGTAAAACATCACAACTAGCACACTCATCATCACTACTTTTTAGTTTAGCAATTTCTAGTGTAAGAGAATTAACTTTCTTAGTCAGATCTTTAGATTTCTTGATTGAAGCAAACAAAGCATCATTTTGCACATCAAACATATCAAGCAGTTTATCATGTCTAACACTGAGCTCATCGAAAGTGTAACTTACATCACTTTCAAGATCTTCGTCATCGCTCTCTTTTTTGGATCTCGCCATGAAGCACATGCCGGTGAAGCCATGTTCTACCTTCTTCTTTCCCTTCTTTTTGTGCTTGAGTGGCTCCGATTCATCCTCGCTAGAAGAAGAGGAAGATGAAGAAGAGTTGGAGCTGTCGTCGCTATCTCCAAAAGCGGCGAGAGCTCGACGATGGTTCTTCTCCGCCTCACGCATCTTGGGCCTTGATCCAAACTTGTTCCTTCTCTTGTCCTGAAACTTAGAAGCAAACTTGTTTCTCTCTTTAGTATTGGGGCACTCAGATTGAATATGACCTTTCTCACCACATTCATAGCAAGTGATATCCGAGGATTTCCTTCTCCTATTTCTCACATTCTTGTATGCCCTAGAGAAGCGTTTTGCAAAGCTCATCCTCGGGAAGATATTCAAGTTGATCATCAGACAAGGAAGACAAGGTAGCAAAAGATAGTCCATGGAAAGAGGAAATCATGCAAGTATCGGAGTTGACACTAGGAGACATTATCCCCGATGGATCCGAGGAAGTGTTCCCAACAAGAGCCAAATTCTTGGTCTTTGAACCATTTCTGTTCTCCGAAGTGATCTCATGAGTAGAGAGCTTGGAGAACAGGTGATCGAGTGTGAAAGTGGCAAGATTGGCGGACTCTTGGATGGCAATCTTCCACACTTCAAAAGCGGGCTCTAATGTGTTCAACACATGCCTAGCCATCTCTGAGTCAGAATACCTCACGTGTTCATCATCTAGTTGTGGCATGGATATAAGTGAAGTATTATCACACAACTCTTCCTTATCACATGGAGCATTACGTAATTCTTCACAAATAGCATTCTCAACTTGTGGTAAAGGTAAAATAACAAGCGATTCCACTCTAGGTTGCTCTAAAATAGCATGAGTATGGACAAATAGAGTTCATCGCGAGGACCATTGGGAGGTTGCAACATGGAAACTTGTACCTTATGTTTATTGGCCTCATTTATCCATCTCTTGATCACCTGTTCAGTTTTGCAAGCAAGACGAAACAAACAATTGATAGAAAAGCAGTCCTTATGCATAAGTTCGTCCTAAATATCATGGTTCAAACCTTTCTAAAATCTATTAAGAGTAGCTTCCTCACTTTCATTGATATTACAACAAAATAAGTAATATTGAAGGTCTTGATAGTACTCATCAACGGTGTTACTACCTTGTTCTAAATGTTTCAACTTTGGAAGCTTGCTACGTATAAAAGAGGACGGTATGAATTCATATCGCATTGCAAGTTTTAAATCATCCCAAGTAGCAGGTATATAATCAGGGTATAATCGACAATATTCATCCAACCAAATAGAAGCAAAATCAGTGAATGTGCTAACAGCAGCCTGTACTTGCTTATGCTTATGAAAGACATGGCTAGCAAATTCCCAATTGAGATAGAAATCAGGCCTATTACAACCCTCAAATATTGGCAAGGAGACAACAGGATCATGTACCTTTTCACGTTGTGGTACCTTTCGTGGAGGTAGTCGTACTTACCGTGGTGGTGATGAAGAAACGTGCGCCTCAGGGTATGGCACATCTCCCACTATAGAACTAGCCCAAGAACTGATTACTCTAGAACCTGTCATTGTTAGTGAAAGACAAGGAAACAAATCACAAGTATATGTTCCTACCAACTACTAGAGTGTGGGGTGTGGGGTGGAAGGAATCTCAACAATTCAGTAGCAAATACCAAGCTCTTACCAATTCTTACCGCACTGCAGTGGTTGTCGGCCTTTGACGGTGTCAAAGATGATCAAGAGATTAATGTAGCGATTACCAAAGTGACCGAACAAATGTACAGTATAGGAAGGTGGAGCTTGGTTGGCTTCAATATGGGCATAAATCAATTCAGCAAATGCAAGTTGAATAAATGTTCAAAGTACTAGTCACTGTTGCTGAAACCTAGCTAGACCAATGAAAAGCTAATCAATGACCTGCAAACAATATAAGTGAAGCTCAACAGGTAGTAGTGGAGGTACCCCAAAGATAAGATACTGAAACTGCAAAAGGTGAGTGATAAAGATCTCTGAGATTTTTTTCTCTTTTTTTTAAATATATATCTTAGAAACCCACTCAATCAGTCAGACAAATAACAGCAGTCTCAGAAGTGGCAGCAAAAATCAGCACAAGTTTTGCTGTGACAGAGATGAAACAAGGTTGATAGCTGCTACCGCGGCAGCAAAAACTGCAAATTTCCTTGCCGTGGCAGGAAAGTGGCAGCACTGGGGAGGAAGTTTGACAGCTCCGATTGTTGAACGGTTTTCATGGCTATGAGCAGGTGGCCAAACTCTATGCCTCCAGAAAGTTTGAGCCAATTCTGAGAAAGTCGACGGAACAACTAGTGGAAATCCCGGCCCAAAATTGAGGATTCTGAAAAGGTCACCTCGACCAAGTTGCTCAGCAAAAGATGGGATCAAGGTGGAAAGCAAGTCCTCAACTCAAGCTAACCAGGGAAACAAGAAGCGCCCAAATCGGAGTCTAGGCGAAGGAGATATGCCCTCTGCAAGATCAGAAAAAGTAATGAAAAACTTATGGGGCGAAAAAGTCTCACTTAGAAGCCAAATTTTGAGGGTCAAGACTTGTACAGGTGTATACACGTGTAAACTTTTTGGATATGCCATGTCGTTAGCTTTGATTTGAGTGGTCGTGGACCCAAAACGGACGTCGTATGAGAAAGTTATGCCTGTTTTACTAAAACCTCTCAAACTAGGGTTGGATTTGGACTCTTCAAGTAGTATTCAGACGTACTGAAGTTAGAGCCTCTGGGATATAGAGCTCGGAGGTTCCGAGGGTTACTACTGGGATTCACGTGGACTTCCTCGGAGCTTCTGAGATTGAACTGGGAGGGAAAGTCAGAGCCTCCGGGATTGAACTTGGAGGAAAAGTCGGAGCCTCCGGGATTGAATTCGGAAGGTCTGAGATCAGCTTCACACGGTGGTAGCCTCTGGAAATGTCGGAGCCTCCGGAATTAAACTCGGAGGGTCCGAATTTAGCTTCTATTCCCGTACAAAGTTTGAGACTCCGGGAAGGTCGGAGCCTCTGGGTTTTGAACTCAGAGGGTCCGAGAATAGCTTCTGGTCCCGTACAAGTTTGAAGACTCCGGAAATGTCGGGGACTCCGGCAATGTCGAAGATTGATTTTTGGATAAGTCAGAACTTCCCTAAGTTGTGTTTTCCCTGAACTCCTTCCGTAACAGATATGGAATTAATCTCCTCTCCTTTCTTTTTGTTTTGAAACCAATCTGACCAACACAAAATGATGTCAATGGCAACTAACTGGATGCAAGACACAATGAACTAGACACTAATTCTAAACTAGACCAGCAACGTGACACGACAATGCAACACAAACTCAGCAATGCAAAAATTACTGAAAGAAAGATGCAAAGCACAGATTGGTTTGGACAAAGGGAAAACGAATCTAATCTACTTTTTTTTGGCTTTTTCTGGACAATAGGACGAACAAATCTAATCTACGGAAAATAGTAAATCTCTCACAGATCAACCTGAGCTCTGATACCACTTGATGAAAATGGTGGCCCGATCTTTCGGTGAGACAAAGATAACTAACGATTGGGTGGAGTTTCACCTTGACGATCCGACTATATCGTACACGACGATACACCTTAACAATCGCTAAACCAACCAAAGATGGTTATTGACCTTGCTGTAGGCACGATCAACCTGAACAATGAAGTTTGAGTTCCTACAAGCAACCGAAGAACCAGCAAGAACTATGATTGCAATCTGAAATTACGAGTATAAGATTGCCACAAGAGATAGAAGAAAATATATTGGGATTCCACTGGCAATCTAAACAAGGTGGTAGTCCTACACGACTTGTAGATGCGATATTGTAGCAGTAGCTAAACAACTCAATGAAACCCGAGCTCTTTAGAGGGTACACAAGGGGTATTTAAAGAGGTGAGGAGAGGCGGATCTGTTACAAAGATAGCCCCGGACTATTTTGGCAATTGCTGCATACTCGTAAGGAATTTGGAGGTGGGGTTGGACAGGTTGGAAAGAGCACGAGATAATCTTTCCAAAGAGTCCAAGATCATCCAAATCGGAGTCCATATGCTCGAGATAGGAGAGTTTGAAGTCAAGACTGTCTCAGGAATCCGAATCAGGGTCCAGAACGTTTTGGACTATCTCTAGCTCTCCTTGGCCCCAAAGTGACGTGGGAAGACTCCTTGTGCAGCACCAATTCATCTAAAACATGGTCATAGCCACATGAACTCCATTCTCTCCTCCTCTTGAGAGCTTAAACTTGAATCGTCGCTTGTTCTTCAGTATCTTGACAAATCTCCTTTTGTTCTTTGGAGTGGATGTAGTTGAAGTAGTGGAAGTAGAGGTGACAGTGGGTGCATCCATGGGTGTCATGTCCTCATCATCGTCTCAGGTAATCCTTAAAGCCTACCCATGCTATCGCGTCGCAACACGCGCTTGCGACGGCGGGCACCTTCTGTGGCCGTTGGTGCTCTTGGCATTGGATGCTCTTCGATCTTAGGGGCATAGGCGGATGTTGCTGAAGAGTCACTAGAAGCGGACAGAGAATGCAGGAGAGGGGAGTTCTGTTGCGACGAGATCCAGAACTCCACCAGCCTAATGAGGAGATCGTGTTGAGCGACCAAGTAGTGTGAGAGGTGGGTTAGCGCGGTGTCTTCGTCCGGATGTGGATGGGACACGGCGGGGGTAGAATAGAAAAAATCTCTAGTTCATACCAAGGAAATGCTAGTGGAGAAGGGCGACAGCTTCCAAGGTGGCCATTTGAATAACCATAGTTGGGGTAGGCATAGCTCTTCCATAGATCCTGAATGGTGTGCTTGGATTGGTGCTGGCGGGGTAGACATGAACATTAGCCCACCGAGGGCCTGGCTTCAGTATACTTCATACTCTGGTCGTTGTGTTACTCCGAGGGCACGCTGGTGAAGCCGGCAAGCTCTTCAGCGGTAGTCTCTTGGCAGAGGTTACCTCGAGGTATCACATTCACGGAGGAGGGGAGGATGAGCAGGTGAAGTGAGCACCGGGAGAAAGGGCTCTTTCAGCGAGAAAAGGGGTTTGGTGAGAGGAGAAAGGTGGCATGAAGTGCACTATGGGGGGAACATAGTCCATATAGCCGTTTGGCTGCTCGGTGGTTGACGCGTGGGATGCTGCCCTAGATAGGATCCTACAGTCCACGTTTGATCAGTAACCTTTGGTGAGAGAAAACCAACGCTATTGGATAAATGTAGGCATATGGCTGACAACAAGGAGAGAACATCGGAGGGCAATAATAGAAGGTAGCTTGGGGAGGCATAAGGGTTGTTGACCAAACAAGAAGGTATTGTATGAGGCACGATAGGTCGCAAGAGAGGGGACAGAGCTAGCATCCTACAGGTCGAGGGACAAGATAAGGCTCTTTATTTATATAACATGGGTGTGGCTGCCACACGCGTCATAGGACGGATGTGTAGCTCACACCGTACATATTCAACCAGAAGATGCAAAGCAACAAAGCACATTACAATAGTACAACTGGATACATAGTTAGGCGGACTAATTCCATCACGGGGCCTTTGTTCTCCGAGGGGTTGGGACGAGATGTGATAGTGTTCCTGGGACGACGAATGCCCTCTCCAGCTTTTGGTATTCTTAACAGCAGTTGCTCTTCAATATCAGGGGCCTGGGTGAATGTCATCGAGGAAGTGCTAGAAAAGAGTTGGGGAAGCAGGGGAACGTTGGTTCCTTGTGCCAGAATCCAGGAATCCTCTAGCTAGGTAAGCAGGTCATGCTGGGCGGCAATGTACTGCGCGAGGTGATTCAACGTGGCATCTTCTTCTTGGTGCAAGTTGACGTATATGGTATCTTCTTTAGGAGCACGGCCGGGATAGAAAAGAAAAGGGCTTTAGTTCATGCCTGGAACCAAACAGCGAAGATGGAAGACTGCTTCCCACATGACTAATTGGATGACCATCGTTGAGGTAGGCATGGTTCTCCCGATGAAACCGAGTGGCATACTTGGGCCGGTGTCGGCTGGGTAGACTTGCACTGCTGCCCAAAATTCGTGCAGAGTACTATGGGCATCGCCTAGGTACACACGGTACTTAGGGCATTACATCGCTCCGAGGCTTTGTTAGGCTATGGTCCACAGGATACTAACGAACCGGACGAGTTCATCAGCAGTGGTCTCCTAGCATAGGGAGCCGTAAAGCATCGTGCTTACGGAAGGGAGAGGAGGACTAGAGCACGTAGGACCAACGAGCGCTTACAGTGGGAAAGCAATCTTGGCAAGGGGAAATGGTACGGTGTTGAGGTGTAAAAGCACAGATGGGGCTTTATATAGCCGCTCGATGGCTTGACCGTCAATGGAAATTTCAAGGAGAGTTACCTCGGGATAAGACGGGGGCTTACGTCTTGTCTGGGTGGTGATGTAGGATTGAGAGAAAGCCAAAACTGTTGGAACGAATTGACATAAAGCTGACAAGAAGAGGTGACATCGGAGGGAATCAAGGAAATGGTCACACAGAAGGGACGACAAGACTTACTTGGGTCCTGAAGATAAGGTAAGGCCTATTAACTTTCAACAGTGGATGTGACCGCTACATGCGTTAGAAGACATATGCGCAGGTCACATTCTCCACACAAGCAAGAAAACACAAAGAAACTAATACATTGCAAATAATACCATAGTGTATACTGCATATACCATAAAGGACGCCTAAACTCGAACTAAGAGGGGGTACATGTCTCGCGACATAAGGCTCGTAAGTTCTGGTGGCCTATTCGGCATGTCCAAGTCAGCTAGATCTACATTCTCTATCTTGCTCTACAAGTGAAGTGTTGTTCCTGGTCTCGCAGGTGAACATTGTAGATGTGGCAGAGTCATCTGACAGCTTCGTAGGCTACTACTGCAATAGCCCATTCTCGGTCAAAACTGAATCCGTTGTAGGTGTGCGGAGTTGCGCAGAGAGAGTGAAAGTGCATGGTAGCTCGATATCCAACTTCAACTCCTCTAGCGTAATCTTCTCGTAGGAAGAAGAGAGGTCGATGTTGGACTCCCAGGTAGCGAAGTAATCTTCTCAGAATTTTGGTCCATGGGTTCAGACGCTCTCAGCTGATGATGATTTGATGCATCTAGAATTTTAATGGGGAAAGAATTTAGTAAAATATTGGCAACTCTAGTGATTCTGGGAGGTAAGGACAAGAAGCTAAGATGGGTAAGATTGAGCAGTGAACCTCTTATAATGCTTACTTTTATTTAAATACCATTTGATAAATAGTCATTAAGTCCTAGCTATCATCCATTCTAACTAGGGTTAACCTACAGTCAGTATGGCTCTGATACCAAGTTGTGGCGTGCTCGGTTTTAAGGCCGGATAATTCCTTGTGTTTACTGTACCGGTCCCATGATCAGTAGCCGGTACATACAAGTTAACCTCTATATCATTGTCATACATGCACATATCAGTATCTAATATATAAATATACCTTCTAGCCGAGGTATTATACCTGTAGCCCAATGGCTAAAATCTTGCAACGGAAAATCAAGCAGTGATGTGGCCCATCAGTATGCCATACCCGACAAGCAACTCACTGGGGTTACGCCCTAGCTTTCTCGTACTCAATTGTTGTCCTCGTAATTGGAGTCTCCTTCGTCTGGCCAAATCAACAAGCCAGGTGAGTACATTGAATGTACTCGCAAGCTTCCTGCAGGGAGAATATAACAGATGTATTTCATGCAAGGCTAGTTCAATAAAATGGCTCTACCCTAAGTTGAATATTGAGCAGAAAAGTAAGTTCTCATTCAAAATACGATAGTAGTAGATTCAAAAGCATTTTTGAAAGAAAGCCCATCAATGATGGGTCTGCATCTGGTGCTAGAAATTCCTGCCAGACAATCGTCAACTAGAGGCCGATAACACCTTCTATCGCCTCAGGTAATCCTTAAAGAGTACTCATGCTACTGCCTCGTAACACGGGCTAGGTTTCACTTCTGTAGTTCCTCACTACCAGCCTATAGCTCAAACTGTACTCTGTGGACACGTCATGCCCACATCCTTAATCCCATTTTTCAGATTTCACAACCAAAACATAGTCTAACTAGTGTGTGGCCTTTCCAAGTCATGTCCACAACCGAGGACGCGGCTATTCGATTAGATTTTAATACTCTGCAGAGGTTATATGGCTTTACCCACAAGATGTAAGTCCTCCTTGTTGCCATGGCCAAATGGGCACTCTTCACGAGGGGTGCCGATAGTGTTATTACAACGAGACATTTCTTCTACTTTTGTGCTAGAAATGAACCCGCTAGATGAGCTCTACCCAGATTCACTTTTATGTTTGACGGTACTCGACACATAGATAGAAAAGGAGTTCATCTTTGTGTCGAACAGCTCCCTACGTAGCCATGCGGAGGTCCTCTAGGGATAACAATCCACCTAGCACTTACTTCCTACTGCCCACGGGTCACTAGCTCTTAACAGAGTAATTGGTCAAGTCCCTCCCATAAAGGACATGTCGACTTGGTCGAGGGGCACTTAGACTCGGCTCTTAACTGATTCGAGCAAGACTGCACATCATCACCTTTTAGCCATGTCCCTACATGCTACAACCATTCCTCCGATCTCCCCTTACTATTCTCACCCGAATCAAAATCATCCTCCATTTTATTTTGAGGTTTTGGCAAACATTACTTTCAAACACTCGCCTCAGAAGGTACACGCCTTCCCAAGGGTTTTATTCCCATAACAAAAGGTGGTTCACGTGAATCGGGCAAAAGTATGTTTTTCTCTATAGCGGGTCTAAACATGGCTTATCGCGTACATCCCTAATATTCTACTAGTCATACAATGACCAGCTAGTATTGCTAGGGTTAGAAGGAGTAACTTGCTGGAACTATGTCATATGCAACTATAGGATATACCTAAGTCTAACAAAAAAAATCGTTGATATTCACATAGCATGCAGAGTTGCAAATAAAGTATCTAAGTTTTAACACATATGGGATTCAACATGATCAAAGTAGGAATGCTTACCTGGCAATATTGTCCTAGTCTCGAGCTTGCGCTTGATACAACAATTGGTCGTGGATCCTTCACATGAGTCTTCGTAACATCAGTATCTACACATCAAAAGGACGTTGAATAAACTATGGTGCAAGGTAAACTCTAATAAGATCCAACTAAGGCAAGGGGATAGTATAGCTCACCCAATCATGATATTCTTAGGTAGCTAGTATTTTAGAAGGTCTTATAGGGTTAACCGGAAAGGGGTTTGGATTAGCATCATATGAAATAAGGATTCTCTTATTGTTAGGGAACTGGGTTTCCATGTCTAATATGCTAAAGCCCCCTAGTTATCTATTTGAAAACAAAGGTGGTAAAATGTTTGTAAAACTTTGAGACATTTTTGGTCTAGGAGACTTGGATGAACGTGGCAATAGGTGGTCATTTCAATTAAATTGAGATAAGGACTCCTTACTACCTCAGTATGCCGATATGCAGATGCCCTAGGTCCCAAGGTTTATTGGGAAAAGGTAGAGCATGAAATATATGTAGGCATTTGGTGTCCCTATATTGGGTGCCCTGGAAAACAACGCACATAGATATACACCTAGTCAAGGATTTTGAAGTATATTTGTAAAGAACAAAAAGGGATTTTTTGTTCTTAATGAAATTTAAATTTTGAAGCTCTACTAGATGCAAAATATTAGGTTTGGGGTTTAGAAGATTTTTAGAAAAAATAATTGATTTAACTGGAGCCAAAATGAAGGGAGTATTTGCATATATGAAATATATTCAAATTTGTAATTCAAACAAAAATATGAAACTAGTACGAGGATGTAGATTTGGATTTTAGATGTACAAAAGGAAAAAGAATGGATTAAAACGGAGTTGAGATGGGGACGATATATGCTTCCGAAGATATGCCAGAAGAGAAGTAGAGAGGGGAAAAGTTATTGCCAGAGATAGAGGTGGCGCGAAGGCGTCTTTGTGGAATACGGCTTTGGAAGAACAGAAGCGGATTTGGGATGAAGGGCCGGCAGAATATGCTTTCTCGCAAGGAAGGCATAAACTGAGGCGACCCAATGGAAGATTACACTTTCTGGACGCAAAGACGTATAGCTTGTTTTGCGTCTCCCCTTATTCCTATGCGTGGGCCCTAGTTAACGGGTGGTTAGGGCCTTAAACCACTCAGTTTGCACGTACTCAGCCAAGTTAGAATATCCGGCTGAGAGGGAGTGAGAAACTGAGCGGCGGCTCGGCCGACGCTTACCGGTGGTGACAGGCCGAGGTGGTCGGTGGTCGGCGTTGGTGACCTGGCTGGGCTCGGGAAGGCGATTGGGGCATCCGGCGGTGGCGGTGTTTGGGGACTCCTCACCATAGAAGAGGAGGGCGGGCTCGATGGCGGCTGACGTGGCCTAGTTTAGAGATGGGGAACAGGATCAGTGGAACAGCGGGCTCACCGAGTGGATGGTCCATGGGCCACAATGATAAAAGAGGCGGGTCAAGCGCTCGGCTGCTCGGGCCTTGGCCCTTGTGGCCGAGACGGTGCGCGAGCTCTGCGATGTGGCCGGGAAGCTCAGGGCTGGCAGAGGAGCTGATGGCTGGCCAGATGGGGCAGTCTCAGTACCGGTAGTGGTTGAGATGTGGCTTCAGTGGCGGCCTACCAGCGGCGGGCACTAGCGGTGGCAAGAAGCTGCTGTTCCGGCCGAGGTAGGTGGTGGCGGAGAGGCTCCTCCCCGGTGACCTTGGTGAGGCGCACGGGGCGGACAGCCTAAGGTTGCACGGCGATGGGTCCCGCCGGGAGCGGCGGCGGCTCTAGAACCCCATGGTGGCGCTAACCAGGGCCTGCTTGGCTGCAGTGCTCGGGGAGCTCGTGGGGAAGAAGGAGCTCTCGGGGGTAGATAGGGGAAAGGGGCATCTCTCGTGACTTAGAGGATAGGAGCTCGAGGAGAATGATGGGAAGGGCTCCGATGCTAGGTATATGAAACAGCTCGGTTAGGATTACTTGGGTAGCTCTGGTCTTAAGGAGCCTAGTGTTCGGCTTGCTGCAGTGGGGAAGAAGAGCGGGAGAACAAGGGAGCTAGAGAAGGAGTTGCAGCAGGAGTTTAGTTTGTAGGCAGTGGAAAGAAGGAATGGGTGGCAGCTTGGCCACATGAGGAGTTGAGCGGAGGAATGGAGAAAGAAGTTTGAGGGGGAAGAGGAGGAGTGCTCGAGAAGGAGGGGGCTTGGCTGCTCTTTTAGCCGTGAGGGAGAAGATGGGGACAATGGGCAGGGAGAGCATGCCAAGATTGTGCTAGTGCTGTAGATGTATAGGGATAGTTGGGCACCGATTTTCTGCCATGGAGAGAGGGTGGCTCCACGTGTCAAATGCAGTGGGAAGAAGGCAAAGAAGGGCGTTGGTCATTGCTGTAATGCACATCATGGTTGGGCACCGAATGCTATAGTAAGAGGTAGAGGTGGCACTGCGTTGAGTTGAAGTAGCAGGGGAGCAGTGCAGGTGTTTGTTAGCACAAGAAGAATAACAGTGAGTTGGCAAAGCTGAAATTTATTTCACTCAGCTTGGTTTAGTTGGAAATGAGTTAGGGTCTCTGTACCTGCACCTATGCATGTGGTATACATTTATGTGCAACCCGATGCATTTCCCAACAGGTTGGAAAGATGATCTCGTGGAAAGATATGGCTGGTACAATGGGGTTAAGCCTTATATGTAATTTAATTGCATTGCACGAGAGGCTTTGTTTCAAAAGACACATCGTTATGAACCAAAGAGGGTGCAAAAGAATTTAAATCCCAATCATCACGCCAAAATAATTGTTTACTACGTATATATTTTTGTAGCAAAGAACACTTTAGCAAACCTTCGGTTTGGTAAAATTAGAGTTATACAGTCAAGAGAAACTACAGAGTGCCGAGAGGTTCAGGCACTCACAGATTTCAGGGGGCGAGAAGGAAGGTGGAGATATAGAGCGTGACCACCTAGCACATGACCACACGGGGTGTTAGGGCAAGGCTAGCTGGAGAGAATAAAGATAGGTTAGAGTTTAGGTAGGTTCAGACGGGTATAGGTGGATACGCATGCGTCGAGGAATATGCATGGGTGGGCACATGAACGTGATGGGAAGAAAAGGATTAAACCTAGAATAACCAAGGGTGTATAGGTGCATATACGGTGGGCATGCATATGCACATATAGGTATACACATGTGGGAAATTGCAGTATGCGTTGGACACGCAAGAAGTCCGGTAGGAAAAAGATAGGCGGGGATTGCCTTACATCGAGAGACGCAAGTGGAATTGGCGAAGGGTCTAAACCACACGTGTCGAGAGGAGAGAAAAAATCACGGGGTTGCTATAAACTAATGATAACGCGAATATGAGAGAAATGACAGGGTTTTAATTTGTGTTAGCACAAAAAGTTTTTTGTAAGCCCTAATTTTTGGGTTATTAGAAAACAGGGTGTTACAAATCCACAACAAGGTCAAAGGGTTTCCTGGGAAGAAGGAAGAGAAGAAGGAAGAGGCGAAGGAGTCGGAGCCTGGGGAACCGTCGGAGGAGTCTTCTCCAGCAGCTTCTTCTTGGATGCTTCCCCAATGCTAGACTTGGGGGCTGAGACCGGTGATGCCAGGAGTTCGACTGGGTCATCGTCCTCTACCCGGGCTCCGGCCCGCTCAGCCTCCAAGTCAGGTCTGGCCCAACCAGGCCCATGCTTAGAAAGTGTACATGTGTTAAGCTAAAGTTCACCTAGCACCACTCGAAAGAGTTAACCCGACAAGAAGCACGGCCTAGACGTACCGAGAGTATCTTGTTCCTCTCTTTGGGGTTGAGCTTCACGAGCGGAAGAGGCACTGCGGTCCTTCCTCCCAAAGGAGACATGTCAAAGAGGTACCGGACCCTCGACTAGAGCTCATCGAGAGAAAGTTCTGAGAAAGCAAATTCCTGAGTAGATGAGAAAACTGACAACCTACTCGGAGGAAAAATTAACAAGCACAAGAGGTTATTTGTGTCAAAGTCCCTTGTGGAGTCCTTGCCATCCGGGCACTCCCAGGCTGCCAAGATCCTTGATCACAGAGGACTCAGCCATTGCCGAAGGAAATCCTCCGCCACATCCCACGCTGACAAGCCTCTCCGACCAAGATCAGTGATCTCGCCAGCAAGAGACTTGATCCGCTCAGTCTGCAATGGCATGTCCGTCCAGGCATTTGTCTAGTGGGGTGCCAAACCATGGTACCCGATCCGGGATGATGATGGAGGCTGGCAGTAGAACCACTTCAACCACCAGCCTGACCATGAGGATTTGCTGGCGAAGGGGATGTAGTGGTCATTCTTCCCTTCCCTTAGCCGAAACCCGGTGGAGCCGACAACGCCCCTCATCCGGTGGAGGTTGTAGAAGTAGCACCATAGGTCGATGCTCGGGTGGATGCCGAGATACGCTTCGCACATGTGTGCGAAGACGCTCAGCATCAGCACTGAGTTGGGATTGAGGTGAATCAACTCAATCGCGTAGAAGTTGAGGACGAGGAGGTAGAAGCGGATGGTGGTAGCTGGAATCCGCACTTGAAGAAGTCCGAGAAGACGACGGCCTAGGCGGTGTCTGGGCTTGGGGTCGTCTCCTCGAAAGCCGGTCGACATGGGACCATGATCTGAGAGTGGATGTATTCGCCCCCACTCAAGCTTCTCGAGCGCGGTGGCGTCAATATCCGACTTATCAAAAGCCAAGATCAGCGCCACTGGCACCGGGTCCTCCGACAACGTCTGAGGGTCATTGGTGGGCTTCGGGGTGCTAGTTGGGATCTTGGAGCAAGAAAAATGCAAGAACAGGTAGGAGGAAGACGAAAGAAATCAACAATAAGGCATCATGAAAACCCTTGGGTCCCCGAGCGGGCTTATAAGGTTAAAACTCACTTGATCTCAGCTAGCTGTGCAAGGGATCCAATGGCATTCCAGGCCACGATCCCGAGATCATGTCCTATCGCAGTAAATGCATGCAGTAACTTTATGCGCACGATCCATCGAAGGCACGGGAAAACAGGAGCTACAAGCGCACTCCCCATAGGACGTGCCCTAGGTTTCCCACGTCATCACAGCAGTTGCAAAAAAAGACAGAATAATTCTCACCACCACGCGAACTCTCCTCCACGATGGTTCAAATTTTGAAAAACCCATCAGTTCAGATAAGCATGATTGTAAGAGTCACGGGCATGGCCCTTACGTCCGTTAGACTCCCCAACTACCTATTCAGACGTAGAATTACTCGAAAGCTTCCTGAAAGCTACTCAAGGATGATTGGTTCCCGACTAGGAAACTTCGGATGACCGAGAGCCCGAGTAGATGGTTCGTCCTATCCAAGAGTTTTACACGACAACACAGAGGTACATCTTGTCGAATGATTTGCTCGACTAGGTTGATTCCTTTGATCCGTCTTGGCCTTATTTCACGTACTGATGGGGGGGTTTGACGATGACTAGTCGACAACCACTGTATGCGATGACCATATCCGTATACAAATACACCACGACTATGTAGTATCTTACGTGCTCGAGAAGGAGTGTATCCTGGAGAGGGACTCTATGTTAATAAGAAAATTACCCGTAGGTATCCAGGACTCCTTAAACTAGGCAGTCAATCTCGCCGTTTAAGGAAAGTGGAGTTCTACTTAGAGATGTGTCCATGTCCTTTATGATATGGTATATCCGCTATAAAAGGACCCCGAAGGCCCCCGGAGAAGACAGAGGCTTGATGGATCAGACAAGTCACTTAAGATTACATAAGCCTTTGTAGATCAATCGCCATGTAGAAGAGAAGTTCGTCTTCGACAACTACCTCCGACTAGTTGTAGATCCCATCTAGAACTAGATACCCCCTCTTGTACCTTGTCTCGAGATCAATATATACCAATGGGAGGTAAGGCTATTATCCTAACGGAGGCCTAAACCTGTATAAATCGTCTTGCCAGTGGCCTGATTTGTGGGTCATCTTACTCGGAATGATCCCCCTATCTCCTTTCTCTCTCCTCCAAGAACTTCGTAAGATCGGCGGTTTATGGATTGTTGACAAGGACCATTGGAAAGGAAAGTAATCAATCATGTTTAGATTGAGTATCCCATTTCACTGTTTTGCAGCATATGGCCATAGCATCGCCATATATGCATGAACAAAAGGACTTTCTATACAACAGAATTCGACATGTGTAGATGACTGGATCACAAAACATCACAATTCCAAATTCAACGAATGGTTCAAAGAGTGACTCCGTGTAATCACATCAAGTGATGCACTAACATGTTTAGAAAGAGGCCCAACATGGTCAGCCATTCCATGGAAAGTGTACCAAATATGTGGGTACATCTTTTATATGAAAGAACAAGATATG
Organism: Stipa capillata; assembly: GCA_019208055.1. NCBI lineage: Eukaryota > Viridiplantae > Streptophyta > Magnoliopsida > Poales > Poaceae > Stipa > Stipa capillata. The sequence goes on from JAGXJF010005600.1 coordinate 145,580, forward strand.
AAAAGCACGGTGCAGAATAGTGGTGTCTACATATAAGCTCTCGAAATAGATTTCAAGAAACAACTCTACTATGGGTACATAGATGAGATTTGGGAGCTGGACTATGGGGAAAATTTCAAAATCTCGTTGTTTTGTTGCCGTTGGGTCAATAAGAAGCAGGTGATACCTCAATTGGTTTCCTGCGGATGAACCAATTGTGATAATATATTATCTCAGTCGGTTCTGCCGCTGTAACCAACTGGCCACTGGAACCGACTAGGATAGTCTAAATCCCATAAAACCTTTAGTTGCTGCCAGGTCATTTACTCTCCAGACTAGTACTCAAATCATAAACTGTAAATCGCCACCACCAACTCTACTACCATCGTCAACTTCGTTGCCACGCCCAACAACAAGAATGTTGTCCCTGTCGCCATCCGATCCGCGCCCGATGAGGTCCTCGAGCTGCCGCATCCCAGGGACGAGACGCTCGAGCTGTCGCTGTCCACCACGTTACCGTCGCCGCCGTAGACGACCATATCACCTCCACCGTCGCGCTGGACACAAGATATGCCTCCCCTCCCCTCCCCTCCCCTGAGCCCTCCCCTCTCCTCCCGAGCCCTAGGGCCACCCCCTCCTACCATCCCTCCTCCCTCCCCGAGCCCTCCCCTCCTGTCCATACAACTATATTACTATCCATGTGATATGCAATTATATGTGTACATTTTTGTTTAATTATATGTGTACAATTGTAGTATAATTTTTTGTTTAATCTAAAATAGTTGAATATGTACTATCCATGTCATATGCAATAATATGTGCACGTGCAGAACTTATGTGTGCATGAATTGTTGCATTAATCAAGAGAAAAAAGAAAATAGCTACACTGTAATTTTGGTGGAGCTAGATTATAACTATGTAGACAAGTATTAGAGAAAACAAAAAGTTTTACACTGCTTATTTGGTGAGATTAGATTATTTACACTGCTTAACTAATTAATGTACACATCTCTATACATTTTATGCCATTGCTTAATTGCTTCACGCGTTTGAATGTAATGCCTCTTGTTATATGTACTTGCAGAACTGAAAATATATAACTTTCTTGATTAATTGCTTCACACGTTTGAGTGTAGCTATTATTGGGCAGTGTTGAATAGTGGAGTCTTGAACTTAGGGCTTATGGTTTCATTATATTTTTACTCCTCTTTGCAACCTTGGAACATTGTAAACAATTAGTCATTTGTATGTAATAACATATTTCTTGTAGCCTTGTTATTAATTTTTATTTTAGATTAAATTATTATAGTATATTACTAAATTTCTATTTGTATAATACATAAAATTACCACTCTTTCTCCTTTATCCCAAGATCCTCGGACAATTGCAACTTCCAGTCGCCATTGTTGCCACCACCTAGACCATCTTGCGATACAACTAGAACCTCAGTGCCAAATAAAAGGGCAAGGCAAGGAGAGGGAAGGAAACGGTCGAAGAGGCTGGAAGCAAAGTTTACCATGACGCACTTACATGAGTCAAGGGCACCGGATGAGCCTGACAATGCAAGGAAGAAGTTTTCCACAGTCTGTGGGATTGTAGCACGAGACTTTGTGCCCATCACCCTTGAAAGCTAGAAGGAGGTTGGAATGGTACAGCTTGCAAACAATACAAAGGAAATCATGGAATACTTCATCGTACCGGATGAATGGAAGGAGCGCGTCAAACGAGCCGCTCATATGACAGTGTGCAAGGCATGGAAGAATTTGAAGACCATGCTGGTAAATGAGTGTGTGATGGAGCCCTTTGGTAAGTGGCCTATGATTACTCCGGCAATTTGGGCTGACTTCATCAAGATGAAGATGATAGAAGAATTCAGGCCCAAGGGTGAACAAAAGCGGGAGCTTTCTAAGAGAAACAACCACCCCTACTGTATGGGGACTGCCAGGTACATGGGCATGTCAAAGAGATGGGAAAGGGAAGATCGGCAGGCATCATAGTCTAATGCCCCTCCTATATTTGCGAGGACCAAAGATTGGGCTCAAGCTAGGGCATCTGGATCCACATCGGCCTCAGGCGAGCCAACATTTGCCAACACAGTTGACAAGCAAGTGTACAGACGTTTCTTGAGATATCAATCCCACTAAGTCCTAATTACAGCTCGTCTTATATATCAGTTTTAATAAAAATAATTCTGGCTTTTGGGGCTACAACTCAATTTGTCGTCTCAAACCGATACCTTCTTAGGGGATGTACTCGAAGAGGGCTTGGGAAACCCGGAGCACCCGGGTCACACGTGGGGTGTAGGGTCCCTCGTTCCACACAAATACGAACATAACCAGGCTTTGTAAGCAAAGTGTGAATCATTGGTATTCACATAGCATGCAATGTTCGCAAACAAAATAATTAATTTTCACACATATAGGATTCAACATGATCAAAGTGGGAATGCTTGCCTGGCAGTTCTGGTTCTTGCTCTAAAGGTAGGGGTGAATCCAGTTCCTCCTGGCGTACGTATGTCACTCCGTTAACTACACGTCGGGGAAAACCGGTGAATAAGAAGCAAATAAACAATTCCAACAAATTTAAACAATATGCATGCTCAAGGGAGAATAATGGTATTAAGGTTGAGTTAGGGTTTAGGGTTTTGAAAGGTCGATTGCCATTTCATCCGAGGAGTTGTTAAATCAAATGGTAGTTCCGTGCGGGAACCGGGGAGAGTGTGTATATATATATGGGTTTAAATTAGTGGTAGAGTTCCGAGGTTCTAGGGCTTAGATCTATAGGCACAATAAATATATTGGGTGATGGGTATATGCAAGTATAACACATAAAATGATGGTGCATTGGGTTAGGAAAAGATATACTATTAAGATTGTTCCTTCAAAATCATTGGCTTAATGGCCTCTCGGGTATTCTGGATACCTTAGGTGCACTAGATATGGTGGGAATATTCTGTTCTTAAGCTTTAAAAATTTATATATATGCTCGTATATAGATACCAAGAGAAGGGAAGAATAAACCTAGTTCAAATTTAAATTGTTTCAGTCTGAAAAGTATTAAGTTTTTAAAAATGTAATTGAACCAAAAGTTGGCAAATTTTTCTGGCTTTCTAGAACCGGAACAACTGTGGCCAGAACCGGTCAGGAGAGGCTCGAACCGGTCAAACCGGTGGTAGCCTGGTTCTGGAAAAAGAAAAACCAGTTTTTAAAGCTTTACGCTTTCTAAAGTCACAAGCACAAACGGCTTTGAACACGTGGATTACACAAAAGTCACCAAGAACAGGTAAAAGAGGATAATGAAGACTTTGATCAGAACTAATGCACAGAAACACAGAAGGGAGGAGGGAGAGGGACGCAGAGGGGGTGGTCGCACTAGAGGGACCTTGGGGCTGCTGCGTCGCTCCTCCAGTGCCAACGCTTGAGCCATAGCTGCATCTTGGAGTAGATAGCAGGAGCTCGAAGTTGATGTTGAGCACCCGCATATATGTTGGCATTGAGGGAGAAGGTGGACACATTTTGGGAAGGGAGCTTAGAGCTCTCATGCGGATGGCAGTAGATCAATTTGGAAAAAGATTTGGAGCTCCAAGGTGCTGTAGAAGGTGCGTGTTTTTGCTTGGAGACTAGCGAGAGAAGGCAGCCTATCAACCCAGTTCAATAGGCTCCGACAAACCATGGATATGACAGGCCGCTACTCTATTTCTGGGGTGGAGGAAGATGATGGCTTTCATGCAGTAGTAAGGTGCACAAAAGCTAGGGTTTTCCGTCATGCATTGCAAGAACAATGGGAGCTACCGCCGGAGGAGAAGTTTGTAAACACAGGACCGGAGTGGCTGCTCAATTTACTTGACTTACTAGATGATAAGGAACCAATGCATGTGCTGATGATGTTTTGGCTTGCCTGGCACCTACGCAATGACGTGATCCATGTCAAGGAGAAGTTACGATACAAGGTTAGTGCGCTGCTTAATCTCTTAGGTTGATTCATACTACAATTAGGCCGCTTAGGCCCTATTTGGATAGCCGGTTTTGGCCTAAATACCCCTGTAATTTACAGCCCACGAAGAAAAAATGACTGGGCTTAAAAATACTATTTGGATAGCCAGTATTGGGTCGGCCCGTACAGGCAGAAATTCTTCCCCACTGACTTTGTGATTCCCTCAGTCAAAGGTGTAGTCTCCAAGTACATTCAGAACTTTAAGGGACTCATGAAGACACCAAAACACATTGTGAAGATTTTAAATGTGACTATCTGTGCAAAGGGTGGAGGAACAGATGCTATCTATAACCCAGTTTGGAGAATTCTTGAGCTGATTGCAAAGAAAGAGAAGTTCGATGTTGCCAGATATATCTTCTCTGAGATCAATGAATGTCAGAAGAACCGCACAGACAAGAACAACCATTTACTACCAGCCCCGGTAACCGTCGGAGTAGCTGCACGTCGATAGGCCTCCCTACTCATGACGAAGCTATAATTGATACCTTTCTGTGCGCTGAGATCAAGGTAAAATCATATATCTTAGCAATATGCTCCGCACAAGATAGTTTCAGACCCCTTGGATAAAAGTTGGATTTCTTATGTACTCTCCCATGAAATGCACTATTCAAGTTAGATTGGTGGGCATGGATGGTCTCGTGGATGCTACTTAGGGGTTAGTATTTCTGACAACAGGGAAGCAAAGGATACATAGTGTCCCCATAGCCCCTTCGTACGCAAAGGTGAGCACTGACGAGGTCAAAGAAACTTTCAGCAAGCTGAAACTCCCGATTCCGCCAAACAACAAGACCTTAGCTCTACATCAAGCCAAGGGGACATTCATCCAATGACACAAGAAGGACATCATCCTCAATGAGTCGTGGAGAACTAAGAATGTTCCACCACGACTGTCAGAGTAGCCATTAGTCCCTTTGGCATACTCGCCTCTTCTAGCATAAGCGTTATCACCAAGAACGCTTGACCTAACAATGCAAGAATCACCAAAGACTTGTCCCAAGGAGCCAAAGGTGGCATCACCGAAGCATGGCACGGGAAAGGACTTGATGAAGATGGCTTCTAGCCAGGAGATGACCATCGAAGAAATAGTTGCGATATATGCCGCCAGAGGAAGTCTCCTGAGCACTCCAACTGTCCTGACATACAAGTCCAGGAAACCGATGCTCAAGAATCTAAATAAAATGATGTCCGAGTTTGGCCGGGCCTGCACAATGTTACACAACCATTACTTGGCCAATTTTAAGAAACCCAAGAAGTAGCAGAGCAATAGCATCGTTGGCAAGTTTAAATATGAGTACTTCCTCCATGATAGGGGGCGACAGTTCATGGTGACTTGGAATGACTTGTTCATTATGTACAACATAAGTGCTTCACACTATAAGTGCTTACAATCGTGCTCCATTTATTTAACTAAAATACCTACAAATGTAACAAATACATAAGTCTTTGCTTGTGTATGTATAGGTTCCCTATTGTCAAGGCGAGAGAACAAAGGAAGCAATAGGATTTGTCAACCCGTACCTTGGCTTCAAGCAATCCATGGATTCTTGTGAAAGGATTATCGAGGATTACATCGTCGATATTATGGAGGCTAGCCAAGATAAGAAATTCATTATTTATCCCTTCAATAAAGCGTAAGTGCTACTTATTTGTTAATTTCTCATACCGGTGTATTTCGTACCCTCGGTGCAACATGAACTAACTTGGGACTAATGACCACATAGAAACTATCGGCGATATGGGGAACGGGGTCCCCTAAACCGCTGGTGAAGGCCCAACTTGACGCCGCGCCGCCAAGGGCAGGGGAATCAAGAGGATGTGCTCGGGGGCTCATCCCGAGCACTGTGTCACCTCGGCCTTCAAGGGGAACCCCGAGTCGTCCCTTAAGGATGCTCCCCGAGCACCCAAAGCGACTTGGGGCCCACTCGGGACGGCGAGTGCCTTCCCACAGGCGGTGGAATGGCCTAGGTCGTGTGCTCGGGAGTCCTCGAGCACACGGGAACCCCAAGCACCCCTCGTAGGTCTTTCCCAGTGCACGTGGCCCGACATACGCATTTAATATCGATCTGTGCAGGCCCACCTACTCCAAGTCCGTGCGGACAAGATGGCGGTGTCCTGGTTAAATTCCGTCCTCCCATTTGATGGGCCCCGTCAGCTGTCGGTCTTGTCAGGGGATGGAGCGGGTGTGACACTTTTTTGACTTTGGGACGCGCCGCCGCGCGCCCAAGCGCATGCCTCCTGTCCATGGTCTGTGGGGCCAGGGTAGTTGCAGCATGGTCCGTGGCAGAGGGCACTCCGGAAGTCTTCATCTTCTGACTTAACCACGTCATGATGACCCAGATTCCAACCAAAGCGTGGCAGGAACTATTCCGCTACAGCAACCCTCAACCACCGGCATGGGTCGCCCACGAGCCCTATCCATCAGCAACGGTGCTACTACAATGTATTGCCTTTCGGCCATTGTGGTGACCCCGGGTATATAAGGGGAGAACCGAAGCCATGAGAAAGGGGAGAGAGGACAAGAAAAAGAAAGGAGGGACCTAGGAGAAGAGAGCAAGAACACCTATTTTTCCAGGCTCTTTGTAATCGTCCAAATATTTATATATACATAAAAGCAGGACGTAGGGTTTTACACCAAGAAGGTGGCCCGAACCTGGGTGAATCACGGCCTTGTTTCTAGCTCCCTGCCGTCCAAGATCGACGTAGCTCCTGTTCCTTCGCCTCCCCCGGCCGAATCCCAAAGGGGGTCCTTCCAGACCACCAACGCCGGTGTTTGTTAGCCGACAGAAACCATTGGATTCTTGTTATTATTATACTTAATGAGTCCAAGTTTTATTACCTGGATTCATACCTCAATAGGATGACCAACTTCGAGAGGGTCAACAACATGATCGATAGGTAACCAAAGTACCCCATGTAACTCCATTGTATTAGGTCATTGGTCTAATTAAGAGTTTTGTCCCACGATTCAGAGCCTACCATGTATTTATTCTTCGCATGGGAGAAGAAAGCAAATATGGGGGCCCAGTAAGTTCAACCACCAGTTCAACTTTCTAGTATGTATCGACTTGCACACATTTACACTTCTATCAAGTGAATTATATTGAACCGAGTATATATATGTCTTTTCAGTGCCACTAGTGGCCCAACCTAAGCAATTTGTGTGGCTTCTATATTGGTCACCACATGAACCTTCTCATGGGTCAAGCTACCGTGAACAAAGCTGTAGTGACCGAGGTATGCAAAATATCATAACAATTGTGTTTTATTTATCTTCTTATATCTAGCATCAGTATGATCTTCATATCAACATGTTACATCTATTGCACGGACAGAATTGCCAAAGTTGGACCTAGCCAGGATTTGAGAGGACATGGTGCGCTTCCTTGTTGATAGTGTCATATATCCAAAAGGCGAGTTCTACCATCACGGAACCGACAACTAATACATTTGTTATGAATTCATTTATTTTTTAATGTGATCAATGTTCATTGTCACTTACATTTCAATGTGTTATGAATTCATTTGAAATGTGATCGATGTTGTGGTCTAAATTTTGATTTTCTATCTACTTTGTGTTTATTTCTTAATTGAAATGTGATGTCAATGTGAATGTCAATTGTGAACTCAAATGTGATGTGAAATGTAATATCTATTGTGGGGGAGATACGGGAGTTTTGGATATTTCTGGATTATATAAATTGCATCTTTTGTTTCAGGACAGGCAGAATTACAAATTGTGCCTACCTATCCCAAATTAAATCCCAGCCAGTTTTTCTAAGCAAACCAGCTAAAATAATATGTTTCATTGACTATTCACCGGAGAAAACCGACTGAAATATGATATTGCCTCAGTCAATTCCTCATGTAAACCACTGTAATAATATGTTATTATAGTCAGTTTTTGTGTTGAACCGGCTGAGGTGTTATTATCTCAGTCGGCTGAGATAATATGTATTATTAGCTCCCTTCTGTATAGTTAGATCCAAAACGGACTGAAATAGCTATTTTTGACGGGCTCTAAATCCATATTCTATAGCAATGATTTGCTCTAATTAGCCTGTACACACCTTCAAGCCGGCAGGCTAATCCCAAGCAGATCATGGAAGAAGCAAAAGAGAAATGAAACCGATTAGGCTTGATGTTTTTGACAACGTGGTGTCTTTCTATTCGGATTGATCCATCCACGCTTGCCTCCCATGTGTTCATCCGTATTATTTTATCTTTAAGTACTTCCTTGGTGTTCAGAAATAGAACTTTGCATGTGTAGTCATCATTACCAGCCTAAGAGCTTGTTTGTGTCGACGAAGTTTTCCTCGGACAGTAAACTTAGGCACCCCGGGTCGAGAGTCCGAGGTGCTAAGAGGACGACTTGGGAAACGACGCCTAGCGACCACTCGAGCTACCCCAAATTATCGCCAAAGATTAATGCAGAAATTGTAGTGGAAAATTGGACGAGAACTCAGTGAAGAGGAAAGTTGGATTGAACTGCCCTGATATGAGGCATCGTCTCACCCTTATATAGGCAAAGGCGACTTACAAGTGAATATACATCGCTGCCCCTAGGTAGATTACGGTTTTACCCCGACCTAGAGTGTCGTACATGGGCGAATCTATATTCTCCTCCTCGCCGCTACCTACTATATGCACCGGCATATCCTCGATACGCCTCGCCGGTACGGATCGCCACCCGGCTCGACTCCTTTCCGGTGATCTTGGCTTGGGACGGGTTTCTTCGAGTTTCGGGGACCGGGCGACGATGCCATCTCCCACCTCAGCTTGGGCGCAGTCTGCCTCGACCTCGTCCTGGGCGTCGATCCCTCGTCGCCCAGGGGCTTCGTTTTCCTCGGCCTCGCCCCGAGGGGACGACTTCGGCCTCATCCCGGGAGTTGATCCGTCATCTCCTGGGGAGTCTCGCTCGCCTCGGCCTCGCCTATCCATCTTGCCGGATGCTTCTGAGTGTCGGCCATGGGTCCGAGTCTGTTAGCACGTGCAAAGGCAACAAGATAAAAAGGGGGTACCTCGTCCGGACGATCAGGCCGAACTCCTCCAACAGTTTGGTTGGGCTATGATTGTTGATAAAACTGCTATTGGCTGGCATCTGAAAAAGCTATTGTCGCTGTGGGAAAGTTAACTTATGGCTTTGCGTTGATCTAAATCATCTATAACATTTTGAGACATAAGCTCTGAAGCTTCAGCACATTATAAAAAGTTAGGAGAAGACAGCTTTCCAAATAGCTAAATTTACACTGCAAAGCCTGCAGCCGTTGTTGGTAAAAGCTGCTCAAAAGCTAGCCGTTTGGTTGGGCTTCAGTTTTTTTTCCGTAAAAAGCTATTGAAAATCCCAACCAAATAGAGCCTAAGCCCCGGTTTCCTTTCTCGTGTGTCGGGCCACAAAACTGCAATCCCCACTGGTTCTACATACACGTGCTCAGATCCATTGTGGATGTAGATCCAGCACACCTCTCCCTCCTCTATCTTCTTTAGATGTTGTCTCCTCACCGCCAATAATTAAATGTCCCCATTTCCTTTTAGGTACTGCCACCGTGTGATTGGGACCGATAGATCTGACCATGCAGAATTCATCCTATTGACAAGATTACGAGAGCTACTATAGGAAAGCCGCTCATGAGCATTATACAAAAACAAAGAGAACAAGAATGTGTTCACCACGTCGTTCTCTTCGTTACGTTTTGTTATGATCAAAATGGCTTAGCATGGATCCAATCTAAGAAGCAAAGGCTAACTAACGGACCTTACGCCAGGGACGCAACGCATCATCTAGTACATACAAAGCACGCCTTGGAAGCACACGTTTACAATTGATAGAGAGCACGGATAAATTCGTCAGTCTTAAAAAATATCGTTGAAGCGCCCCTATGTATGCTAAATATGAGCAATGAGTGGAATCACGCATCCATAACACTTTAATACCCACCAAGAGATGGTTTTCCTGCAGAACTAAGGTTACGTAAATCATCATTTTCTTTTCTGAAACTAGCAATCACTACACAAATTGAGTCATCTCAGACGATTTACATAAAAATAGACATTACAGACAGTTTAAAACACCAATGTATGATAATTTATAGACGGTTTTGTTTTAAAAACTGTTGGTGATGTTGAGTAACACATGTCTATGATACGTGGCCCATCACAAACAGTGTTTAACCTAAACCGTCTGTGATGTTTATAGCCTATGACTGTAAGAGCCACAAACCACACCAGTCATATCACTACTACAAAAAAGATCATCCGCTATAACGTATCACTGACGAGCCGAGAAAAGTCCGTCAGGCTTCTCACGTATCACTGACGGGCACACGGATAGAAATCAGTAGTGACTCTACAAGATGCTCCGTTTGGAGTCATCTCTGACGGGCAAGATGATCGACCGTCAGTAATGACATCAGCGGAAACACCAGATTTGACAGGAAAGACATCACTGACGGGCCGAAGAAAGACCCGTCATATATGTAAACTGTCATCTCTGACGGTCAATTAAAAGAACCCGTCAGTGATGTAAAGTCGACTTATCACTGACGGTCCCTAGTAGTACCCGTCAGAGGTAATCTATGACGGGCACTCTTCTCGCCCGTCTGTGGTGACTTGGCCCATTAAATTGACTTGGTCATCACTGACGGATCTTTTTGTCCTGCCCGTCAGTGAGTTCTATTTCCATTTCAGTGACGGGCCATGATGCACCGCCCGTCAGTTGTCGTTGTTCCTTCAGATTGATCTTGCACTCATCGCTGACGGTTCATTTTACATGGCCCGTCAGTGGTGACTCCTACCTATATAAAATCCAGCCCAAGCTCTAAACAGTTTCTGTGCCCGCGCGTCCCCAGGACCAGCTGCGTGCGCCGCCGTCGCCAGCTAAACTGCTACGGCCCGCGCACAGCCCTATTCTTTCCCGAAGGCCCTCTTCTCTCGAGCCCTCTTGATCCCTCTCTCAAAAACTGTTAGCTCCTTAATTAATTCCTTCTCTCCTCCCCCCTCTCAAAAGGCCATTTTTTCTCCTCCCCCAGTCCCCATCCCTCTCTCAAAGACCCCTGCCTCCTCGTTAATATCCCTCTCCCCCCGAAGGCCCACGATATCCGTCGCTCCTAGCTCCTCTTTGAACCTCTAACATGGTAATTACTTTATTTTATTGGACGTGAGAGAAGAAATGGCTAATTTAATATATTTATTAATTTTATGAAATTATTTTTATTTTGCCGTAGGGATCTTGCACTCATCTCTGACGGTCTGTGACCAGTAGCCGTCAAAGATAGATCTCATGACTGACAGTCAACTAAACATCACCCGTCAGATATGTTTGCACGTGCGGTCCTCTCTACAGCCATCTCTGACGGGTGGATATTTCACGCCGGTCAAAGATAATGTGGTATCTCTGATGGGCTGGATACCCGTCAGTAGTAACTTGTGTTATCACTGACGTTTGGTTGCTGACGGGCAGACCACCCATCACAAATGGTAATGTGTGCCTGTCAGTGATAACCTTTTCTGTACTAGTGATACCAGCAAAAATACAACCCTAACCTGCCTACCCAGCGACTCCAACCCGCCTAGTACTCAGCAATCACACTGCCAGCCTCTCCTTCCCCTTCCCAATACACAACAATCGTACCACCTCCTCCTTACCTTCCTCTTTCCCTACTCCCTCCCTTTTAGCCAAGCGAATTGTTGGCATCTTTCCCTTCCCCTTCCCTGCCAACAAGATCGCCGTCTTCCGCTATCTCAAGGCCAAGCCGACACGCTGAACTCCTTCAGCCCCCTCCATCGTGTCGCCACCACCACTGATTGGCTCCTCCTTCATGGCCGCTTGCTCTCTCTCGCCAAATCTACCACTTCGCAAAGCCCTACGACGCCAAATCTGCCACCTCTCCGAGCCGCACCTCTAGATCCACTGTGGAGGAGCCAGAGCCGAAGGAGATGGCAACGTAGGAGGAGGTGGCCAGCCCCGCTCACTCCCCAACCGCCACAAGCCCCACCTCTAGATCTGGCACCTTCAGCGAGCTGACGGGTGACAGGGCGAATGGAAGAGGGCCTAGCAATATCCTTCTCATCGTGCCTACTCTTCCGTGTGCTCAAGCTAGCCCTCCCTTCCCTCCATGACAGCGATGATGGCTGGGATCTCACGTGAGCCCTTGTGGCGGCCACAACCCTCGCCGACCTCTAGTTACCAAGCCCCGAGCTTAGCATCGCCTATATGTTCATTTACAGAAGTTGTAAATGGAAAAGATAGCACTAGGTTCCTATGTGTCACTTGCAAAAGCTGTAAACCAATTGTTAATCCCTAGTTCCTATGTGTAAATTGATCATGTTCCTGTGTGTAAGTTTATTGCTTCGGTGTATGAAAATTCAGTCACATGTTCAATTGTCTTTCTCAGTTCCAGTAGTGTCCAGCAACCCTTGAGCAGGGGTGCAATTTCAACTTTTCTTAGCAATTGAAAAACCAAATCACAGACAATTCTCTAAATCAACCACCAATGATCTTTGTCGTCTGTGATTAGACATGATCATCACAGAAACAACACAGATGGGTCAAAAAACTGTCTGTCATAAGATTTTTGGCCCGTCTGTGAGAGTATTTGTAGCAGTGAATACTCAGTTCGACCACCACTAGTACAGAATCATTTGTACAGACGGTTCGGAACACCCGTGCGGAACGGTTTTTCGAACCGTCTGTATGAAAGTGTCTGTACAAATCAGGTCTGTACAGACAGTTGAAGAACCATCTGTACAAATAGAAGAGTACAGACGGTTCCCCAACTAGAACCGTCTGCACAAATCGCGTATTACAGACCGTTCCCAACTAGAACTGTCTGCATAGATGGAATACTGCAGACGGTTCCAACTAAGAACCGTCTACACAAATTGACTATTACAGACGGTTGCAAAACAGAAAACCGTCTGCACTAATTATTTGAATAGTACCTCAAGAAAGTTTGTACAGACGATTCTGGATAGAGAGCCGTCCGTACAAACACTTTTGAGGTGCTGGTGCAAAGCATTTGTGCAGACAGCTCTACGAGTAGAACCGTCTGTACAAATTATACAGAACCGTCTATACAAATAATTTGTACAGACGGCTCTGTACCTGGAACTGTCTGTACTCTTGAGTCGCTCTGCCACAGTGCTGCCGCGGCAGCAGAAACGGCGGTTTTCCGCTGTCGCGGCAGGGCAATGGTGCTGCAGCCTGCTGCCGTGTCAGTGGAAACCACCGTTTCTGCTGCCATGGCAGCAGTGCGGTGGGGCAACGGTGATGCAGCTGCTGCCGCGGCAGCGGAAACCGCCGTTTCCGCTGCCGCGGCAGCAGTGAGGCAGGGCGTATAGTCATTGATCTCAAACTTTTTTATTCAGAAGCAAACATTAAACATCATTAATTCTCAACCACAAAGTCATTCAGAAGCCTCCGTAATCACATTAATTAAACATCATTCTTGAATACAAAGTTCACAAGCAGTAACCTATTAACCGTTTTTCAGGTGCAAATCTTGAGGGTTATGGAATTCTCCGGTGTCCTTCATCAGCTGGGATAGTAGAAAACCTATTAACCGTCTTTGAACATAACGGACCTCGTCACTCTGGAGCTCTTCGGTAGGAAACTTAAATGTCTGCAGAAGGAAACTAAAACAGGTTAGGCACAACATCAGAACGATGAAAAATGTAACTGAATATGGTGTAATGACACTAACCTCCGGATCTACCGCACTAGAGCTAACGATCTGCAACATATATGTCACGACATAGTATCCACAGAGGTTGTTGCCCAGCGGCTGCTTGTGGCACTGCAGAAAATCACGATTACGTGCAAGGTAATTTTAGTTTTATCGAATACATACTAGAACGTGCGAGGTCATTACTCATGGGCGAGGGAGGAATTATTACCGGGAAATGAAATCGGTGGGTCGGTTCGGTTTTTTTTGTTTTCACAGGCCCCCTTGGAAACGTACATCTTTAACGCCCCGTTGAGCACCCTCGTCAAATCTGCGTAGTTCTCGGGTGGGTAGTCCCTGGAGTCGAAGTACACGACATGTAGACGTTATGGGTCGATACAAATGAGCATCCAGTGGAAGCCGTAGTTGTACGGTAGAAGAATGAAGCACTTCGTACAGAGAACGAGCATGGCGTCCGTGATGTAATCCTCGACCTCCTTGTCCCTGTATTTGACCATTATGGATATGACCAAATCCATTAAGCATGGGCACTAACATACAGCAATAATATCATTTACAGATTTTGCAATGTTTTGGAGTCATAAAGATCTCCTGACGATCGAGCTGTTGGAGGCAAATACAACACGATCCTAAACAAAATTTGGTTACAAAATGGGCAACCCCATTGTGTAGACATGCCTAGCACAAAACCAACAACTAAATACTCAAGAACTACTTAGGATAAACTATAGACCGTTGGTATCACTTGACCCCTGGCTCATACACCTAGCTCCGGTGCCCGTACTGCTGACATTCACATGCGGTGAGGGGTCGTCCGGCGAGGGCGCAGGGAAGGCGCGCGCAGGATCTGGAAGCGGAGGCGGGAGGAGGTGGACTAGAATAGGGAGGGGGCTTACCTGGGAATGTGAGGTCGGGGAATCCATCAGTCGGGGAAGTGGTCCGGTGGCAGCGGCGGCTGTGATGTGCGGCGGCGGAGGGGGCGGCTCGGGAGGTCGTCAGGAGTAGCGCGGGTAGGGGCCCGGCGGGGAGGGCGCCGGCGGGTACGAGACATTCGGGGAGGAGATCATCGGGGAGGAGGGCTTCGGGAACCGGCGGCGTGTGCAGCGGAGGAGCAGGGCGCGCTGGAAGATGTCAAAACCTAGGGCGAGAGAGCGGGAGTGCCGGCGCGGGATTTGGGAAGAGATGAGAGTTAGCGAAATACAATTGGTACTTATTAAACGGCAGTACAGACGGTTAGCAACACAGAACCGTCTGCAGTATTGTTAGTACAGACGGCTCGTAGTAGTCAGCCGTCTGTACTATTAATACTACAGACGGTTTCGTAGTGTTGAACCGTCTGCACTAATATTGCAGGCGGGACGCCTCACCTAATTATGGTACAGACGGCTCGCGGGTAGACGACCGTCTGTACTACTAATTGCAGACGGCTCTGTACTACGAGCCGTCTGCAGAGCCAACCTTCGGCCCCACTTGGTATTACATAATTGATTTATTGAGATAAATACATAAAATGCAAAAACTGACTTAAACTTGTAAAAATCATAGAAAATTCATAAGAACTCCAAATGAGTTGAACTTTTTTTGTACATTCATATTTTAATCTAATCCCCTTTAACAACCAGTCCTTCTTGATGATCGACGCGCAGATAGCAAGTGGCCCCGATCGGTAGTTGTTCTTCGTTCAGCCCGGTGCCGTCTCCGAGAGGGAACTCATCAAATTGATTGTACTCTTCTTCGTCCACGACATTCTCAACTCCGACAATCCTTCTTTTCCCCTGCAGGACTACGTGAAGCTTCTGATTAGCCGGGTCTTGGACGTAAAATACCTGAACAGCTTGCTTAGCGAGTACAAATGGTTCGTCTTTGTATGCGGCACGCTCGAGGTCCACTGTAGTCATGCCGTACTTGTCGACCTTAACACTTGAGAGTGTGACCCAGCGGCACCGAAAGAGGGGGATCTTGAAACGTACATAGTCCAGTTCCCAGATCTCCTCAATGTACCCGTAGTACGCACACACCCCACGTTTGTCCTGGAAGGCATCTATGCGGACACCGCTGTTCTGTACCGTGCTCTTCCCATCCTGTGCTCTGGTATAAAAGGTGTACCCATTTATGTCATATGCTTCGAATTTCAGGATTGTGTGACTTGGCCATCTTGCCAACCAGCCAATATTCTCCTCAGTTGAACTGTTAGTAATTCGGACCTTCAACCAGTTGTTGAAGCTGCGGTTGTGCTGTCTGGTGAGCCAAGCCTCGGTACGGCCTGGGTTCTCTCTGCGTAGCTCTTCCTTATGCATGTTGATATGCGGGGACACCTCAGTCATGTGTTGCAAGACTGTGAAATGGGCTTGAGACAACGCTGCGTAGTCAGCAATGAGTGATTTCCTCCCTATGGTCCCTTTGCCATCCAGTCTCCCCTCATGGCGAGACACAGGCACACCTATTGGTTTGAGCTGGTCCATGTAATCGATGCAGAACTCGACCACCTCTTCGGTTGTGTAACCTTCGACGATGCTGCCCTCGGGACGAGACCTGTTCGTACGTAGTGCTTGAGAATTCCCATGTACCGCTCAAACGGGTACATCTGACGTAGAAATACCGGTCCACAGATCTTTATCTCTCTCACGAGGTGGACGATAACATGGACCATGATATCAAAAAACGACGGGGGAAAATACATCTCAAGATGACACAGTGTTTTCACCACATCGGCCTGCAAAACATCTAGTGCTTCGGGATCGATGACCTTCTGAGAGATTGTGTTGAAGAAGTAACACAGCCTAATGATTGTGTCTCGGAGATAGCTCGGCTGGATATTTCGGATTGCAACAGGAATCATCTGTGTCATCAACACATGGCAATCGTGGGACTTCATGCCAACTAACTTCAGATCTTCCATCGAAACAAGTTTCGAGATGTTGGCGGAGTAACCGGATGGAACTTTCACCCCTTTCAAGCACCGGCACAGCTCGGTCCGCTCGGACTTTTTCAGGTTATAGCAGGCCGGAGGAAGTGTCGTTCTGCCTTGTTGGGAGGGCTCAGGTGCCAACTCGGGCCTGATATTCATGTCAACCAAGTCGAGACGTGCGTTGAGGCCGTCCTTTGTCTTCCCCGGAATATTAAGTAACAGACCAATCAAGCTGTCGCACACGTTCTTCTCTACATGCATGACGTCGATGCAGTGGCGAACTTCAAGGTGCCGCCAATACGGTAACTCCCAAAATATTGATTTCTTCTTCCACATGCCGCCGGCCTTCACTTTTTTACCACTCTTTCCAAGGACAACATTGATATCCTTAACCATATTGTACACCTCTTGCCCGGAGTAATGCCTTGGAAATAAACCTCTCTCCCTCGTCCCGTCAAATTGTTCCTTCATATTGCGGTACGGGTGATTCCTGTTAAGGAACCTACGGTGGCGCATGAACACCGTTTTACGGGAGTGGGGCAGCCACCTACTCACAGTACCATCCAAGCACTGAGGGCAAGCCTTGTCTAGTTCTTTACTCTGGCCCGAAAGGTTACGCAGGGCAGGCAAATCATTGACCGTGCAGAACAACATGGCGTGTAGGGTGAAGTTCTCCTGTTTGTACGCATCCCATACCTGCGCCCCTTCGTTCCACAGTGTTTTCAGATCTTCCACCAAAGGTCTTAGGTATACGTCAATATCATTCCCAGGTTGCTTCGGCCCTTGGATAAGCAGCGACATCATGATGTACTTCCGCTTCATACACAGCCAAGGTGGTAGGTTGTAATACTAAGAGCAACTGGCCAAGTACTGTGCCGGCTGCTCATGTTGCCGAAAGGATTCATTCCGTCCGTGCTCAATGCAAACCTTATATTCCTCGGTTCCGCCCCGAAGTCCTGGAAGATCATGTCGATGTTTCTCCACTGCATGAATCGGCGGGGTGTCTTAGCTTTCCATCTTCCTTACGGTCCTCCGAGTGCCAGCACAACAATTTGGCCTCTTTTGGATTCGCAAAGAGACGCTTCAGACGCGGAATTACAGGCAGATACCACACCACCTTAGCGGGAATTCCTTTCTTCTGCTCCATGAAAGACTCGCCGTCGTCTGACTGACTCTTACGCTTGTAACGAGATGCTTTGCACAGTGGACATGAACGCAAGTGTGATAATTCATTACGGTACAGGATACAGTCGTTCGGACATGCATGTATCCTTTCTACCTCCATCCCCAATGGACAAACAACCTGCTTCGCTCGGTATGTGTTTTTGGGCAGCTCGTTTCCATCCGGGAGCATCTCCGATAGGAGACCTAAGAGCGCCGTGAAACTCTTGTCTGACCACCCGTAGCTTGCTTTCAATTTAAGTAGCTCGAGCACGGATGAGAGCTTTGTGTATTTCGGCTTGCAACCCGGGAACAAAGGTTTTTCGGAGTCCTCAATCAAGCACATGAACTTGTTGAAGTCTCTCTCAGTATTAAAGTTCACGTCAGCATCGCGCAGCATCTGATCCAACCTATCATCATCCTCTGCACCACCACGATCATCGTCTGCACCTACTTCCTCCGCGCGGCCACAATCATCGTCTGCACCTACTTCCTCGTCATCTTCTCTCCCTTCGGTGACTTCGGGTTCTTCGACGATGCGAACGTCTTCGTGTAACATGTTCTGCTCCTCACCATGTTTGGTCCAACACGTGTAGTCCGGTTTGAAGCCCCTAATAATCAAGTGCGCTTGGATCTGTAGGGCTGAGTTCTGTCCGAGAAATGATCTCTCATTTCTACAGTCGCAACAAGGACAATATATAAATTGAACACCCTTCTTCAACCTATCCTCCTCGGCAGATGTCAGAAAATTCGTCACACCATCAAGGTACCCTTGGTTCGTACGAGAACCGTACATCCACCCCCGATCCATCTTGCAACACGGGCTACACTATGATCATAGTACAGACGGCTCCCAACTGGCGCCGTCTGTACTAATATCACAGACGGTTCTAGTTGGGAGCCGTCTGCACTTGGATGGATGGTACAGACGGTTTCCAAATGGTACCGTCTGTTCTAATATCACAGACGGTTCCACTTGGGTGCCGTCTGTACTGGCAGGGATAGTACAGGCGGTTCCCAACTGGTACCGTCTGTAATAATAGTACAGGCCCAGTTGGGAACCATTTGTGATATCCCTCAGATTACAGACGGTCCCTGTTGGGAACCGTCTGTGATATTTGTATAGACGGTTCCTCATACGAACTGTCTGTACTCTGGTGTCCCGCTTGTGCGCCATCGTTGGTAGTCATTTTCGCAGATGGTTCGCATTTGGAACCGTCTATGATAAGAACTGTACAGACAGCTTGGAGTAGCCGTCTGTAAAGATGGTGTCCCGTTAAATGGAATCTGTAGTAGTGCACGTGTAATACCCATTTCCTACGATTTGGTTTTGCATCTTATTATGCATACATGTCATCATCCTTGCATCAGCCCTTGCATAAACTTAAATGTTGAAAAACTATGTTTTATAGAATACGTGCATATCTCATCTTTGGAAACTAGTTTCAGTAAATTAACACCAATCAACTTATTTGAGTAACCAAGAAAATCTAAAACTATTATGTTCCTATAGTCCAAATAGTATTTTGCGCAAGTTTTCTTCTCTATGCTTGATCCGGAAGCTTGGTCCGGAACCTCCGGGTCCAACCTCTGGGTTAGTCCAGATTCCGGGTGGACTCCGAAAAATTTTCCGAGGGAGTCCAAAGAGCAGTTGGGTGATCCTGGTGCTACCGGAGGTCCCATCCGGAGCCTCCGGGATGAACCTCCGAGTGAGCCCGGATTCCGGCTGAACTCCGGATTGTTTTTCGGAGGAGTCCAGAGAGGGTTTAGGTAGTCCTGTTGCTGCCGGAGGTCCAATCCGGAGCCTCCGGGATGAACCTCCGAGTAAGCCCGGATTCCGGCTGAACTCCGAGCTGTTTTCCGGAGGAGTCCAGAGAAGATTTGAGCCAATTCCGTTGGTGCCGGAGGTTCGATCTGGAACCTCCGGGTTGAACATCCGGGCTGCCCTGCCTCCGGGGCTGCTTCCGGGTTAATTCCGGGCGGGCCGCTCCCCTGTCAGAGCATGGCCGCCACGTCTCCGCCGCCGGTTGGGGGTGGTGGGGTGGTGGCGCCACTGCGGCAAGCCCCTCCGGCCGCCCTATAAAAGGCCGCCGGGACCCCTCCTCCTCCTCTTTTTCTCCTCCCCCGCAGCTCCTCTCCTCTCTTTCTCACTCCCGTGCTCAACTTCCCAAGTGCTGCCGTCTTCCTCGTCTCCGGCGAGCTCCGCGCCGCAACTCCGGTGAGCTCGGCCCTCTCCCCTCGCTCCTCTCTTGCTCTCCCTCTTCCCCCTCTTCCTCCCTCATCTCCTCCTCTCCCCATCTCGCAGGTCCACGCTCGGAAGCCGCCGCCGACCACTCCGGAGCCTCTCTGGGCACCTTCACTTCAGTGAAGCTAGGGCCAGAGTTAGGGTAGACTCCGGGGTACCCACAGCAGTTTAATTTCCGCAGAAGAAGTTAAAAATCTAGGGTTAGAGTTTTGGGCAAATTAGAAATAGCATAACTTTTTAACCGTAGCTCCAAAATTTGTAAATTTTATATATTCGGAATCCTTATGAAATTATCTACGATCTGGTTCAAACCCATTTTCAAAACTTACACATGAATTTTTGGCCAATTTTGTTTATGCAATAGTGATTCCTTTTTAGCCCGAAGTTTCAAAAATTTGTGACGAATCCTCGTAAGTTCAAGTTGCAAAACTCCCACGGTGTTAGCCGTATTCATTGGAGGAATTTTGTAGCAAGCCACCCTAGGTAATGACCATTCATCATAAATAACAATTTCAACCCTAATTCGAAATTGGACATAATATGTCATGCATGCATTCGCTAGGGCAACCAATTAATTCCCACAAGTCCAAATTGAGAAATGTTCGTTACTGTAAATCCCTAGCATCCATAAGTCACCTTAGAATTGCATACCTAGCATCATCCATCATGCATTCATGCTGGACTCATTGCTTTTCTTTTCTCGTTTTGTTTCCGGTATTGCTTATTGCTTGCAATAGAACCCGAAGAGGACGGACAGCAAGCCCTTGAACTCGACCAAGACCAGGAGCACTTTGAGCAAGGCAAGCAGAGCTTGTTGCTTATTTACATTGTGATTTATATGCTTTACGTATATATGTTTATGTGATGAATGTTTGTTTGAAACATAAAAAGGGTATTTGAGCAAACTAGTATGGCTAGGATATGTCATGCGATTATGTTCAGCTATGGCTGCGATTTAAATTTGTTGCCCAATCAACTTTAACTTAATAAGAATGAGATGTGAGAGTCGAGGGTGTGCTTGGTGAATACGGTTGGTATGTTATCTGAAGAATTGAATGCGGCCCCCGGTGTTTGAAGTGTTTTGCCGTCATACCATCCTGAGGTGATTTCATCTAAGCACTCCCTTATCACCACATGGACGTTACCGAAATCGATGCTAGGGTATATCGGATGGTAAGTCTCAATTCCACCTGGAGCCTTGCAACCTCCAAGGGTAATGCACTCGTATACCCGTAGTGGTCGTATTGTCGGTAACGGTCCGAGAGATTGTTTGAAAATTGTTGTTGTGTTTCACCAATAATTCAAGTGGGGTATGGGCTGCCCCAAATAAACTTGGAAATGATGACGTGAAGGTTTTTGGGGTCATAACTTGGGTTATGCGAAATCTGAGCTGCTAGCTAAACTCCGGTGTTTTTCCTTCATATCGCTATTGCCATGCCACATGTTGTGTATCTAATTAACTTAGGTTGTACCATGCTTTATGGCTGCTGTAGTAATGCATGTGTAGGACATTTAATCAAGCACGAATAAGTCTTGCGAGTACCTTTGTACTCACCTAGGATATTCCTAGACTTTGCAGGTGAGCCAGAGGTCGCGGATTACTTCGATGACGCCTAGTTGCTTGGTTTCTTTGGTCGGTGTTCGACTCGTGGGAATTTTGTTGGCTTTGGGCAGCGGTTGATGCGCCGCTGTGGGTTTTGGTTTACTTATTCCGCTGTTGTATAAATATTTCAGATTTGACTATGTGTTCCGGTTATTACCGAACGATGAAACTCATGTAGTTCACTATGTGGACAGCTAGCTTTATTATCATATCATAGTGGTTCGTGTGATGATATTCTTGCTGTCCAAAATATGCCCCCACCTCCCGTCTGTCATGCGTGTACGTTGAAATGGGGAGTGTGGTTGGATGCATATGGAGGTACTTAATACTTTATTTCGATTCAAGTGAAGTGCAAAGTGAATGTACGGTCCATTGCCAAAGTGAGTCATACGCATTGTGGCGTATGTTTTTGGAATCGTGATCTCTCAATCAGGCTGTGGTGAGTCATACGCATTGTGTCGTATGCATGTCGCACGGGACAGGGTGAGTCATAGTCCGTCGCAGGTAGCGGCTATGGTCACCGTCTTTACTTGTTGTGAATTCCTTGAATCGATTTAAAATATCGGGTCCCTCACAGCACGTGGGAAGGGTGGTTAGCTATGTAGACACAAAAGCTCTACTCAAACCGTATAAACAGACTCATATTAACTGTATGTACTGAATACTCATATAGCATACCTGCATGGGGTCACTGGGCCATTGGAATACATGGGAGGCCGCTTAATGTGACCTTTGACGATGCGTTCAGTTTAAGTCAGTTTTAAACTGAACTGCATGTGCATGCTATTTATTGTGCACTACAAGAGCAGGCCACGACTAGCTACATGTACACATGATCAGAGGAACAGCACGAATAAGCAAGCATTTGTTTACCTTATCGTACCATTCATTGTCTGCTGGTACAGGAACAGCTACATGTCTCTACACATGAGTTAATTATGAGCATGCTTCATGTGATCTATATTGTATTGATAAACTACTCACTAGCTAGCGGCATCTATTTGTTGCTCCTGTATAACAGCTCACACTCGAGTCACCAAAAAAGATTTCAACGGGGCAAGCAATGCTAGATCGATCGATGTTGCTACTGCTACACCATCCAAGATAGAGAATTTTTAAAAAAATATTTTTCCCGTAAATCACAACAGTAGAGCACGGAATGAAAATTTTTAAAAAAACCTCCACCGGTCGGCCGCTCAATTGCCGAAAAGGTGCAATCGGCTGACAGCCCGCCGAAATGACAAAGTTGGCAGCCCACTGGCCGAATAATCAACTGATTTTGGCGGCAAGCCCAAGTCGGCCATCCAGTTGCCAACTTGGACCTTGTCGGTCTGCCAGCTGCCGATTTGAACCTAGTCGGCCAGCCAGTTGCCGACAAGGCCTGAATAGCTCAAATCTCGGTCAATCGACAGCCGATATGGGTCCTAGCTGCCCTATTTATTTACCCCCGACCTCTCTCTGCCTCCCACCCACCGACGAACATAATAGATCAAGTATATGGATAGAGGAGACGAGAGGGGTTTTGGAGGCGAGGTGTAAGAGGGATTTCGGCAGGGGGCTCGTGTGAGGTAAATATTTACGGAAATTTTATTAGTTTTTTGGATGTATTAACCATGCCCATATTGCAAAATGGTAGGAATGTCTTCATCTGGTTCAGACGACATGCCAAAGGAGAAGATGACTGCCAATGTGCCGAACGGAGTCGAGGTTCCCCTCTGCTGGTGCTAAGATCCGTGTAAACTAATGGTGTCAAGAGAGATGCCGTACACCTTCAGAAGAAGATTCTTCATGTGTGCTAACTACGATGAAGAGCCAGCGAAGGTTGCCGTGCACACACAGCATCGAAGGGTAAAACACGCATTCCACCCAATAGTTCTTGATTCCACCCGCTCGTAACACGATGTAATATAATGCTAACACTCATTTGCTTGCAGTCTCTACCTACTATATTGTGACTACATACAGTGGCTAGACAATACCCAATCGAAAGAGGATGAAGAACAACTCATGAGTGAGGTTTATTTTAGGCGAGATTACACTCTGCAACGCATGCACGAGGCGGAGGAGGCGGAGAAGCGAAAGCGTTGGCAGGAGGAGCAATGCAAGGAAAAGAAGGAGGCGGAACGTCGAGCTGCGGAAGCACGTGAGGCTGAAAAGGCGAGGAAGCGCGAGACCACGCGAAGAAAGATGGAGAGGAAGCTCACGCTCATCGTATGAGGAAGGAAAAATATCTGAAAGGCCTTGAGTAGGTTGTCCTATGTTCTATTATCTTAGTTGTTCTATTATTAGGTTGTTCGGTTTTATAGTTGTATCATGCGAATGTTATCGTACCATCTACCCCATGTGTACCAATAATAATGTATCGTACTCATACTCTAGATTTCGATAAAATAAACTAAGTGTTCCATGAAAAAGTAGTACAACTAAGATAGATAAAATCCAAAAGGATGCGGTCATAACGATTCGAAATAACTACTCCTGCTAGTCTCCCTGGGCAGGTCCTCCTGGGCCTCCATGTCCACGTCCTCGATGCGGCCCCATCCGCGGCCTCTCGTGGAAGTCCGAGTACATTAACTGTCCCGGCAGAACAATCGTACGATGGCCTCTACCATATAAGGGCTCATCAGGCTGAGGGGCTACAGGCTGGGTGTCCTGCGTGGGTGGCGGCGGCGAAGACAGGGTAGGATAACCTCCTCCCAACGCAGAACTGTCAGCGGGGTTGAACTGAGTGTTTAGAAAGTATCGAGACGGGCTATCCGAACCTCCTCCTCCCTCTGACATAGGAACAAAACCTGTGCAAGACAATAGCTCATGATTGTGTGGGAATCATGGACAGAATCTGTGTAGGTGTGCGGTGAGAGCACGATGGCATGTCCCAGGGAAACACCTGCCTGACCTCCTGCTGTGGCGCCTGCCAGGACGACCCACCGACCTGTGAAGGACCTGGGGGAGTAGGTTGCATCACGGACAGCCTTCGAGGGAGGTGTGCTCCACGTCTTCTCTACAGGTCGACCACATCTGACGCCCGTGTGCATGAAAGAGTGTCGAGCAAACTACGGCACAACTCCTCTGCACGAGACCATGCAGTAGAGTCCTCTCTTGTCATAAGTGAAGAGCTCGAGCTCATAAGTGCGGTCGTGATGTGGTCATGAAGGGTACGTGCCACCTCAGTCTACACGTACATAAGAAGTTGTCAGAAATAAAAAAAAGTATATAACATCTATTTTCAAACACATAGTACAACGTACTACATTGGCCCTCAAACGTGCACTGTCTAGTGGGTACAAATCTGTGGTCCGTGCTAGCTAGATCTCCTGACGCTCCATGTGGTAGAAGGAAAATACGAGTACGACCAACGTACCACCGGAGGTAAGCCCGATGGGCCTGAAGGTCGAAGGCCCTAGACTCCTCCCAACAGTCCACCGTAGCCTCCCCTAAGCTTGAATGTAAGGGTGCAGGAGCTGTGTCCACTCATGTGCCGTAACACACCCCCCTCTACGAGACCAGCTGCAAAAATCCAAATTTTGAATGCTTTAGATATCTAAGTAATTTTGTTAATTCCATAATAGCAAGGTAAATGGGACGTACCCATGCGTGGCACGATCCAGAGAAACTACGTGTGACGGTGATCCGTCCTGGTGTAGGTTGAACTGTCGCATCACACGATGCACAGCGTAGTCTTCAACGAAGATGTCAAACACAACCTTCTTCCTTGTCATCCAGTATGCCTTGTCTCTAGTGCATAATGGAGAAAGGCCGTGGGGAGCACGGTGGAGCCTAGCCTCGTTAGTGTAAGGCTCTCACGTGACCTTCTCGTGAGGCAAGAAGTCGAACTGCTCTGTGAATGCAAGATAGCAGTTTCTCAGCTGTGCAGACACGAACTGTGGCTGTAGCATGAGAGTACAATAAGGTAAGTGGCAACAATCAAATGGATATAGCAAAAGTACGTAGGGTAGTACGCACGAACTTACCTGCTGCCATGTCCACAACAAACCGAAAGTAGGTCCCCCGAGTGGGTTGTTGTGGTACAAGTCAACTCCATAAGGCTCGTCCGCATTCACGAATGGTCTCCCTATAGGGAAATGCTCGTACGACCAAACCTGCAAAATATGTAATGAAGCTAACATATTCTGAAATATTCATAACATGCAACTACAAACAACTAACCTACAGCAGAAGGGGGCAGCCCAGCAATGACGGCTTCGTTGTAGTCCTCGTGCAGGCGTCACATAGCGCGCGCGTAGTGGCAGAAAGAATGGCCGATCCCCAACTCCTGGGTGCAACATCGTTGGGGTCCTGCGCGTCCAGTATCTGTCTCGCAATCTCGATGTGACGGGCATCGACCGTGTTGCCGTGAGAGTTGGTGAACATCACGTAGCCGAACAGCCACATGCTGTACGCCTCCAACGAACAAGTGACCTGGTGGTTCGTCAACTGCTCACCAGGCCAACCAAGCTCTCCTAGCTACATGAAATGCTCATTTGGTTACAAATGTTATAAATAACAGCACGACCGAGATAAGATGTTTGAGCTTACCTCAAACCGTCGATACCACGCCCACTTCGGGCCGTGCTTCTGGTGCTCGTCGATAGGCTGTAAGGGATTTTTGTGGGGATGAATACCTGCGAAGCGCTGCACGAGATCTACCCGCCAGGTGGGTGAAGCCTCCAAAGGTCCAACTGTTGTCCCCGCGATCAGGAGACCTAGCAGGTAAGACACGTCCTGTAGCGTCGGGGCCATCTCTCCCCAAGGAAAGTGGAAGGTATGGGTCTCCGGCCTCCATCAATCGACGAGGCATGTCAACAAAGCCCTGTTGAAAGGAAAACGTCTAGACCTGACCTCCATGTCATGAGGTTCCTCGTCCTCACCGAGGAGCTGGTAGTCCTTGTCAGTGCCCTCCACCATCCGTGCCAGGGAGAGTAGAAACACCCACTCTAACCTATAAAATTGCACGCACATTACATATCACAATGACTGGCTTACATGGGGTCCCGCGTAGATGTACCTAGCGATCCACGCTGGGTGAATCCTCAACACCACACGAGGGGTCCGGGTCCTGAAAACCGGGCTGAACTCGCCATCTGCAATCTTCTTCGCTCAGTGCTTACCATCCACCCACGCACCGAGCAACTCGAAATCCGTCATACCTGTAGTAACATTGCACGAACATTACATGTCGCACATGTGAAGCAATACTAATGGTAGACTTCAATGCATCAAAAAGATACAACAATAAAGTTCAATAACATAATAGACCGGACCAAACAGGCACACATTAGAAGTTCACTACAATTATTACAAACAATTTCAAACATAATACGAAACTTCAAACATAATAGGAATAATACAAATCATTATTTAAGATATATCATTACGAAGCCTGGTTATCACTCCGCGAAGGCATGATGTCCACGCCCTCGTCTAGCCCGAGTAGAAGGGTATGCCGATGTACTTGCCGTGAGATCACCTCCCACTTGGTCCCTTAACTTGGGACAATGTTTCTTCCGATGGCCATAAGCAGCACAACACAAGCACTGCCTTGTAGGCCCCCCAACCTCTGACTCATACATGTCGTTGCAAATTCGACAAACTCTACACCACCCCTTGTTCTCACGAAGTAGGCTCTAGTGCGGTATGAATTCCCTTTGATCATCTTCTACTTCGGTGAAGTTGTCGACAGCACGGAATGCAGTCATTTTAGCACTCCATGTTGTAAGGACGGCCTCCTTTAAATAATTCGGTGACATGAAAGAGGTAGAGTCCATACCAATTAGGCCACACGCGGCTAGCACATGTGAGCATGGCTTGTATAGAAGAAAAGGCTTGTTGCATGTGCAGCTACAAGTTGGAATTTGTTCACACTCAAAAGCAACCTCGAACGTCCAAACCTCATTTGAGGTTCCAAACCTGTCTTATCCCGTAGTCGAACTTCGTACCTATGTTGCAGGTTGCCAATTCTTATGACGGTGTGTATCTTCCCCTTTGCTATCTTCTGCTCCATGTATTGCATGACTGTCGTGCTGAAAGGAGTTTCAGTGTAGGTGCTCATGTGCAATGCAGCTGTCTGATACCTCTCTTGAAAGTACCAAATTGTCCCATGAAGTATGCCCTACACGATAGCAACTAAGGGCAAACCACGTTGTCTGCGAAGTACCTAATTGTACACCTCCGCCAGGTTGGTTGTCATGCTACCGTACCTCACACCGTGAGTGTTAAAGAGCAAGGACCATCTCTCCTTCGGCTCATTCTCGATCCACTTGGAGAAGGTCTTGATTCGTCCACCCTTCTTCCTCTTAACACCGGGTGGGTCAATACCCGGTAGAGTGCACAGTTCTTTCGGCTCCTCGTCCGCTGCTACTGGAATTGCCACGGCTTTCTTTCTCTGCTGATTTAACTCTATTTTCATGAATTCATCAAGCTTAGCCCACAGTTTATAGAACTTCTTTTGCTGATTTTGTTTGGATAGCCTCTTGCAGAGATTCATAAGACGCTTGTTTCTGAATTGCCGGTAGAAATTAGCCCCCAGATGGCGAATGCACCAGCGGCTTTGCATATCAACTCAGGGTTCAAACTCATTCGGTCCAGGGTTTGTTAGAGTCTTCACGGCCTTCAATATACCGGGATGCCTATCATGGAGTATGCACACATTTGGTTGATTTTTTACTACACCTCTCTTCAGTCTTCTAAAGAACCATAGCCAGCTCGCGTAGTTCTCGCCTTCAACAAATGCGAAAGCCAGTGGAAGAATTTGGTTGTTACCGTCCACTCCAATAGCAGTAAGGATTTGCCCCCTATACTTGCCTGTCAAGAATGTACCATCAACACACAGCACAAGTCAGTAATGGTTAAATGATTCAATGCAAGCTCTGAAGGAGAAAAAACCCGATTCATCTCTTTAAATCCTGGTGACTCGAATGACAAAGTGTACTTGATGTCGACATACGTGCCCGGGTTCCTGGCTTGTAGTGTCCACAGTAGGTACGGGAGGTTGTGATATGAATCTTTGAAATTCCCAAATCGCATCTCTATGGCTTTTTGTTTAGCATGCCATGCCTTTCCGTAGCTGATTGAGAACTGGTATTTGTTCTTTATTGCTACTTGAATATGTTTCGCTTCCATATCTTTCTTCTCCACTATCTCGGCGAACATCAGTCTTGCAATTAGACTTAAAGCCATATCACGATGCTCTGCGAGGACGTTGGATCAAACACAATTATGCAGCACTACTCTACTAACAATCCAATTCACTTCGTACTTCGGGACGTGAGCATGCATAGAGTAAGGACAACCATTACTGCTGCACTTTGCGGTGTACTGGGTCGGGGTAGACATTTCAACAAAAAATGTTCTTCGTGTGGACATACCCCGTAGAGCAATTGCATCTTTCAATTCAAGCTTGTTGCGATACATGGTGCCATGTTTTATCTCATTGCTTCTAAACTCCCACGATGACTCATGCCCATCTGTCACACGCATTCTACCCAATAGTTATTGGTTCCACCCGCTCAGAATTTGATGATCAGAAGTTTCCTCGTCCTCACCACTATCTTCATCAACGACCTCCTCATCGTCATCTTGCGCAATGCCCGCTAGATCTTCCTGCTCCATAGCCTCCACCAACTCTTCGAATTCCTCAGCTTCATCTGCCCGCCCAGTAGGACCATGGTTAGATCTCATTCCTTCCAAAATCACTACTTCAGAATGATCACGGCTCCGTATTGTGTTACCCCTTGTGCTGATGCACTTATGTGATCTTTTTCATACTCTCTACAAAGATACCCCGTTGGATCTTTCGCAACAGCTTGCACCAAAGCAACAGGCTCATCCTTACGACCGCTGCAGACCCTAAGCCAAGAACTCCACTCCTTCATTCTTTCAATGGACATCAAATCCCAGCGCAGGGAACTTAAGGACATTGTAAACACAGCTTGAATGCTAATGCTATACTTGTCCGTATCAAGACCAAAACTATGGGTGAACCAGTCTTTAGCTTCTCTAATGTTCAGCGACTCAGGATTTTGCAGAGGCAATACAGTGTAACTGAATGCACTAAGATCAACTCCAACGAGTTTGTCCTCACTTCTCCAGGACCATAGAAAATCTTGAACCTCACTATATCAGACATTCGTGTCATCCGTAACATCATTTTGTAAAATTTACAATGAGATACTACACCTATGTTCAAGATGTAGGAGACTTCTAATATATAGCTATATATACTGAACTGATCTATAATAACAAAACTAGGTTTACGACTATTTCTTGACTACGTAGTCTACTTCTATTATTTCTGTACCATTTTTCTAGTTCTGTATAACTATTTCTAAAATCGTCAACTATATGATCAAATCGTGACATATGTGATCATAGATAGAATTCAGTTTCTGAAACGTCGCAGGTAAATTATTATAATACCTTATATACCTAACATATTAATATTATTTCTAACACTAAGCTACCATGCTAATACTAAGCTACACAAGACAAAAATCTGTAAGTAATGTATTCAAACTAACTAATAAGCTAAATCAACAATTTTTTCCAAATTAGGATTTACCTAAACGACGAAAAAACCCACAACGCCGCTTCTCTTCTCTTCCTCTCCTCTTCTTCCTCCTCTTCTTCTCTTCTCTTCTCTTCCTCTCCTCTTCTTCCTCCTTCTTCTCTTCTTCTCCTCCTTCTCTTCTCTTCCTCTCCTCTCTCTCCTCAGCCTGCGCCACCACCGCGCCGCCGCCCCACGGCCTCGCCGCTGCCGACGGCCTCGCTGTGCCGCCGCCCCACGGCCACGCCGCCACCCCTAGCCTCGCCGCACCTAGCCGGCCGCCACCCCCCGCCTTGCCGTGTCCCCGGCCCCCGCCCTCGCCTCGCCTAGCCGTGCCGCCGCTCGCCTCGTGTGCGTGTGTGCCGGCGCGTGTGTGCTGGCGGGTGGAGTGTGGAGTCGGGCTCCTAAATGCCGATATGCCCAAGTCGGCCAGTCATTTGCCGACTAGAGGGGCAAGTTGGCCAGCCACTTGCCGACTAGGCATGTCGGCCAGCCATGGGCCGACCTGGAGCTTTTCGTTCTGTTGGAGGCCGACCCACTCCGTAGTCGGCTTTTGGTTTGTTGATTTTCTCTTATCGGCAGCTCGGCAGCCGACCGGTGCTTATTTTTGAAACTCCTCGATTTCGTGTTGTACTTCTGTCATTTATGGAAATAAAAATATTATTTAAAAAAAATTCCAAGATAGATGCCTATCTGATATATATTCTTGCCACCTCTTCTTGCTCTCCTTGTTCCCGTGAGCGCCAGACTCGGCATCTGTCGGTCACCCAGATCGCATCAGAAGCACCGCTACATGTTGCTCACACACCCGGCAGCATGCATGCACTCCCTGCAATTTGCAACCGTTTACAAGTATCTAAGGGGTTGTTTGATTTCGGTAACCTGAGATGAAGTTGCCTGAGCTCATACGTTGCAACTGTACATTTATAATTAACTACGAGGAATATATGCATGCAAATGCACATGCATGATGTGTAGCGCAAGAGAACATGAAAGGGAGCATAGGTACAGATATATTGCAATCCCATGCCATGTCTCCACGGGCAAGTGCTGCACATCTCGTTGGCTTGCAGTTTGCAAGTTGCTGGAAATATTCCTTTTGTTCACAAGATCACTGGAGATGAGGAGGTTAAATACATAGATGAAGAGAGCAAATACGTACTTGGAGCTAGCAGGAAGCAAATGGCTAAAAGGCAATCAATGAAGCAGTCAAAGAAGCTAGAGCTATGGCTTGCCACTGCAGTTAATTGGGTCTACATCGCCAGGTGATGCATTTGATTCCTCTCAAACCAAGTGCGTAATTTGTTCTTATACTGGTTGATCTTTTCCTAATGCAAATATACTGGTTGATCCTAACGCATGCAATTGCTGTGAGATTCCATCTCTCAAAATAAATACTTGCGTGACAGAAAAACGGAGGTCGATCTGGCTTCGATCTACAACTTTAATTTGTGTCTAAATGTTTACTGATTTGTCTAACTTTTGGTCTTTGTATTAATTTCCTGTGTGGACTATATACCTTTATTATCTTTCTTCTTTTTTTCATTGTTAAACTACTTTATTTTTTCTTGTTATATTATGTGATAATTGAGTGGAAAGTGAACTTTTGCCTTTTCATTCCTTTAACTACGGAATTTGATTGATTATAGCATACCTGATCATGATTGAGTCTAAACAGAATGACAGATTCCTCATGATTAAACCGAAATAGTATATAGCTCTTTGATTGATAGCACTGTGAGCAGATAATTGTATACCTGATCGTAATATTAATTATTGTATTATCCGTCTTTATTGGACTTAGTTTGATATAATTATATTATGAGCTTTCAAGCCAATCAATCTGGTTGTATTCAACGTTATCAACAGTCATTTGGAATTTTCATTTGTTTTCTCAGTCAGTATTATGCCCCACAAGTCAATTAATTTATGTAGCTAAGCATGTCTTTTAGTAAATATCCTGACCAAATGATTACTTATTAACCAAACTGCCAAACAAACTAAATGAATAACCTCACCTACATTTGATGTCTGATTTCAAAAACGAAAGACTATTTTAATGTAATTGTCCCCGTAGAACAGTTCACAAGCCATAATAGACTTGGTTATTAGAATGAGGTAAAAAGTACAACTGCCGAGATAATAAGATACAAAGGCTCCTTATCATGTTGATTTCCATATGCATGTACGCGAACGTAATGGTTATGGTAGCCCCTACAAAAGTAAGACTTCCAAATTATTCGAGTTCTCCGACAAAACGTGAAAATTCAATGCTTTTTTGAAGGCAACTCGGCCTAGACGGGCCTAGAACTCTGGCATCATCTAGCGAACACTAAAATTTGGTTCAATCTTTCACAAAAGTTTAAAAAAGAATGCTAAGAATAGAAAATTACAAACATGCCGTTGGATTTTTTCTGTGCTAGCAAGCCCTGCTAGAAAGGATAAGGGCGGTCTTGAGGCAGCTACGGGTGTCTCTGACGTACCACGTCCGCCGGGCTACCACTCGGGTCTTGGTAGGAGGGCATGATCTCCTTCCTTGTCACCAGAGATGGGGAGGCATCTGTAGACATTGAATGCGCACCTTTAGAGTTGGAAGATGGCGGAGAGAAAAAAAAAGAAGAATGGAGACTAGATCTAGAGCTTCGGATGGAGCAAGAACTAATCTGGACATTAGGCCAAAGATGTTAAATATATACTCTCTCTGTCCCAGTATATAAGGCGTATTTTGATTAGTTAAGACAAGATTTTGACCAAAAATTACTCTATTAATATATAGTTTATGTGATATAAAGTTACAAGCATAATTAAGTACTTTTAAATACAAATCTAATAACATCAATTTTATGTCACATAAACCTTATACTAATACAGTAATTATTGATCAAAATTTTATCTTAACCAATTAAAATATGTCTTACACATTGAATAAAAGGAGTATATTACTCTCTACTTTGTTATCGGCGTGTGCTCTCTGGATGAGACCGCAAGGCCCATGAACTCCTACTAGCATATGTGTTTCGATCTCTCGTCTCAAATGCAAATCTCACACCATTGTGACAGTGCGAGACGGCCCTTGCCTCGTAGATGAAGGAATATTGGAAGGAGCCAGATCGCAGGAGACCGGGGAGGAGGGAGGTAGTCACTTAAAAAGAGAATTTAGAACGATAGAAAACTTTGAAAAAAACAATAGGGAAAAATTGAAAAAATTGAAAAACTCACGGAAAAAAGAGAAAAGTTAGAAAATTCAGAAAATTAACTAAAATTTGAGAATTATATAAATAGAAAAATTCAAAAATACATATTTTTAGTAAATTTCTATTTTTATATATTTTTTAACTTTTCTTATTTTTCCTTCAAAGTTTCTATATTTATACAAAAATATTATCTTTCTTCAAATTTCCCGACTTGTTCCTTATTTCCTTCAAATTTCATGGTTTTAATTGTCGTAATTTTCTCCCTAATTTTTTATGTTGACTAGCGCACCATGTGGCGAAACTGCCGCTACGTCATCGTGAAAACCATTTTAAGAGTGGTTAGGGACTAAATCTGTTTGATTTTGAAAGTCCGGGGATCAAGTTTGTCTGGTATTGAAGTTGATGAACCAAACTTAGACTTGGACAACAGTTTGAGGGACAATAATGGACTTTTTTTAGAAATAAATTTATAGTTTTATAAACAAGTCATATACTTGCTAATAAATATTAATGATATTACTCCCTCCGTCCCATTTTATTAGGCGTCAATTCATTTTCGCCTTGTCCTATTTTCTTAGACATCCGTGACTTCTCCGGTCACAAATGAGTCAACCTGGACATTAACACACTCTGCGGAACATATATTTTGACCACTAGTTTTGTAATATATTTACGAAAACTAATAAAACTATAATAATATAATAAAAGTATATCTTGGTAACAATCTATTCGTTTTATTTATTAATTAATTATTAGTCACGTATAGATACCTCACAGGAAAACACCTAGATAATTAATTAATTACTAACTCGGGGTAATCGCCTTAAACACAAATAGATTCGACGATGTATGTGCTCGTGACTAACCTCAGTGACTGAATGAAGACAAAGGAAACCAGTAAACCTGGGTAGTTCGGGCTAATTTGAGGTTTTGCTTATGACTGTAATGTTCAGCTCTTAGTGGACCGGCTGCCATGCATGTGAATTAATTAGGAATTGTTCATAATGCTTGGCGCTGATGATAAATGAATTAAATTAATTTTCAAGGTTTTGTACTTTTACAAGTTTCTGATATATATTTGGTGTCCGGGACAAATTAAAGGAGAAGCCTTCGAAAGCTCGATTGATATCAGTGTTTAAATGCAAACTACACACGATGTCTCCCTCCTCATTTGGTTTCAGTTTCTGTGTTGTTTCTCTCTAATAATACAGCTGCAACTCTAGCTTTTGAACTATTTTGTGTTCTCAAATCCTATAGATTCTATTGCAGAACCATTTAATCCAATACTTTTTTTTGCGAGGATCAATACTATTTATTCTTAACTCCCCATGTGTCCATGTTTATGACTGACAAAGTCAGTTTGACAAGCTAGCTGAAAACTCCATCCGATAAAAAAAAACGACGACCTCTAATGCACGTAGTCCAACTAGTTTAGCTTTGATCAACTTATTTTATATATAAGTCATCCGGATCAGATATAAAAATCCATATATTATAATTTTTATTAAATTTTATATATTATAATAGAAATTGATGATCAATATACCCTGTATTAAGCCATGCTGGCATTCAAAATGTCGCTTATGATTGGAGACACTGGATTGTAGCAAGGAGCTTTAGGGTGCGTTTGGTTGAAGGGCAGCCATGGATGGGTTGGATCCATCCAGATTTGCAGGGATGGGATGAATCAATTTTCTGTTTGGTTGTATGAGTGGGATGAGACAGTTTTTTATTTGGTTAGAAGGATAAGAGATGGATGGGATGAGCCAAAATTTTGTTTGGTTGATGGATGGTGAGGTGTGATGACCCCCTGTGAGAAGGGGTGAGATTACCACCTCTATGACTGAAATTGCACTGATTATTACATTGATATGCTTTTCTATGCGGATTTTACATTCATTTAAAAAATTGAACATGACTTGTAATATACAAGGTGATTAGTACGAAATATATCTTTAAAAAAGTGTGCAATACATGACAAATTTCAGTGGCATATATTTTACAAAATTTGAGCCATCACAAGTTGGCACATGCGGCAATGTCATCACCATCTTGACATCTTGCTTCAAACTGAAGATCATGAATAAATTTCAACACACATGGAAGAAGTTTCAGCACATGCAAACTGAGAAGGGGCACAAACACATGATCATATAGCCACAACACATGGACATATCAAAGGACACGACTCCTACTATTCTCATTTTGGAACCCATTTGGACAATTTCACAACCCAGTAGAAAAAGTATCCATCTCTTATAGCAAGCCATGACAAATTTCAGCACAACTCCACATATGTAACTAGAAGTTATACATGCCATAATCTCGAAGCACAAGTCATACAACCCAAAATGACACATAAGGCATGACAAATGACACAAACCATAGTTAAATGTTTTTGGTTGGTCACAAAAGCACGTCTAAACCCACGGTTACTTGTTCTTGTGGGAAGCAAAAGAGATCATGCAACAAGTCATGAAACCTTCATCTCTTCATCCATGGAAGTGAGTGCTAACATACCTTGCCACCCAAATAAGCTTGTTATCAAAATCCAACGAGTTGAAAGCCCTTGCAATCCGAACATTCTCAACTAAGTAGGCATAGTAATGAGATAGATGAGCCATCTCAAAACCAGGAATGTTCTTGATGTTCTCCCAAAGACCCTCGGGCAACTCATCAACGACACTACCGGCCTTCTCTATAGCCAGTGCAAGTCTTTCCCCAACAGCCCTAAATGTTGCTATCACCCTATCTTCATGCTCACTTGCACATGTTTTGGGCCTCTTTGCTTTTGAGGCCGAGGATGCACCATCATTTGTTGATTGTGTAGCACCATTATCATTTCCGGCTTCTTCATCATCATCTTCAATTTCAGTTACTTCTGTAGCTAAAGGTTCATTTGATCCCTTTGCATACTTCCCTGTAGCTAAACTATTGCCAAAAATTGTAGCCATCTCTTGGTAATGCTCAATAGGTTTGTTTAGATAATCATCATCTCCTTTGTGAGTCTAGCAAGAAATATATATCAATGGAAGATATATTAGACAATATATACGCAAGTAAAAGGACACTTTTAGCAAAGTAAATAATAAATCCAGCAATAATACCTTGATATGCTCTGCATAATGCTCATGATCAAACCCAATAATGCAATTTTCTTCATCCCAAAGTGCACCACTCGAGTTGTTCTTAAGTCTAATTATCTTTTGCCACTTCCTTTTCCATGTTCTAACATGGTTACCAATCTGATCTCCAGTCAAATTTAGCTTGAAATGATCATTCAAAGCCCTAGCACAAGCATTGAGGTGTACTTTCTTAAAGCCCGAAGAGGTTTTAGTTCCATTAGACACCACATCAGCTAAGTTGACAAGCATATAGGTAGACATCGAAGATGTCCACGAGACATGGCCTCCGCCCCCAGCTTGTTTCCCCAAGTTTTCCATAGTTAGAAAGATGCCCAATTTCCTACCATGTGACAAGGAAATTAATTCCAGCAAGTATAATGCAAAATAGTAATTACTCAAGCAAGTATATTGCGAAGTAAAGTAAATTCCAGCAAGTATATTGCGAAGTAAAGTAAATTCCAGCACAAATAAAATAGTTCTTCACACAAATAAAATAGTTCTTCACACATTACAAGTACAAATAAAATAGTTCTTCACACAAATAAAATAGTTCTTCACACATTACAAGTACAAATAAAATAGTTCTTCACACATTACAAGCACAAATAAAATAGTTCTTCACACATATTAATTTCCATAATGATTTTGCCGGTCCTCCCACATTTGATCGGCAATACTCTGACGGAAATTAACCATGAGTGCATGTTCATTTGGTTGACCAATTGACGTCGATGTGGGATTTGAGGTCCAATCGGTCTCTGGTATAATAAACTCATCAATCCCATCGTTTATAACCCAATTATGAATAATACAACAAGCGACAACAATGTCTACTTGAGTGGGAAATGGAAAGAACGGAGTTGCATCATCAAGGATCTTGAACCTCCTCTTTAATGACCCAAATGCACGCTCTACGGTCACACGAAGAGATGAGTGCCTAAGATTGAACAATTCCTTCTCATTTTGCACGGGATTGTTCCCCCACTCATTTAAGTGGTACCTCACACCACGAAAAGGAGGCAAGAATCCAGGTTTGGCTCCATATCCGGTATCAACTAGGTAGAATTTTCCTAAATATGAGGCACAAGTAGGTGACATTGGTACTTATGAATGAATAGAATTGAAAAACTTTGCTACAAATTGACTATTACCTTGAGGGACATGTAAGCCATTTTGGCGTTCTAAAGCATCTCGTAAAACTAAGGCATCATGTGCTGTCCCCTCCCAACCAGCCAAAACATATGTGAACCAAGATCAAAATCTACTGCCGCCATCACATTTTGAGAAGCATATGACTTTCTACCACGAAAAGAAGGCTCCATATCCTTAGAAACAGAGGCTCGTACATGTGTACCATCAATTGCTCCAATACAATCCTATTTAATGATCAATAAAACCCCAAAATATTAGAACCTACACAATCTTATAGCTAAAAACCAAAAACAAAAATAGTTGTGTCAATCTCGTACCTTAAAGTATGGATCCCACTGTGGGTTCCCTTCTATTTTGGTAGGAGTCTCCAATGAAGGTGGCCTAATAAGTTCATTATGTAGCTCACCAATGGCATGGAGTACTAAATTAAAATATCGACTGACGGTTTCACCGGACCTATCAAAATTGGTGCCTACTAACCTATTCCTAAGGTTGTGCCTGATAGTGTTCAAAAACATCGCTACTTGCTGCTCAACGCACATGTGTGTAGTGTCATGAAGCAAGTCGCGATCTCTCAAAAGTTACAAAATCGGAAGAAAGGTTCTTTTCCAAGCCTAAGCATATTTATCTTATTGCTTAGATAGTCAATTCTCATCCTATCCCTATTCTCTATTGGCCCATACGAAATTCTTTCTCTCCTTTCTCCCCTCTTTCTTTTTCTAGAATTAATAATCAAAGCCATCATCGAAATTGTCATATACGCTGCAGCCCCAAAAATCAACATCTTTCTCTTCCGATCCATCTACAATACGAGATTGAAACAAATGTTCCATTTCAACATGGAGAAATATGACAAACATGAACAAAATGTGTATATATTTATAACCAAATTTGCATATCACATCCAAATATGGGAGGGAATACTTATAAATCTTTCAGATCTAGCAATGTAATCAACTATAGGAGGTCATAATCAAACACATCTATCAACCGGATCCAAAATTGGCTTAGGGTTTATACCTCACTATTTGGCTTTATATAGCTGATGGAGCCTCCACGCCGTTGCCTGCGCCTCCCACCACGCCGCTGCCGCTGCCTCCTCCCACCGCCCCGCCTCCAGATCCCGCCGCGCCGCCTCCAGATCTCGCCGCGCTGCCTCGGCCCGTCGTGCCGCCGCCTCCTCCCGTCCACCCGCCCCGCCTAGCCTCGTCCACCCATCGCCGCTGCCTCCCGCCGCGCTGCCTCCAGATCCCGCCGCGCTGCCTCGCCCTGTCGTGCCGCCACCTCCTCCCGCCGCCCCGCCTAGCCCCGCCCACCCGCCCCGCCTAGCCCCGTCCACCCCTCGCCGCTGCCTCCCACCGGAACGCCTCTCCCCCGTCGCTCCCCCGTCCACCCGCCGCCGGCCCCCCGCTCCCTCCCCTTTACTGCTCCCCGCAACGCGCGCCGGCTCGCCGCCCCTCCGCGCAGGCCTCCGCCGTTCCCCTCCTGCTAGGGTGCGCGCCGCCACGAGCTGCCGTGAGAGATGGGAGAGGTGGGAGAAGAGCTAGCTCCTGTGAGAGATGGGTGACTGGAAGCGATGGAGGGTGAGGGCAGCGGGCTCACGTGTGTCGCGGGGCGAGCGGCAGCTTCATCCGGTCGATTTTCTCGGGTGGAGCTGTCCAGCATCTACGAGGTATATTCCTCTACCTGGTTGGCTCTGTCCAGGTGCCCTTCAACCAAACACTTTGAAAAAAAGGGACGGCC
Source organism: Stipa capillata (assembly GCA_019208055.1). Taxonomy (NCBI): domain Eukaryota; kingdom Viridiplantae; phylum Streptophyta; class Magnoliopsida; order Poales; family Poaceae; genus Stipa; species Stipa capillata. The sequence continues at coordinate 184,905 of JAGXJF010005600.1, forward strand.
CTAGCCCATCCACCCTAAATCCGTGAACCAAACACATCCTTAGATTCTCAAGTATAGTGCCATACTAGCTTTTGTTTTTATCAAATAAATGACATTCAATGATTTTGAGACAACTTTTTTATTATCATATTTCCTTTTTACTATATGCACTTCACTTTCATCATGCCACAATTAATCATATGAAATTTGACTTCTGCGATCAAACTTATATTGCCAATGTCATCTACTACTAGTTGAAAAGATGAAATGTGCCACTTGTATGAATCGGTACCTCATGCATGTGTATGGGAAGTACGCGTGTATAGGAGTCAAAGTGCCATTACTCTAGTTACACCATTTAACAAGGGTATTACGATTTTTTGTACCTGTCTTGATATTTCCGTGCGACACCAGAATAACATGTATTTGTGAGAGTCATATTAGAATATCAAAAATACAACACGTATTTTCATTTATCACGTAGTTTACTACAGAAAAATGACAGTGCTATCTATGATATTATTGTCTTATGAATAAAAGAGAGATATGTTAGCATAAGCATTTGATCATAGGCATTGAAAAGAGAGAAGATAAATGAGGGCAAAAAGAAAAAATCTCGTTAAAGTAACATGCAATATTGCTAGATGAGATCCCAAAGTTAAAGGCTATATTTTTTAATGGAGATAGTATATGTTAAGTTCCTAGAAAAGGAATTAAGCACACGCAAACTGAACCTGTACACAAGATCAACAACTCCTAAAACTATAGGAAGGAATAACTGACCCCCACGTCGCTTTCCTCGGGTGACTCGGGGGGCGACCACCTCTCCAACCCTCCCCTCTCCCCTCGCCGTCGCTGGAGGAGGCCGTCAGGCAAAGCCCGTGTGGCGGACGGCGATGGCGGGGCTCCTCTCTCGATCCCCGGCGGTAAGGCGACGCGTCTCCTCTCCGGCAACCTGGCACGGTGCTCCAGGGCTGTTGGAAATAATCCAAACTAGTTGAGTTGAGTCCTAGTTAGATTAGGAGAGGGGTTAAGAGTAGGATTAGGACTCCTAGTCCTAGTCAGATTGCTAGTCCTAGTTCTAGTTAGTTTATATGAGATTTTGCACCTATATAAAGGGGGTAGGTTGTAAGGATCAAACACAACGAAAGAAGAAATAAAGAGAAACAAGGGGCAAGTGAGGTGCCTTGAGCAAAGCATTATTATCGTGTATTTTGTGATTTGTTTCATGTGATCGATCCTTGGGCTAAAACCCAACAATTGGTATCAGAGCAAGGAAGATTGAAGGTACGCTTGTCCCGGGGAGAGGTGACTCGCAGGCCATCGTAGTTGAAGGGAGAAGCAGCAGGCTATGTTGGTTGAGTGGCAACGTGGGCTTGGAGAGGCTGAACGTGGGCTTGCCGCGCAGGCGAGTGGCTGCGGGCGAGCTAGGCAGAGAAAGCGATTTTTTCTGCTGAAGCTGTCGGTGAACGAGTGTAGCAGAGCGATTGGTGAAAAGAAAAGGGCCATCGCGGGAATTGAGGAAGGCTATGTGAGTCCTGGATGCCATCGTCGACACGTTAACCAGCAAAAAGCCATAAAAACAGTAAAAGGAGTTCAGTGGTTTTGGATTGAGTCAATCCTTTGGTCAGTTTTGGTTGGTGCACACGAGAGTTGTACTAGGAGTCGAGTCATCATGCGTCCGTGCGTGAGATTCGGTGTGCGTTCATATTCTCGCAGGAGTAAAGTCTTGGTGTGAAGCCAGTGTGATTCGGTGAGAGGCCGGCGGCGGTGGTGTGAGATCATCGTCGTAAGAGAAGTTGGTGCGATGCTGACTTGATCACATTGTAGTCAGTGAGATGCTGCTACAGACGGACGGTGCGATGCCGTTGATGCGAGAAAGTGCGTGTACACGTCGGTGGAGTCATGGTGTGAAAGTGCAACCAAGTTTGGATTAGGGAGAGATTGTTGGAAATAATCCAAACTAGTTGAGTTGAATCCTAGTTGGATTAGGAGAGGGGTTAAGAGTAGGATTATGACTCCTAGTCCTAGTCAGTTTGCTAGTCCTAGTTCTAGTTAGTTTGTATGAGATTTTATATCTATATAAAGGGGGCAGGTTGTAAGGATCAAACACAACGAAAGAAGAAATAAAGAGAAACAAGGGCGCGTGAGGTGCCTTGAGCAAAGCATTCATTATCGTGTATTTTGTGATTTGTTTCATGTGATCGATCCTTGGGCTAAAACCTAACAAGGGCGGCTCGTGGCGCAGCGGCCATGGTGGAGGAACAGCAGGGTCCCCGGGATCTAGGCTTGTGGCGCAGCGGCCATGGGCGCACCTGCAACGTCTAGCGGTGGCTCGGACCGTGGTGATGGAGGGGCGGTGCCCCTGGGATCTGGCTGCACTTCCGGCATGGCTCCAGGCTGCCTTGGCAGCCGTGGAGGCCTCCGCCGTCTTGCTGGGCTCCCTGGCCATGGATCTAGTGCGGGGTTGTGCCTCGGGTCCAGATCTGGCGGTGTAGGCTCGAGTGTACGGCCGGCCCTAGCGGTTTTGCAGTTGCCATGGTGGGCCAGGTGCCTCCATGCGGTGTTGTGCCTACAGTTGGGCATCTGCGAGGTGGCTAGGCTTCAGCGGGTGTGCGATGGCTCTCCTCTGGTGATGTCAACTGCTGTGCAGGCCGGGGTGGTTTTGCAAGGCTGTCCTCACCAGTCCAGTGGCAGCGGTTGTCGCGATGCTCCGAGTGAAAGCCGTGCCTAACTTTTTGTCGGTGCTCGCAATGGCAGCACTCTCAGGCGTCGTTCCCTCTTTGGAGGCGTTGTCGTGGAGCTCCGATACTTCCTTGGGTCTCATTCTCCGGGTGAAAACCCTGATTTGGCTAGTCAGATCGTAGGACGGCGGCGTCTTCGACGTCGTTCCCTCCTTGGAGGCGTCGTCTTGGAGACCCGAGCTGTCGGTGGCAAGGCCAGTGGCTTCGGTTCGCGAGGCTTGGCCCCATCGGGTGTGGTTGATGTGCGAGCGGCACTAGTTCGGAGTGGTACGTTTTGTCGTCTTCTACAAGGCTAGAGAGGCCCGGAACCACTTCCCTTCGCTTCTCTCTCCGACGGAGGTGAAATCGGCAGACGTGGTGCTCTTGGTTGGACGCTGGTTCAAGGCGAAGGATGGGGCTCTGCTCCCTGAAAGTTTGATGAAACGAAGTCGAAGTCGTCAAGACGTGGGCACGATGGGTGATGACGATGATGCGGTTGACGGTGTCAATAGGGTGAGAGTCTTGTTTGTGCTGAGCTGGGTTGGTCTTTGCTGACTTGCTTGTTCGTTCTGGCCGCGCTTCTGACCTAGTTTAGCTAGGTAGTGTGGCCATTGTGTGGTGATTTTGCCTAGATTTTCTTTGATTAACCGAGTATTGTGAGATTTTTCGGGCCTGTTTTCTTTTTATAAATAGGGTCAATTCATTCTACTTAATGAATTACAGTAACACCCTGCATGAGATTCGTCCAAAAATAAAAACTGAACCTGTATATCTTGCGACAGCTCACTCAAACTCATGTTAATGTAACAGATTTCCAGTACGAGAAGTGAATGCAAGTGCCCATCTTTATCGAGGTCGAATTTGGCATTGTGGAACTAACCAAACACTAGAACCATTGCATACCCAAATGTGGCGTATCATGCAGAGAGGTCAGATACACATCGTCGTCATAAGCCCTTACCTAGCTCGACGCGCCCATCACGATTACATGATATGGGAGATCTCACTGTCGGGAGGAATTTTGCGTCTCCTACCGACAAGACCAACAAAAATGCCAATCAGGATCTTAGTGCAGCTGGACCATGTCTGCTCAGTAATCATCCATGTTAGAAAATGTCTAACAGACCTGACTTGACATTATCGTCTTCAATTCCAGGGAAAAATAGGGGTGCTGGCTAAAGCATAGTTGTAACATTGATTAGACAGAGATTTGGGATGTTGGATGATGAAATTGTACATGTGTTAATTAGGATTTGATCCCCCGGTCTCCGGTACTACATCATGTAAGCTGTTTAGCTGGCTTGCTAGCTAGGCTCAAATTAGTGTCACGCAATTATTTTTTTCACGCAATTATGGGTTTGTCATATTTGCCTTTAAAGTTGGGGATATTGCATTTTTTTTTGTCATGAAGCTAGCTCAATTAAGTGATAAATAGAGCAAGATTGCAATCAAAACACCTTTTATAATAATCGAGTGCCATTACTCAGGTCAGAGGCAATGAATCTAGTCGAAATGTTTATCTGCTCAACTCTACTCGAGCTCAGCTAGTCATGACAGTTAGAAGTACCATGTAAATAGAAATTGCGTCGCCGCGAATCTCGATCCACGTCGTGCTGTCACATGCATGTACAGCCCCTTGACTGGACTGCTATATGAATTCAATACATCAGCCGGTTAATCAGTCATGATTGTAGATTTAATCGACAATGGACGAAAGCAAACATGGTTACTGTGCCCACCCACCTTGTACGTACTGCACCTAGAGCCGACAGGCGCACATGCACCCCCTAACCCCAAGTGGTTAGTTTGTTAACATCTCCTCCAGTGCTGTGATCACTCGTTGGACTACGAAAATGACAAAACGCCTACGAGTCATTAGCATCCCAAGACACCCTCTTTAATCACTTGTCTTCGCAAAGAGCCTCTGTATCTACAGTGATTAGGTCGCTAAAAGATCTTGGCGTGCTCGCGGGAAATATGACCGTACTTCGGCGCAAGAAATAATGAAAGAAGAAAAGAAAGAAAAGAGTACAACACTATAAACAACACTCTCCACTCATGTCTGGAATTGGTTGAGTTGGACTCAAATCAGAAGGGAAGAAAAGAAAAAGGAAAAAGAAAACAACGGTGGGATGGCACAGTCCGAGTCCAGTCATGAACCAACCACCATGGTCCATGGGAACAGGAGTGCAGGACGGGGAGAGCGGAGGGGGAGACACTGCGGCCACTGAAACTGACTGTCCCCTGACCTGGAGCGCACGACGACCGGGGCCCGGGGCTGGGGACGCGTCAGACGCACGGGAGAGCGTGGCAGCGACCCTTGGGCACCGTGCCTGGCCGTGTCCCCGACACATTTTCCACTTGGGGCAGAGGCAAGGGGCACGCACGCACGCACGCAGCGCTCTGATCTGACGCGGAGCACGACGGCTGAACGACCCTTTCTCGGCGGTCCCGGGGGGCAGCAGGAATCGGCGCCGCTGTCCGTCTCACTGGCGCCCCCAGCCCCGCTGCCTGCCGTTGCACGCCCATGTGGCCCTCCCCTCACTCCAGTCGCATTATTAATTGCTATTGCTAGCATCCGTCATCTTCTTCTACCCACTTCGATCTTCAGCTAAGCCTCTAGTGCATCTGGATCTGGCTCCTTCCCTCGGTCCCTATATATAAAACCACCCGTTGGAGCCCTGATCCATCACCACTATTTCTTCCTTACTTGTGCTGTGCCAAGAAGAGATAATCAGCCCAGAGTTCACTACCACCAGATCTTTGTTCCAACGCAACATCGCGTAGAGTGGGAGGATGAAGCTTCTTGGGAGCCAGAGGAGGCAGAGGGGATCAGGAGGAGGGTTCAGCAGGACCCTCAAGGAGCACAGGGCAAGGTTCTACATCATCCAGCGCTGCGTCGTCATGCTCCTGCGGTGGCACGACTGACTATCCGTCCGTCCCTTGTCCGTCGTGTTCGTCGCTTCGTGCTCGTGTGCGACAATTTTTGGTTTTTTTTTCTTGGGTCTGTGCTTGTGCTGTTGCCAGAATGGTGTCGGCCGTTGTACATAACGGGCCGGTCAATATAGATGAAGTAGAAGTTAGCAGCATAGGATTTCTAGTGTTCGCCAGTGCTTCACCCCCAGTCTCATAGCAACTGTGTCAGTGTACAATTAGGTCACTGTGGATTGGAATATGAAGCACAAGAGAAGAAATGATTCGATCAATCGATTGTCTCTGTTGGGAACTTATTTCATTTATCTCTGTTTTCCTTATTTGTTGCTCATGTTGATCCGGTCAGTTCCAACTGCCTTTTAGCCAGATAAACTAGCTCATCTTTTGTTGTTGTTGGATGTGGCTGCTCTACAGTATGGAACTTGATTCGTTGTTTCGCGGGCTACAGCTTCAGGCTCAACAGGTTTTCTCTCTTCCATGATTTTTTGCATCAGACCTACGGCTCCAATCTGACTGAAATGTACTGTGAGGGTCTCTGTTTCTGGAAGTCTTATGAGAGTTTGATTCACTACATCTGGAGGAAGGAACGGACTCGAAGAACACTAGCAAATAAGATTGGTTGCTTATCCATTCATCTTAAGAGTCTTTCTTGTGAACTTGTACATGAATAAGGATGTGATGCCAATGTTGATGATGAGTAGATGCCACTGTCTTCTTGGTCTTCTGTCAAGCTGTGCCCCCACCTTGTTATTGTTGGTCATGACTCATGATAAGAGTGGAATTTGCTACGTCAGTCTTTTTGACTTCTGCATGTCATTCCCATTCATCTCAAGCAAATGCAATCATATCGAAATTAGCACCATCAGTCAGGCCATGCAATATCTAGCCGTGTATATTGTCATTCTTTTCTGTCTCCTCCTTTCCTAGTTTATTTTCCACCTTAAAACATTTTTAAAATAAAAACATTATCCGTGAGGACTTGACAATGTAAACTGCGACAGATCATTCTAGTGGCCATCTTTTTAATTGTTAGAGAATTATTTGTTTTGACTTGATGTGGGAATCAAATTGGTTCGATTAAATGGTACACTGATAACACGCTTTGCGCAAGATACTTGAAACAATTAAGGCAACTGACAAACTAAACTAATCCTCGTGGGTTTTTTCTCCCGGCAATTAAATCCTACTCTCAAAAAAGCAAGTCAGAGGTTCAGTTTGACTAAGTTGCTGCTCACCGCTATTTTTCCCAATGTTTGAAGCATTTTATAAGAGGCTCACAGTGCACACAATTTACATATCTATTAATAGTAGACCAATTACACATTTACAAGTAGCAAGAGCGAACAACTTGTAGGAGAAAAATGGCAAAGTCCTTAATAAAACATGATAAGAAAATGTATTTTTCTCCTTCAACACTGAAATGCCGGATCGATCCACTTCCCAAATTAAATTGAATAGTGCGCTGCAGCAATCAAGAAAATATTGGAATGTTGGCCACGTCAATTCCGAGGAGGCATAATCTATTCACTGTTCACCTCTGCCACTTGGAGACCAAAAGCTTCACCACAAGCAAAGCTAATCAGCAGCATGTCCGGTCGATCGATCTGTCAAACGGTGTGCTACTGTACTATTCTATCTACTATCTCTCCCAGGGACAGAGATACATAGCTGTTCATGTTCTTGATCTTGAGCAGGGCACGAACGACACGAGACCAAAGGCCAGATCCAGGCGGATCCTTAGCTGTAGTCAGATCTCAACACATGCAAAACCTGCATGCAGAAGCACATTGATCTCAACTCAATACGTGCGCGTGCAAGAGAGAGGTCAGGTTGCCCGTCAGGCGCACGGGAGGGCCATTCCGGGTGTCCGGCTCAGAGATCAAGCTTGACTTTGCGCAGCAAACTAATGGCCAAGGGGCCAAAGCTGGAGCCTGGAGATGGTTATTGTATTTGCATGATCTCTAAGATCACATGATCGGATTGGACAATGGGCGACTAGTTTTCACTCCCTTGTCGGACGGTGAAAGTACACGCAGGTGTGGGTTGCCAGCCATGCCATGCTGGTGAAAGTGTATTCTAAGTCTCCAGGTGATGTCCACCTACCTGATAATAATGCCTATATAAGCATATCTTGCATTGTGTTCCGTTGTGTCAAGAACCACCAAAATCAAGATTGATCATACAGTTGCTGTGGTTTCTGCTTAGCTAGCTACATCTGTACTAGATACGGTTCAGGTTCAGGAGTGAGTTCAGACCCTGAAGATGAAGCTTGGGAGCCAAAGGAGAGGAGGAGGATTCAGCAAGGCTGTGAAGGAGCAGAGGTCGAGGCTCTACATCCTTTCGCGATGCGTCGTTATGCTGCTCCGGTGGCATGACTGATGAGGATCAGTTTTTCTTTTCCGGGTTATGAGATATTTTGGCTCTTGAGTTCTTCTTCTTCAGTTTTCATATTTTTTTTCCTTGCTACCAGAACAGTAGAGGAAATTGTATAGACACAGATCATTGTAGCAGATATCGTATCAGTTAATATGCAGATTTAATCCTCATTTGATTATCTCTCTCTCTCTTTTTTTTTGTACACGTAAATGGCAGATTTCCCGGTTGCCTTACCTTATCCTCGGTGACCAAAACTTTACCCATTCCTATAAGCGCTATACATTCAGTAATGTTAAGTTTTCGAAAGGCGCTAAATATGCAAATTGGTTAGACGGACAGTGCCTGCATTGGTGGGAGCGCTAAAATTCGCATTTGCTGCGTTAAGTGTCAACAAGTTATAAATCTTTGGTGAATCTTCCCGGCTGAGAACAAATTTTGCAAAATGCTTCATTTCAGCATTTCTATGCTAGGAACCAAAGCCTCTCAGTTTCCTTGTGCCCTCGTAGACTTTACCTGTAATTATATCGTGCTATCTTTGTCGATCAGAAATGGGACATTAAGGAAATTGATGCATTCCTTTGGCTACTCGATCGTGACCCAAGTTTGGCCTATAACCATTCTACAATTCAGGTTATTTGTGTTGGAACCTTTTGTATTTCATTTAATGAAAACCGACATGCACTTCTGCATTTTCTTGTGAAAGCAAGGTATTGCGCTGACAGAACAGAGCTAATCAGGTGAATATGTTCATTTAGGTAAACAACCATGGTGATTAAAATCATCCGAACTGAAGTTCAGTTTAATCTGTTACAGTGTGGGAAGTAGAACAACAAAAGCTTGCACACAGAGCGTCCGATAGAAACTCCCCTGATTGGGGCTGCCAACTAAGACCAGCGAATCACCGAAGAACTTTTAGGCCTCATTAATTCACATGATTTTCAAAACATAAAAACAGAAAAAATATAGAAATTAAATGTCATAACATAACATGTTGTATCTTATAGAAATTGAGAACACAGAAATAATTTTTATAAGTTTTTTGATTGCGCCACAAGAAAACGAAGATAGTTTCTTATGGATTTGGTGCATATCGTAGTTCTCATAAAAATAAAAAAAATTTAAAAGATTAGACTCAATGAAAAATTTTCTTTAGAATTACATGTAAAATAGTTCATAGAAAAAATTCATGTACTTTTCATCTTATAAATCAAATAAACTCTATAGAAAAAATTCTTAAATGATGAAATCTTTCAAAAAAATTGTAAAATTTCTTTGAATCAAAGGTCCTTACCTAGGCCTCCTTCTTTTGAGCTTCTGGACTAGCTTATGGCCATAGAAAGCCATAAGCCCAAAAGAGGAGATTCAGTTAAAATAAGCTCCTCCAAATTTCTGTTGGTAGGGAGAAGCTGGGGTTGAGCAGCTTCCCGAGTTTATGCTGGAGCAAATATGGATTTGCCCTCCGAGTCGCTCAGCTAACTACACAAAATTGCCACTCCTACCTGACCCATCCCTCTCTTCTGTCCAAGCATACCCCCATCCCTATCACCCCCTCCCCGCGCTCCACATCCTGTCCCGAGCCCCCTGTGCCCCGCGCCCACCCCCCCGCCGCAGCCCCCGGCGCCGGCGCTCCGATCCCCCTGCCCGCCGGTCTAGAGATCGCCCCGCCGCCGACCAACCTCCTGCCCCAAATCTCCTACCTCCTTCAACCTCCAGCCGGTCCCGAGGTCACCGGCCGCCGCCCAACCTCTCTCCCTTCTTCTCCCTCACCGCATCCGCCTACTGCTGACCAATCCACTGCTCCCCCGCCCTCATCCTCCCCCGCCCAGCCGCCAGCGCCCGCCCTCGCTGCCATCCAAATCCGCCGGCAGCTAGCCCGCTCCCCAGCCCTCTTCCTCCCTTCCCCCGACCGCAAGCAGCGACCCTCGCCGCCATCCAGCTCCGCCGGCAGCGGTCCTGCTCCCCCGCCCTCTTCCGCCCTCGCCCCGGCCGCTAGCGCCCGTCCCTGCCAGCTCGAGTCCACAGATCTCGCCCCCGGCTCGGCACCAAGCTCCACTGGCCCGAGCCTCCTCGTCCTCCCCAGACCTTCTCTTCCTCGGCCCACCACCGACCGTTGGCCCGTTGTGCGAGTCGTGCAGGACCAGGGTGCTAGAGCAGCTGCGCCACCATTGGCGGCATGTCCAAGATATCAACAAGTCACTAATTAACTTGATTAGCATTCTCTTTTGATAAATTGTTGGGTAAAGTTAGTTTTGATAGTAGTGTTGTATGGAAATAGAGCTCCCTTATGGTGTTGTTGAATTCTGCTCTTGACATTATCAGTGCAATTCTGCTATTGATTGTCGAGTATAATGGTAATTCTGCTGTTGATTGTTGAGTATAATGGTGCAATGTCTGTCATTTAGTTGCAATGTCTGCTATGATGATTAAGGATATTACAGACAATTCCAAGCAATAAACTCCCAGGAAATAAGCCAAAAAGAAAGGAATAACAGTTTAGCAGGGCTTCCTCCCATCGGAGGTCCTGTGAGCAGTTAAGCTTGAGCCGGCTTATGTACAAGTCCAAATCAAAAAGAAGAGGACCCTAGTCTCCGTTCACAACACACACCCCGGTGGTCCCCACACATCAGGGCTCACCATCCCACGGCGCACGTACGTACGCACAGCTACGCCACCACACTCCCAAACGCTGGTCACACGCACGTACGGAAACGAAAGGCCAAGGCGCATTACAGCTAGTAGCCTTGCAAGTCACAGTAGCACCACTGATTGATGTGTATTTTTTGATCTCTGCATCAAATAGATGCATACAACTCAAAAGTCGTATTAATACAGAATATGAGAAATCACAGCCCTTAGGCATTAAACATATCAATAGAGTATAGCTAATTGGATGCCTTCTCAAACTCCTGCTAGTGCACCAGTAGTTAGTAGAAAGCTCTATCACTACGGCATCTAATTGGTTGCTCCTTCGGATTAGACTCTGTATTTTGGCTTCAGCAAGGGCAACAAAGACCACAGAAAATTATCACACCTATAAATTACTTATGTCAGATAATAATAAATTTTATTATTAAAAATGACATCATTAGAACACATCTAAATGATCCAATAAAAGCCGCCACACCCATAAGAATCTTTGTCCGCACCCTCTTTCAATACCATGAAACCATCAACCTAACACATGGAAAACCGATGTTAGAGGTGCCAGGTCGAACACCAACCGTGAAATGAACAAAACGTGCAACATGAAGCAAGAAAAACAAATACTGAATTGTCTGGTCTTGACACGAAAACAACAGAATTTACTCCGGAGCTAATTTCACTTAATTAATTCTTTTGTTTTTTTTCGCTCAATTAATTCTTTTGTTAGAATAACACAACGTTCTATGTACCACATAATTTTTTATTTTTGAGTGGGAGCTTTTATGGGTGATCACATGATCACGGGGGACAGGGGCGAGCAAAGTAAGGCGAGAGAGGTCTAAGGGAGCCACTGGTCTCTGACGGCACTGTCTCCCGGTAAAACTACACTTAGTCGGGCTTTGGCGCCTCGCCATTAGAAATATACCTGGGACCCGGGCTCGGGCCAGCCCGAGACCCGGCCGGCACGGCACGGACCAAAACGGGCCGGGCCAGCCTGGCACGAACAGCCGGACCATGCCGGGCCTGAAATCTCGGCCCAGCGGGCGGCACGGCACGGCACGGCCACCTGGGCCGTGCTCGGGCCGGCCTGGCACGAAGAAGGCTCGGGCGGCACGGCGGCACGGCGGCCCGGGCGGTCGGCCCGCGGCGCACTGGGGCCGGGGCGGTGCGCGGCGGGAGCGCGGGAGGGAGAGCGGGGCGACGTGGCGGGACCGCGGGAGGGAGATGGGGGGCCGGACGCGTGGCAAGGAGAGAGAGGGGGGCGGGACGGCACGCGGGGCCGCGGGGGTAAAGCAGGGGGGACCGGGGCTGAGGTGGCGCACGTTGTACGCCCGTGCGCCCGCGCTCCCTCCCGCCGCGTGGCATCAGACGGGGGGCCACGGGGTGGCCTGAGCGGCGCGCGCTGCGCGGGTCGGCTCGGCGCGCGGTGGGCGTCTGGGCGGGAACCAGAGGGAGAAGTGATGGGAGATGGCCAGATGGGACGGGGCCACGGGGGGCCACGGGCACGGGGACACGCCTGCGCGGGGTGAAAAAGTGAAAAAAAAAGAAAAAGCACGGGAGGGAGAGACCGAGAGAGATGGGACGGGGTCACGGCAGTACTGCGCGGGGTGAAAAAGTAAAAAAAAAGAAAAGCACGGGAGGGAGAGACCGAGAGAGATGGGGAGAGAGAGAGATGCTACTAGTATATTGTTGGGATTATCACATGTTGTTGCATGCAGTAAAAATAACCCTAGCTTCAACGACAAGATGATTTGACGAGACATGTTGCCATGCACGCAACCATGCATGCTTTGAGTGAAATTTAGGCACGGAGGGAAACAGGGAAAAGTGATAGGAAAGATAAGACTAAAGTTTAGATAGGACTAGGAATCTGCAGCAAAAAATCAGGGACGGGGATTAGAGGAGAGAGGGCGCGTCGGACTTGCGGAGTCTACATAAGAAGATTTCCAGGGAGCACAGAGAGGAAAGAGCACATAAATCTTATAGTTCTTCTCATTTTCTCACCATGTTCTCTCGTGGAAAGAAGAAGAAAGCGGAGGTGGCACGGCAACGCCGTCCTCCTATTCCTCCTACGGCGTCACAACGGGGTCGATCCTCGCTATCCGGCATGACGCCGCCGCACCATGTTCCTCTAGTGGGGGACGATGAGGTCGATCCTCGCCTACTCTCCCCCAGTATGGGAGACTACGGCATGGAAGATCAGCACATGGACGGTCTTCAGGGCTATGAAGACGCCGGAGCCGGAGCTGGGGAAAGCCCACCGCATGCTGCCCCTAGCTCCGTGTATAGCTCCATGCCTACAATTGCCACCGAAGACGTCGGTGGCTCCTCGAGGAGTTCGAAGGCGGCATGCTGGGCCCACATGACGAGGATGGTTGCAATGCAAGACGGTGTACGATTAGTGAGTGCGACATGCAATTATTGTCATAAAGAATTTACTGCAGGTTCGGCTAATGGGACGGGGCATCTCAACCGGCACGTCAAGAAGTGCCTACAAAAATTGGGGCAGACCCAAGGAGGAGGCATGCAGACCCAGCTGAGCTACGCGGCTGACGGCTCTGTAAGTAATTGGTTCTACCAACCCCAAGTAGCTAGAGACGAAATAGCACGTTATATAGTATCGGAAGATTTGCCTATTAGGATGGGCGAGAGCGATAATTTTGAGCGAATGATACAACGGGGCTTCTGTCCACAGTACCAGCATTCCAGTAGAAGAACAACCAAAAATGATATTGTAGCTATCTACAATAAGGAGCTAACGGCACTAAAAAAAACTTTCGAAAGTGTTAGCTTTTCTTTTGCATTAACTTCTAATATTTGGACTTCCTCTCATCAGAGAACTTCGTACCTTAGTATTGTTGCCCACTATATAGATGGTGAATGTAATTTAAATAAGAGGGTAATCGGGTTTAAGTTAATCGACGAGGCACACACCGGTGAGGCCATTGCTGAGCACATATTAAAGGTAATTACTGAATTTAATATTCAAGATAAGATGTTTTCTATTACCCTTGATAATGCTTCGTCGAATACGAAGGCTATGGAAATCCTCACCCCCCACCTGCGGTCATACATTGGTGGATATGTTGTCCACCAGAGGTGCGTTTGTCACATCATCAATCTTGTTGTGCAAGATGGTATGCAGGTAATCGGGTTATATTTGAACAATATACGTGCCGCTATTCGTTATCTCTCAAGTTCTACAGTAGTGTCAGGGAACTTCAAGAAGTATTGCATTGCTCAAGGAGTCAAACCAAGAAAATTCGGTCTTGACATGAAGGTGAGGTGGAACTCGACATATATAATGCTAAAGAAACTAGAGGGATACGAAAATCTGTTGACTATCTTTGTTAATGCCAATTCTGAAGATGGAGGTATCGTGCTTACACCCACTGATTGGACAATTGGTAATGAATTTCGTGTTTTCTTAAAGCCTTTCTATAAATCAAGTAAAATTTTATCAGGTGTTTACTATCCTACCTCATGTCTAGTTATAGAATATATTTGGCTAATGGCGGAATCATTAAACAATTATAGGAACCATTAATATTTAAGCTATGTTGTTGCACCAATGGAGAAGAAATTTATTAAATACTTTGAATCCATATCGCATGCATATTGCTTTGCCACCATTTTCGATCCCCGCAGGAAGTTACCAGCTTTGCAAGAAGCTATGGATGGAATAGGTGATGCAATCGGATTGGACTACTCCGAAGCTTTTGAACATGTGAAACAGAAACTCTTTCGAGTCTTCCGCTTGTACAGCGACAAGCACGGCGTCTCGGGTGGCACGAGGTTAGAAGAGACACGGCATAGTAAGGGAAGCGCGACGGCACATCTGTGGAAGAGGAAGAAGCCCCAGGATTCCAGTTCTACACCAACTAAATCGTCCACCACCAACTGGAATCCTATTGCAGAACTCAACCACTACCTCGACCATAATTTTGAAGCCACAGATAGTGAACTTGCCAATGGGAAGGATGTTGACCTTCTTTTGTGGTGGAAGAACGCTGCACGCATATTTCCTGTTCTGTCCCATTTTGCACGGGATGTTCTACTTGTTCCGGTATCGACTGTCTCTTCCGAGGCAACTTTCAGCATGGTTGGGAGAATAATCGAAGAAAGAAGGTCGTCCCTTGTGCCCGAGACGGTGGAAGCAATCACATGCCTCAAGGACTAGAATAACGCGGATAAAAGACAACAACATCAGGTAGAGGATCCTGAGATCCTAGGGGCCTTAGCCGATCTCGACATCGTCGACGTCGAGTAGTTCGTATATGTATCTTAGTGTAGTTACTGTACTCTTTTCCTTACAGGGGAACCCCACACTGGGGTGTAAGGTTTTTAACGAGGCAGTAACATGTATCAGTATTTTATCAATAATAAAATTACCCCAATACTCGTGTGCTGTGACCTGGCGGTACAGAATCTTCAATTATTTTTCTTTTTTCTCTTTTTATTCTTTCTCTTTATTTAATTTCTTTTCTTTTTTCTCTCTTTACTTCTTTTCTCTTTTTTCTTTCCTCTCTTCTCTAATTTCTCTCTCCTGTTTCTTTTCTCTTTTTTTTCTTTCCTCTCTTCTCTAATTTCTCTCTCCTGTTTCTTTTCTCTTTTTTTTCTTTCCTCTCTTCTCTAATTTCTCCTGTCTCCTAAATCCTAATTATCCACCCGAGTACCCGACCACCCTCCTCCTTCTCATCCACTGATCCACCTGACCACCCTCCTCCTCCTCCACGGGAGTCCACCCGCGCTCGCGCCGCCGCCACCCTCCTCCTTCTCATCCACCCGCGCCGCCGCCGCCCTCCTCCACCGGTCCGCCCGCCCCGCCGTGGCCGCACTCCTCCTCCTCCTCCACCCGCACCGCTGCCGCCGCCGCCGCCCTCCTGGCCTCCTCCACCCGCGCTCGCGCCGCCGCCCTCCTCCTCCTCCTCCTCCTCCACCCGCGCCGCCGCCGCCCTCCTCCACCCGCGCGGCTCCTCCTCCACGGCTCCACCCGCCCCGCCGCGGCCGCCCCCTCCTCCACCCGCGCTCGCGCCGCCGCCCTCCTCCTCCTCCTCCTCCACCCGCGCCGCCGCCGCCCTCCTCCACCCGCGCGGCTCCTCCTCCACGGCTCCACCCGCCCCGCCGCGGCCGCCCTCCTCCTCCTCCTCCACCGGCGCCGCCGCCGCCCTCCTCCTCCTCCTCCACCCGCACCGCCGCCGCCCTCCTCCACCAGTGCTCACGCCGTCCCCGCCGCTGCCGCCTTCGGCCTGGGCCGTGCCCGTGCCGGCACGACCCGATGGCGGCCCGGCGTGCCACGGGCCGGGTTTCGGCGCCCCCGTCCGGCCGCCGGCACGGCAGCATGGCCGGGCTCGGCCAGGCACGGCCCGAGTCGGCCCGAGACCCGACGGGTCCGGGCCGTGCCGGCACGGCCCGGCCCAAGTCCCAGCTATAATTAGAAATAGTTTGCATGGATGCTGGCTGCAGCAACCGTGCAAGTGCTATAGTAGTATAATATAAGCATAACCTCTGGAACCCATATGAGGATCTCTCTCTATATAAGCCCGGCCCCTCTCTCCAGTGATCTCTTCACCCATCCACGACAACCACACAAAGGCAAGAACACCAACGACTAGATAGAGTTCGAGTTCAGGAGTGTGTTCAGATTCTCAGGATGAAGCTCAGGAGCCAAAGGAGAAGAGGAGGATTCAGCAAATCTGTGAAGGAGCAAAGATCAAGGCTCTACATCATTTCCCGGTGCGTCATTATGCTGCTCCGGTGGCATGACTGATGATAAGCAATATTTTTTAGGGCTGTCGGAACCAATTTTGGCTCTTGATATTTTCTTCTTTTTACTCTTCAGATTGTTTCTTTTTCTACTAACAGAATGGTATGAAAAAATTGTATAGAGACGTATCGTTGTCGCAGATGTCGTATCAATTGAGATGCAGATATGTTCCTCATTTTTCTCTGTCCCTTTCATTTTTCTATGCACGTGAATGATAGATTTTCCCGGTCTCCTTAACTTACTCTTGGAGTACTATCGAATTTTATCGTATAAGCAATATACGTCGTCCACGGTGGATTAAATGGATTATCTTGAAATGGAGGCAAAATATTTACTTTTTCATTAATTAAATAAGATACATGCATAACGGAAAGACCAAGCGGCACAAAAACAAAACCACAAAAGCCTACTTTTGCGGCATGATGTACTCCAAGTGTTCTACACCGGCCGTTGCCCAATTTCTAGCCTCGAGCTTGATATTCGTGAAGATGGTGGTACACATGGTGGAGGTACGGTGAAAGACATGGGCGTTTCACTCATTCCAAATTTCCCAGGACGTTTCACTTATTCCAGATTTTCTAGGATACGAGCATTAGCAAAGAGGCAGTGGCCTTCCTTTGATGGCCATAGGTGGTAATGGTATCCGTCCACCACCGCCCAACCGAAGGGATGGTGGCCCACACGAGGGCAAGGCCTAGCCAATCTTTAACCATTTAGACCTTGATGGTGAACCGACATTTGAAAAGAAGATGGTAGCTGTTTCATTTTTCTTGTCTACAAAGGGGGCAGAGCGCACAGTTTGGTCAACCCCTGTTTTTGTAATTGATCAACCGTCCAAACTCTATTTTGAATTATTAGCCACATGAAGACTTTGCATTTGGGGGGAGCCTAGATTCTCCAGATGGTGGGTTGCAGCGTTGACAGCATTGCGCTGATGAACAAAGCCTTATAGGCTGATGACGCTTAGTATTCCCTAGATATCAAAAATTTCCATCGGATGGTCTCATGCATGTGGGGAAACAGCTGAACATTGGACACCATATCCTAAAGGGTGGCAAACTCAGAAAGGTGTGTAACCATGAGGCCGGCCAATATCTCAATTTGGTTAACCCATACGTTGTCATCGGAAAACGTAGTAAATCAATGGAGCAATGTCCTTGGGATGGCTCCCATTCAGCCACGGCACATCCCAAAAGGAGGTTTTACCTCCGTTGCCCAAAGTAATGGTGATTGCCACGTAAAATAGATCCATATCCACATCGTCACACGGGTTGCCCATGCCCACCCAAGTTTTGTGTGGCGCCGTGCATTCGAACCAAGGCCATTGAAGCCTCAGAGCGTGGGAAAACTTATCAAGGTGAAGGACGCCAAAGCCTCGTAGAGACGTCGTTTTGCAGACAACTTCCCAATTTACTTTACACTTGCCTCCTAAGACCATGTCAGACCCCGCTCGCAAAAACCTCCTCCTCAGTTTGTCAATTGTCACATCCCGATTTTCTAAAACCCAAAAAAAATTAAGGCTTACAAATTTTTTATGCTAAATAATGTCATCTCAAACCAACCTAACTAAAACCTTGTCGTTTGGTTTAGCTACCGGGTGATTCCCCTTTTCCTTTTGATATATGTGTTCAAACCTCCATCGCATATATCCCTCCACCGCATCAACCTTGCATCCCTCAACGTAAAGCAACCCTCACATATCTTTCTCTACCAGACCTCTTGCACATCCATACATGTATACCTACAATTCCCCACATGCATATACCTATATATGTATATGTGTATGTCCGCCTATCAGCCGAACTGATGCGGACATCACCTCCATCAAGGATGACAAGAGCCCAAATCCACCTTTGAAACCTATTGGACCAATGACAAGAGCTCCAACCAAGGCTATACAATATGAGGTGACTCTATTCCTTGATACATCTCCATTTGATTTAAGTATGAATGGTATGCTACCTAATGCTTTGATTCTTTGCTTGCTAAGGTATGAAGGAGCAACCAAGTGGAAGAACCAACTGACGAGCAACGGGACTGAGGAAGAGACGCCAAGCATCAAGTCCCCAAGCTCCAAGCCGAACCCCAGCCGGATTGCTGCTTCGGAACCCCCGGATGTGCACTAGAAGTGAAGACCCGGACTGTCCGGCTGAGGCCTGGACCCTCCGGATCCGAGCCGGACCTCAGCCCGGACCCTCCGGGTGGGTATCCGGATCCTCTCTGGAAAGGCCGAACCTCAACCCGGACGCTCCGGCTGAGCGTCCGGATCTCCTCTGGAAAACCCGGACCTCAACCCGGACAATCCGGCTGAGTGTCCGGATCTCCTCTGGAAAACCTGGACCTCAACCCGGACACTCCGGCTGAGTGTCCGGATCTCCTCTGGAAATCCCGGACATCAGCCCGGACCCTCCAGCCACCCGGACCCTCCGGCCTCAATCCGGACCCTCCGGATTCTGCCTGCGAGCAGTAAAACGGGCTGCAGCCCATGTATCCAAGGGTTACAGGGTTAGGACTATAAATACCCATACCCAAACACTAATTAGGGTTATACCTAATGTATTAACTAAAGTAGAGCTTTGCTCCTAATCTAGGGTTTCATCCCTCTAGATTTGGAGTTCCACCTTAGGCCTTTCTTTCCTTTTGGATTGAACGGATCGGCGTGTGCTTCCGAGTGGTAAACGTGGCATTCAATTGAGAGGTTTGTTGAATTGGTTCCTAGTTCCCAAAGGCTTTCCCATTGGGGTTTGTTGTTGGGGTGGGTTTTCCAATTAGGCTTGCCTAGTTATCCTTGTCCAAATCGTGAAGATCGGAGCCCTCCGTATCAACTTGGTATCAGAGCTCTAGGTTGCCACGATTTGGATTTGTATCCCTTCTTCCTTCTACCCCCCAATTGCTAGCTTTGTTTTGGTTTTTCTTACCTATTTTGAAAACCCCACAAAAAGAGCCCGATTTGAGTTTTAGATGCAATTCGGAGTTTTGAGTGAGCTTTGGTTGGTTTTGATCCATTAGACCTTTGCTATACTTGTTGATCTAACCTCCCTTTGCGTTGCTTGAACCAATTTGGGTCGTTTGCCCTTTCGATTTGGTGGTTTTCGGTCCGTCCAGATTTCAGATCTGCTCCTCTGTTTCTCGGCTGGACCCTCCGGATTCCAGCCGGACAGTCCGGGCGGCCGGACCCTCCGGATTTAACCCGGACAGTCCGGATTTGGCAAAATAGGGCGCAGCAACTTCGCCATTTGGGGCATATCTTCCACACCCGGTGTCCATTTTCAGTGAACTTGGACTCGTTGGAAAGCTAACGACGAGCTCTAGGTCATCATCATCAACACCAACCTCTACAAGCAAGGTATAATCTCCGACAAGTCCATCTTCCTTGCAATTTCTTTGTGAGCCAACATCTCATCCTTTTGCGAACACTTCAACCTATGAAGACTAGCTCTTTGATGATTGCTAGGGTCTTGTACACTTGTGCTGCTTAGAATACCCTGTCCCAATCAATTTGAAAATCGTTAGTCTTGTAAGGTCTTGGCAAAAAAAAAGTAAAAAAAAGAGATCAAAAGAAACAAAAAAAGAGAAAAGAAAAGAAACAAGCAAGTGCCTTGATCATTTGGTAGGAAAGCCCAAAAACTTGAAATGCTCAAAGTAGGCGAGTGGTACAAGTGTGCAAATCCGTAGCCCTACAAACTTTGCAATCGAGCTAGCGTCTTTCTTTGTATTTGTGCAACACGAGCTTATAGTCTTCGCTAGGAACATTTTGTACTAGGTCACTTCTTTGGTTGCACAAATCCCATTATCTTTGCGCGTGAGTTGTTTGAGCTTCGCTTATATCCTTTGAGATCAACTCTTATTGCATTGTTTCATTGTGGATTATTACTAATCTTTGTAAAATCTCATTATTCCATTTGCTTAGTGTATTGTGCTACTCCTTCCGAGATCCACTAAAAGCTTTGTTTGAGTTAGTGTTTTGGAACTTGGGACTCCTTCAACCTACTCTTGAGGGTCACTTTTACCATCCACGGCCCGTCGATCTTTCTATCCAAGGAGGCAAGGACTTCGGTGGTGAGTGAGGTGAGAGGTCTAATTTCCACGTAGTCCATCCATATTTGTGTTTGCTAACCATGTCTAGGGAAGGATCACACAGAGCGAGTGGCAATGAAGATTGTGTGACTCGAGGGCAACATTTGGCCCTCCAACGGAGCCTCCATGACACTGTGGACAACTTGAGGCACGACATGACCGGTAGATGGAATCTATGAAGACAAGCATTGTGCAGGAAGTTGTGCAAGCACTTCGATGCCAAATTCCAGAAGTAGAGATTGATGAAGAGGATCCTCTTGATGAGACCAATGCCGAGATGGCGGCACGGCATGCCCAAGCTCGAAGAACAGCTAGACACCGAGCACCCCTTTCTCCATGAAGAACCCGAGACCCACCTTTGGGCCACACAATCATGGTCGGGCAAAGAGCCACCAAGGACGTGATGGGCATGAGGGAAGTGCATCAGAAGGAGGATCAAGCTTTCATCAACCTAGTGACCAAAGACATCAAAGACGCCTGGATAGAGACCCAGGGTTCAGAAGGCAGAATTATCATGATGAGGGTACAAAACACCGGCAAAGGGGTCCACCAGGAGATGGGGGAAGAAAAGGTTTGGCAAGCTTAAGTTCACAATGCTCAAGTTCTCCGGTGATGCAATGGATCCCCAAGAATACCTCACATGGGAGCTCAAGGTGAACAAAATCTTCCAGATGCACAATTACTCCGAAGAGAAGAAAGTTGCTATGGCCTCACTTGAGTTCGATGGATATGCACTTATTTGGTGGGAACAAGTGCAAAATCAGCGTGGCGAACATGGAGAGCTGCCAGTCATGTCTTGGACAGAGATGAAGAGAGAATTGCGGGCCCGTTTTGTGCCCAAGTACTACAAGCGAGACCTTTTCAAGAAACTTCAAGACCTCAAGCAAGGCAGTCGGACAGTTGAAGAATACTTCAAGGAAATGGAAACCGCCTTGATCCGAGCTAATGTCCAAGAGACTGAAGAGCAGACTATGGCCCGTTTCTTGGCCGGATTGAACCACCCAATAAAGCGCATCGCCGACTATCAACCCTACAACACAGTTGTGGAGTTAGTGCATCAAGCTATCAAGGCCGAGCGCCAGGTGCAAGAGGATGCTCGCTACTCCAAGTCCTCAACATATACCACACGTCCCACTCCTTATGCTTCGCGTACCCCAGCGGTTGCTCCTCGACCCACTCCAAGTGCAAAGTTTGCTCCAAGACCAACAACAACTAAGGCAGAAGGTCAAGTGGGAGGTGGAAGTACAAGCTTGCGCCAATGGTCAAACACAAGCCGTCCTACCACCTCATCTTCAAAGGATGCACCGGCTCGAAGCAATGTTTTCCTCAATGGCCTCCACGGGCAAGACCCGTGATATCGTATGCTTCAAGTGTCAAGGGCGTGGTCATATGCAAAGAGAGTGCCCTAATGCACGAGTTATGTTGATCACTGAAGAAGACGAGTATGAGTCTGCTAGCGAGGGCGAGATTGATGCCATCCATGAAGTAGCCCAGATTGAACAAGAAGGAGAATATGAAGATGGACAAGAGCGAATCTATTGCGAGACCGAGTCGGGTCCATCCCTCGTCGTCACCAAGAAAATCCTCACTGTCCAACTTCAAGATGAGCCTGAACAATGGTGCAACCTCTTCCAAACCAAGGCCGCAATCGATGGCAAAACCATCAAAGTCATCATCGATGGAGGGAGTTGTCACAATTTGGCAAGTCAAGAGCTGTGTTCCAAACTCAACCTGAAGTATAAGAAGCACCCACGCCCCTACCATGTGCAGTGGTTGAGTGACAGCGGCACCGTCAAGATACAACACATGGTGCAAGTCTCCTTCAAGATTGGAGCCTATCAGGACACGGTGGAGTGTGATGTGGTACCCATGACAGTGTGCCACCTTCTATTGGGCCGCCCATGGCAGTACGACCAAGCGGCGTGCCACGACGGCCACACTAATGAGTACCTCTTTCGGTGGCACCATAAGGAGTATGTGCTTCGCCCCATGACGCCAAGCCAAATCATCACCGACAATGCTCAAAAGTTGGCAAGGCTTCAAGAAGAAAAGGAGAGAGGTGAGCGAGAGAGCACAACTTTGAGTGACTTCCACAAATCGGTGAGCGAGAGCTACAAGCCCAAAATGAGAGAAAAGAGTCAGGAAGCGAGTAGAGGCTTAGTGATGCTAGCCACCAAATCCGAGATGAGAGGAGTGAGGAATGACCCACCTACACTACACTTTGTACTTGTATACAAAGATGTGGTTGCTTTGACTAATGACTCACCCCCACTTCCTCTAGCTATGTCTCATGTTTTGCAGGAGTTCGAGGATGTCTTCCCCGATGAGATTCCGACGGGGCTTCCACCCATTCGAGGCATCGAACACCGCATCGACCTTATTCCGGGAGCACCACTTCCCAACCGGCCACCTTACCGCACCAACCCCGAGGAGACCAAGGAAATTCAACATCAAGTACAGGAGCTACTTGACAAGGGGTATGTTCGCGAAAGTTTAAGTCCTTGCACCGTTCCCGTTATTCTTGTCCCTAAAAAGGACGGATCTTGGCGCATGTGTGTTGATTGCCGAGCCATCAATAATATCACCGTGCAGTATCGCCATCCCATTCCTCGTTTAGATGACATGCTTAATGAGGTTAGTGGCGCAACCATTTTCTCTAAAATTGATTTGAAGAGTGGCTATCACCAAATAAGGATGAGTGAAGGAGATGAGTGGAAAACCGCTTTCAAAACTAAGTTTGGTTTGTATGAATGGCTTGTCATGCCTTTTGGCTTATCCAATGCTCCCAGTACTTTCATGCGCTTAATGAATCATGTTTTACGCCAATTCATTGGTAAATTTGTGGTAGTATACTTTGATGACATGCTCATATATAGTAGAACTTTGCATGATCATGTTAGCCACATTAAACAAGTTCTACTAGTGCTTAGGAATGAACGCTTGTTTGCTAATCTTAAGAAATGCACTTTTTGTATGGGGAAACTTGTGTTTTCTAGGCTTTGTTGTTTCTACTCATGGCATAGAGGTAGATGAGTCCAAAATTGAAGCTATTAAAAATTGGCCTACCCCTGTCAATGTGAGTCAAGTGCGTAGCTTTCATGGCCTAGCAAGTTTTTACCGTCGATTTGTCAAAGATTTTAGTGCTATTGCTTCCCCTTTGAATGAATTGACTAGGAAGAACATTCCTTTTGTATGGGGGCAATCTCAAGAAAACGCTTTTCAAGAATTAAACAAACGCTTAACCGAGGCACCCTTGCTTGCTTTACCGGATTTTGCTAAAACCTTCGAAGTTGAATGTGATGCTAGTGGAATCGGTATAGGGGGTGTGCTCATGCAAGAAGGTAAACCGGTCGCTTACTTTAGTGAGAAATTGAATGGTGCTCAACTCAATTATCCGGTTTATGATAAAGAATTGTATGCTTTGGTTCGTGTCCTAGAAGTTTGGCAACACTATCTTTGGCCAAAAGAATTTGTTATTCATTCCGATCATGAATCCTTGAAATACCTTAAGGGCCAAGCTAAATTGAACCGAAGACATGCAAAATGAGTTAAATTTATTGAAACCTTTCCCTACGTAGTCAAATACAAAAAGGGTAAAGAAAATGTTGTGGTGGACGCTCTTTCCCGCAAAATGGCCCTCTTGAATCAACTCGAAGTTAAAGTTTAGGGTTTAGAATGCTTGAAAGATTTATATGCTAATGACCCTGAATTTGCTTCTCCTTTTGCTAATTGTAGAGAAGGAAAGGGATGGGACAAATATCATGTGCATGAGGGCTTTCTGTTTCAAGCTAACAAACTATGCATTCCCAAGTCGTCTGTGCGTTTGCTACTTTTGTAGGAATCTCACGGCGGCGGCTTGATGGGACATTTTGGGTGGGACAAGACCTACATGATGCTGTCCAACCACTATTATTGGGCGAAAATGTGAAGAGATGTGGAGAGATTCGTCCAACGATGCATCACATGCCACAAAGCTAAGTCAAAGCTAAACCCTCATGGTCTTTATACTCCACTTCCTGTTCCTAGTGCACCTTGGGAGGATATTATCATGGACTTTGTTTTAGGATTGCCTAGGACCAAAACGGGGAGGGACTCGGTCTTTGTGGTTGTGGATAGATTCTCAAAAATGGCACATTTTGTTCCTTGCCACAAGACCGACAATGCTTCACATGTTGCTAATTTGTTTTTCAGGGAAATTGTGAGGCTTCACGGTGTGCCCAAGACCATCGTCTCCGATCGTGACATCAAGTTCCTCAGCTATTTTTGGAAGATATTGTGGGCCAAGTTGGGAGTCAAGCTTCTCTTCTCCACAACTTGCCACCCACAAACCGATGGGTAAACCGAGGTCGTCAACTGCACCTTGTCAACTCTCCTCCGTAGCATGATCAAGAAGAACTTGAAGGAGTGGGAAGAATGCATTCCCCATATGGAGTTCGCCTACAACCGAGCGGTCCATTCTACTACAAGCATGAGCCCATTCGAAGTGGTGTATGGCTTCAACCCCTCTACACCACTCGATCTTCTTCCACTACCGCTACACGAACGAGTCAACATGGATGCCTCCAAGCGAGCCGCTTTCATCAAGAGGCTCCATGAGACAACAAGAGCTACAATCGAGCAACAAGTGCTTCAACACGCCAGCAAGGTCAACAAGAGCAAGAAAAAAATGGTGTTTGACCCTGGTGATCTTGTGTGGGTTCACCTCCGCAAGGAGCGTTTTCCGAAGAACGCAAATCCAAGCTCATGCCCCGCGGCGATGGACTTTTCCAAGTGCTTCAACGCATCAGCGACAACGCCTACAAGATTGATCTTTCACCGGCCAAGTACTTGGTGAGCAACACCTTCACATCGCGGATCTTTCACCCTTCCATGGCTACAACGAGTTGGAGTCGAGGTCGCCTCCTTTTCAAGAAGGGGGGAATGATACGGACATCACCTCCATCAAGGATGACAAGAGCCCAAATCCAACTTTGAAACCTATTGGACTAATGACAAGGGCTCGAGCCAAGACAACATGAGGTGACTCTATTCCTTGATACATCTCCACTTGATTTGAGTATGAATGGTATGCTACCTAATGCTTTGATTCTTTGCTTGCTAAGGTATGAAGGAGCAACCAAGTGGAAGAACCAACTAACGAGCAACGGGACTGAGGAAGAGACGCCAAGCATCAAGTCCCCCAAGCTCCAAGCCGAACCCCAGCCGGACTGTTGCTTCAGAACCCCAGGATGTGCACTAGAAGTGAAGACCCGGACTGTCCGGCTGAGGCCCGGACCCTCCGGATCCGAGCCAGACCTCAGCCTGGACCCTCCGGGTGGGTATCCGGATCCTCTTTGGAAAGGCCGGACCTCAACCAGACACTCCGGCTGAGCGTCTGGATCTCCTCTGGAAAACCCGGACCTCAACCCGGACACTCGGCTGAGTGTCCGGATCTCCTCTGGAAAACCCGGACCTCAACCCAGACACTCCGGCTGAGTGTCCGGATCTCCTCTGGAAATCCCAGACATCAGCCCGGACCCTCCGGCCACCCGGACCCTCCGGCCTCAATCCGGACCCTCCGGTGTGCATCTTCCCCTTTGCTATCTTCTGCTCCATGCAGTGCATGACCGTCGCGCTGAAAGGAGTTTCAGTGTAGGTGCTCATGTGCAATGCAGTTGTCTGATACCTCTGTTGGAAGTACCGAATTGTCCCATGAAGTATGCCCTGAACGATAGCAACTAAGGTTAAACCGCGTTGTCCGCGAAGTACCCAATTTTACACCTCTACCAGGTTGGTTGTCATGATACTGTACCTCGCACCATGAGTGTCAAAGAGCAAGGACCATCTCTCCTTCGGCTCATTCTCGATCCACTCGAAGAAGGTCTTGATTCGTCCACCCTTCTTCCTCTTAACACCAGGTGGGTCAATACCCGGTAGAGCGCCACAGTTCTTTCGGCTCCTCGTCCGCTGCTACTGGAATTGCTGCGGCTTTCTTTCTCTACTGAGTTAACTCTATTTTTGTGAATTCATCAAGCTTAGCCCACAGTTTAGAGAACTTCTTTTGCTGATTTTGTTTGGATAGCCTCTTGAAGAGATTCATAAGACGCTTGTTTCTAAACTGCCGGTAGAAATTAGCCCCCAAATGGCGAATGCACCAGTGGCTTTGCATATCAGCCCAGGGTTCAAGCTCATCCGGTCCGGGGTTTGTTATAGGCTTCACAACCTTCAATAAAACCGGGATGCCTGTCATGGAGCATGCACATGTTTGGTTGATTTTTTACTACATCTCACTTCAGTCTTCTGAAGAACCATAGCCAACTCACATAGTTCTTACCTTCAACAAATGTGAAAGCCAGTGGAAGAATTTGGTTGTTACCATCCACTCTAATAGCAGTAAGGATTTGCCCCCTATACTTGCCTGTCAAGAATGTACCATCAACACACAGCACAGGTCGGCAGTGGTTAAATGCTTCAATGCAAGCTCCAAAGGAGAAAAAAACCCGGTTCATCGCTTTAAATCCTAGTGACTCGGATGACAAAGTGTACTTGATGTCGACATACGTGCCCGGGTTCCTGGCTTGTAGTGTCCACAATAGGTAAGGAAGGTTGTGATATGAATCTTTGAACTTCCCAAATCGCATCTTCATGGATTTCTGTTTAGCACGCCATGCTTTTCCGTAGCTGATTGAGAACTGGTTCTTGTTCTTTATTGCTACTTGAATATGTTTCGCTTCTATATCTTTCTTCTCCACTATCTCGACGAACATCAGTCTTGCAATTAGACTTAAAGTCATGATACGATGCTCTGCGAGGATGTTGGATCGAACACAGTTATGAGGCACTACTCTACTGACAATGCAATTCACTTCGTACTTCGGGATGTGAGCATGCACAGAGCAAGGACAACCATTACTGCTGCACTTTGCGGTGTACTGGGTCGGAGTAGACACTTCAACAAAAAATGTTCTTTGCGTGGACATACCCCATAGAGCAATTGCATCTTTCAATTCAAGCTTGTTGCGATACATGGTGCCATGTTTTATCTCATTCCTTCTGAACTCCCATGATGACTCATGCCCATCTGTCACACGCATTCCACCCAATAGTTCTTGGTTCCACCCGCTCGGAATTTGATGATCAGAAGTCTCCTTGTCCTCACCACTATCTTCATCATCGGCCTCCTCGTCGTCATCTTGCGCAATGCCCACTAGATCTTCCTGCTCCATAGCCTCCACCAGCTCTTCCAATTCCTCAGCTTCATCTGCCCGCCTAGTAGGACCATGGTTAGATCTCATTCCTCCCGGAATCACTGCTTCAGAATGATCATCGGCTCCGTATTGTGTTATCCCTTGTGCTGATGCACTTATGTGATCTTTTTCATACTCTCTACAAAGATACCCGTTGGATCTTTCCCAACAGCTTGCACCAAAGCAACGGGCTCATCCTTATGACCGCTGCAGACCCTAAGCCAAGAACTCCACTCTTTCTTCTTTCAACAGACATCAAATCCCAGCACAGGGAACTTAAGGACATTGTAAACACAGCTTGAATGCTGACGCTATACTTGTCTATATCAAGACCAAAGCTATGGGTGAACCAGTCTTTAGCTTCTCTAATGTTCAGTGACTCAGGATTTTGCAGAGGCAATACAGTGTAACTGAATGCACTAAGATCAACTCCATACAAGTTTGTCCTCACTTCTCCAGGACCATAGAAAATCTTGAATCTCACTATATCAGACATTCCTGTCGTCCGTAACATCATTTCATAAAATTTACAATTAGACACCACAAAGTAAGATCAATTATGTTCAAGATGTACGAGACTCCCATGTTTATTATTCAAGCAGTCCACTTCGCTTGGGTTTTTTCAAGTGTCTATAATAACAAAACTAGATTTACAACTATTCTTAACTATGTAGTCCACCTCTATTGTTTCTGTATGATTTTTTCTAACAACACTATTCAACCCCTATAGTTCTATGACTATGTCTAAAATCGTTAGACTATGTGATCATAGATGGAATTCAGCTTCCGGGATGTCGCCAGTAAATTATTGTAACAGCTTATATACCTAACATACTAATAAATTTTTCTAACATTAATTAATAGCTTATATACCTAACATATTAATAATTTTTTTCTAACATTAACCTAACATGTCAATGCTAAGCTACAAAAGGTAAATTTCTAAAATCATTGTGTTCGAACTAAATATTAAACTAAATGGACAATTTTTTTTAAAATTATGGTTTACCTAAATGACAAAAAAAACCGTGATGCGCTTCTATTCTCTTCTTCTCTTTTTCTTTCCGTCCTTCTCTTCTCTTCCTCTCTTCTTCCTCCTTCTCTTCTTCCTCCTCTTCTCTTCCTCTCCTCTTCTCTTCCTCTCCTCTCTCTCTCCTCAGCCCCGGCAGCCACTGCCGGTCGCCTCGCTGCGCCACCACACCACCGCCGCATGGTCGCGCCGCACCTTGCCTAGCTGCGTCGCTGCCGCCACCGCACGGTCACGCCGCCGCTGCGCCACGGTCCACGCCGCACCTCGCCTAGCTGCACCACCGCCCACCGCCTAGCCGCGTCCGCTGCTCGCCTCCCGCGCCTCCCGTGTGCCAAAGCGTGCTGCCAGGCCCGAGTCGGGCTTCAAAATGCTGACCCGGGCAAGTCGGCCAGTGAAATGCCAACTAGTGGCACAAGTCAGCTAGTGCGCTGCCGACTAAGGGCAAGTCGGCAACCCAATTGCCGACTAGGGTCAAGTTGGCCGTTCGTGGGCTGACATGGTCCTTTTCGGTCCATCAGGAACCGACCCGTCTAGTAGTCGGCCTCTGAATAGCCGATTTGGGCTTTTCGGCAATTGAGTGGCCGATCGGTGGAGATTTTTGAAATTTTTTCATCCGTGCTCTACTGCTGTGATTTACGAGAAAAAAATAATATTTTAAAAAAAATTTCTCCCATTCCATGTCGACCCTAGCCCACATTGCAGTTTGTTCTTCCCCATGCCTTTCCTCTCTCCTTCCCTCTCCTTCCTTCCCCTTTTCATGGCTGATTGATGTTCCTCTTGCCACGCCATGACTCGTCATCAAGAGCTACAGCAAGCGGCGCTTACCCTCCACCCTGTGCAGTGGACACCCTCGCCACCAAGCCCCGCCACAACGCAGCACCGGCACGTGCTCCCTCCTCCTCTCTATTAAAAGGGACAAGATTCACCTCCATCCCGAAGCTCCCTAATTCTCATCTGCTCCACAAACTGAGCTCCCCCTCCCTCGATTCTACACCCCTCTGTGCTGGGCCAAGCATCTCCCTTTCTTGGTCCCAACTAAAGACCTCGCTGCCCCATGTGCAAGTGCTTCCCTGGCTGCGTCACTTCACCCTCTCTACACCTTGCGCCTCGAAGCTCCCCCCCTCACGCTAGCAGACCATTTTCTATCCTTCCTGACACCACTCCTCCCGTGTAGCCTTGGTGCCGCTTGCTCGAATCCCCTCAATGCTGCCACCACTGAGGCTACCGCATCTAGACTGGGCAACATCGCCACCCGAGGCGTCGTTGTCAGCCACCTACCCCCCACCGGAGGAGCTACCCGATGCCACCGCCGCTGATTGGATCTAACCACCATGCCTTGTAACCGTCGCCCCACATGTCACCGCCCCCGGCCATCTGCTCCAACCCGATCTCAGAGCTCTCCAGCGAGGAGCTCCCCAACGCCATTGATGATGAGCAGGTCTCCGTCGCCTCATCGCCAGTGTCTCGGCCGCGGCAAAGTCTTCATTGTTGATAATGTACGCGAAGGTCTTCTGGATGCGGGCAAAGTCCTTCCTCCAGTCGTACTTATCACTGGCCAGATCGTGTATGAAATTATTGAATTGATACTGGCTCCATTGCGGGTTATGGGATATGACGAACATGTCTATGTGAGTGCAGACGTAGTACCCACATGTCACGCTACCTTCCGGTTGTTGCCTGCAAGGGAAGTTGAATTTGTGGATCAGCTTTTTGCTCTTGCATTCTGCTCCTCCCCTTCGCAAGTTATATTCCCAAAAGGCGGCTTCCAGAACTTCCTTAATTCCCGAGTAGTCCCGCTTGGCACTTCTTTGGGAATCAAATAGTATATCATTCTTGAAGGCTTGTGGATGACAATGAGGATCCAGTGGTC
Source organism: Stipa capillata (assembly GCA_019208055.1). Classification (NCBI taxonomy): domain Eukaryota; kingdom Viridiplantae; phylum Streptophyta; class Magnoliopsida; order Poales; family Poaceae; genus Stipa; species Stipa capillata. The sequence goes on from JAGXJF010005600.1 coordinate 215,530, forward strand.
GCTGCGTAAAAGGTAACGAACGAATATAAACAGATGGGGATACGTGCTTAAGAAAAGCAAACTAGGCATGGTAGTAAGTAACTTTTAGGGGGTTGTAGGGCAGGAGTACGTAGTACTTGTCCTTATGGTATATCAATGACTCCAGGACGTAATTTATTAGGACCGGCGTCGCTTCTCATACATAGTAGTCGTTCATGATGACCGGATCCATTATTCCAAAACTGCAGTTGGGCAAACACCTACACTCTTGTGCTTGGTGAAGCGCCCACAGCCTGACAAGCATGGTGTCGAGTCGGAAGAGGTTGAACAACATAAAGATATCTTCAAAATTGATGTCAAAGGTGTCACGCTGTCTGTCCAGGAAGAAACCATAATCTTTTGGCACCTCGACCTTAAAGTGTAGTTCATAATCATCCCGATTCCGTGACCTCATCATGATTGTGTCATGGAGAAGTTTTCATCTGTGCAGGCATCCTCTGCACCTCATCATCTGAGAGCAAGGGCTCACCTGCCTCGTACACTACTCATCGAGGCTTCTTGACAGTTTCGGCAGATGTCTGGAAGGATAAGGCTTTTTTCTTGCTTTCCTTGCTTGCCTCCTTCGTAGCGGTGCTACCCCGTTTGTCTAGGTGAGGCAGTAAGGCAATTCCCAAAAAATAGATTTTCTTTTCCAGACGCCCTTTACCGGCGGTTGTTTCTTTTCCTTTTCCTGGCTCAACTTCGTCCATTTCATTCAAGAGATCATAGATTTCTTGTCCGGTCTTCTTGCGAGGCTTTGGACGGATTTCTTTTGTTCTGTCGAATGTTTTCGTGTCCTCTCTCCATGGGTCATTCATGGTCAGCCATCTTCGGTGCCCATGAACACGAATTTTCTAGAGCCCTCTAAGAAAACACTTATGGTTTCTTCCATGCACTTAACACATGCTTCGTATCCTTTGGTGCATTGACATGCGTTGTTCCCGTACGCGGGATAATCTTGCACCGTTGTGAACAACAGGCCTTTCAGAGTGAAGAACTTTTCTTTGTCCGCGTCCCAGACCTGAGCCCCTTCTTCCCATAGCGTAGCTAGTTCGTCCTTCAGTAGTTGTTGATACACATTAATATCCGTTCCAGGTTGTTTTGGCCCTTGAATGAGAATAGAGTGTATGTACTTCCACTTCATGCACAACCATGGAGGGAGGTTATAGATCCAAAGAACAATGGGCCATGTGCTGGGTTTTGCTGCTCATGTTGCCGAATGGATTTATTCGGTCCATACTCATACCAAACCTGATATTCCTCGTATCACTACCGAAATTTGGGTATTCGGCGTCGATTGCCCTCCACTAACAAGCATCAGCTGGGTATCTCAACACCCCGTCCTTTCTTTCGCCCCTCTTCGTGCCAACGCATCAGCTTTGCCTCCTTCTTGTTACTGAATAAATGCTTCAAACAGGGGAGGACTGGAAGGTACCATACAACCTTTGCAGGGGCGCCACTCGTCACTTCTTCCTCGTCATCGTCTTGGTTTCTACCCCGCTTATATCGAGATGTGTTGCACACCAGACATTTGTGTAGCTCTTTATATTCTTTGCGATAAATAATGCAGTCATTCCGACAAGCATGAGGTCTCTCTACATCCAATCCAAGGGGGCAGACCACCTTCTTGGCCTCCTCGGTGCTTGTAGGTAACACGTCCTCCTTTGGAAAAACCATCACAAGGTAAGCCAGTGTCTCATCGAAGCTTGCGTCTGGAAAGTTGTGGGCTGCCTTGATCCTTAGAAGTTCTAGCGTGACTGATAGACGCGTGTGCTCAGGATCACAGCTGCGATACAGTGGTTTTGTCAAGTCTTCCATCAGTTTCGCAAATTTTGCAACCTCTCTTTTATCCTCAGGGTCTTCGACCACCTGGTCCGCCATGTGACTGTCCCTCAACATTTCAGCCAAATTGTTCCCCGTCTCTCCCGTCAAGTCTTCCCTACATTCAGAAATATGGTCTTCATCTTCTTCTGCGTCTTCATGTATGTCCTCTTCTTCTAAACATTCAGGAGTAGCTAAAATTTCCGCCTCCTCACCGTGACTTTTCCAACGTGTATAACCTTCCATAAAACTTCGAGTCAACAAGTGTAGCTGCAACATGCCTCTCTCCCTGAACATTATCGTGTTCTTGCATACACAACACGGACAACACATCTTGTTCGCGCCCTTTTTCTCCCTATATTCATCGGCCCACATCTAGAAACTCATTCAAAGTATCGACGAAACTCCATGTTGCTCTTTCGCCGTACATCCAACTTCGATCCATCGATCCCTACAACAACAAACTAATTGATTATAGTCCAAATTAACAAAATAATCACAAAATTAATTCTCTTCTTTCATGTATTACATCGTACCAAAGAGAGCTCGATAGCACTGTCAAGGAGCGGACTCGAGAGCCTTCTGAATAGGGTAAGGAGAGAAAGGAGGGGAGGAGGAAAGAGAGGGGAAAATGGGTGGATATGTGGAGGGAGGGTTAAAAGAGATCTAGATCTCGATTGTATATCTAGGAGGAGGAGGGAGGGAGGAGGGGAGGGGGAAAGAGAGGGAAAAAGGGGTGGAGAAGGAGGGAGAGGATTGAGAGAGATCTAGATCTAGGGTTTAAATCTAGAGGGAGGAGGGAGGGAGGAGGGAGGGAGGAGGGGGAGGATAGGGAGGAGAACAGCATGCTGCTGCGCACGCAGTTTAGGAGGGGCTTGCAGCTGGCCGTGTGAGGCGCGCGAGCTCAACAGCCAGCTGCGGGCGCCTCCTGTGTCTATATAAGTGCCTAACTATCACTGACGGGCACACCAAAGCGGACCGTCAGTGATATGTAGGCCCTCGAAGGGATTCCTGGAGCAACCTTCCACTGACGAGTGCAAGTTGACCCGTCAGTGGAAATCATACATTCACTGATGGGCATGATAGAACAGCCTGTCAGTGAAGATTGCTGTCAGTGTAGATGCCAAGTTTCTCCTCTCTTGCTACTTCTACTGACGGGCGTGCATTGCGCCCGTCAGTAGAAGTTGGCTGCCTCGCATTCTACATCATAGGTACTGACGGGCCCTATCACGCCCGTCAGTGTTGCCTCTAATCAGCGACGGGCCTCCTCGTGCCCGTCAATGATGGTCTTGTAGCAGAAGTGTTTTCTGAGGTAGTTTATATGTCCTTATGCTAAAGCTTTATCAGCTTCCAGTATCGATTCATTTGTTTTTCCTCATGCCGATTCCTTATTCTGATCCTGATTCCTTGTTATGATCCTTATCTTCTCTTAGCAACTTACTCATTGCTTGTGCTGGCCGCTTGCTCGCCGCGTGCTCTCACACGCAGCTACTTGTTCTGGTGCAGCTCGTGCCATGGCAAGAATTCCATATGAAAGCAAAGCATAATGCAGAGGTCTGCACTGCTATATATGGGAGCCTACGTTTATGCCATGACCGAGTAGTATGAGTAGCGCGTTAAGATTTTCACCGTAGAACCGCTATAGGTGTTACATATATACGGAGGCCTTGAGACGTCTGCTTCGTCTTTGCCAAGTCGTGCGTGCTCAATTGGTCGAGCCCGTTGGCTCATCGCCGCCACGAAGGACATCGCAAGGTCTAGTCCATTGTCTCTGCACTACTACAAACGGTTCAAAAACCCCAAGACAGACGGTTTCTCAAACTGCCTGTAAGCAAGGGCCTGTGATGACCACCCCTCATCACAAGCGGTTATAGAAACCGCCTGTGATGAGGGAATATCACAGGCGGATCTCTACATGGACCGCCTGAGATGAGGGGGTCATCACAGGTGGTTCTTATGGAGATCTGCCTGTGATGGGGAGGTCATCACAGACGGTTGTAGATATCTGCCTGTGATGGGGGTGTCATCACAGGCGGTTCTTGTGGAGATCCGCCTGTGATGGGAGTGTCATCACAGGTGGTTCCCCATAAAAACCACCTATGATCGCCGTAACAGCATATCTAATAATTTTAGATTGTTGCGTAGTAGCAGGAAATAAACACACAATACATACACATAAATTGAATCATATGAAATAACAGAAACTTAATACATACACATAAATTGAGTCACAAAATGAACTCTCGCCAAACTCATCAACATCACCAAATAAATTAATTAAACTCTCAATTTCATCCACCTCATGTCACAAAGTTCACAAAGTAATTTAACTCTTAGTAAATTCAGCATCCATATAAAAGTTCACAAAGAAATACATATCACTTCTTAACTAAGATGAACTCGCCTTCCTCCATGTCATAGGCGTATAATTGGCCATAAGGATCGATAACGTCTCTAATAATGTCGGGACCCAAAATCCATAATAGAGAGCTTTAGGAGAAATCACCCGCTAAGTCAAAACCTTAACCCTGACCTCGACCCTTGGGTATCAATTCCAAGAGGAGTGGAGTGATATGGCTTCGAATAGCCCGAGACGTCATCCGCGAACTTGCTCCGGCAAATGAATGTACAGGTTAAGTAGTGTGATATGTGCTCCTCACTCTTTTCTCACTGAGCCGGAACATCAATCCCGAACTCGTCCCGGCAAATTAATGCTCAGCTGGAGTAGGATGATATAGTTCCCAAGCTCCCAGTAGAAGAGTCACTTCACAGGGGTGATTAAACCTAACAACTCTATGATATAGACTCGGAAACCCTACCCGCATCATGTGCTTCAATAACATACACGCAAGGCACATGAGGCAGGCGAGAACAAACAGATACCACAGCAGTAACTCTACGACTGAAACTGCAATATTATAAGTTCTTGAAACTTAACAACATATGCACATAAGGGATCCGGAGATCCAAATTCAACTACACAGCAGAAGAGTAATTACGGCTAAGAAGCCAAACAAGTTAGGCCAAAAGTGGCAACAGAACAAAATGAGCTGCCAAACCCTGGGCAGGATCACTGCCTGGGATCTCCAGCGACTAGTCATCGTTGGCGTCGATCTCTACGTAGAAACCACCCTCGGCAGGGATAGTTTCCTCTGCAAGAAAATTGTCAACGATTGCAGAGTGAGTACAAAAATTGTACTCAGCAAGACTTACAAGGGGAAATTAGTATTAGATGCAACAAGTATCAATAAGATGGTTATCTTTGGACGATTTTGCAGAAAGCCGATTTACCTTTGACAATATTCATTAGGTAGATGAAAATTGACTACTAGAATACTTTTTAAAGGAGACGAGATGAACACTGCACGGTCATTCCTTACTGCAGATCACCACACCTTAGGCACCCGGACTCTTCCTCAACCACCCTGGGAGGAAGCAGTCGCTAACACCTCAACCTAGAGTTGGCAAGTTTTAGGGTATTGTTGTAGTTGTCTAATTCGATGCAGGTAATCACCAAGTCCTCCATAACCGTGGACACGGCTGTTTAAACAGTTCAAACCCTGCAGGGGTGTACATCTTTACCTACACGTATCGATCGTCTCTTGGTGCTAGACCAAGGACACACTCCACGAGGTGTGCTAGCAAAGGGTGATCGAACACGACCTTTATAATGTTTTTGACTTAAGTATGAGCCGCCCTAATGGGCCAATCCGTGTACGCCAGTCCGGCCGATACTTCGACACGGTCCCAAAAGTTGTATCAGGTGATACATCCCCGGTCCTCGACCGTGTGTAACCCTTACACCTATATTGAGGCACCACACCACATCATTTTTCACTCACCCAGTGAACGGAAACGGCAAACTATGCAGCTCATGACTCAAGTCTAGACAAATTATTCAGTCATGGGGTGGCCCATTATACCACCGGTGTAGAAGTACGCAAATCTCGGGTCAATATACATCGGGAATCGGTGCTTGTGGAAAAAACGAGACAGCCCACCATGTTCCCAGCCATGGCCTCTCGTTTAACCCCAATGATGATTAAGCAAGTTATTAGTCGTATCCCGGTGAACACCCATCTACCACGTAACCCAACCGAATGATGTTGGTTTGTCTGCCATCCAAGGAATTACGACTTTTACATGTCTAAGCATGTCTAAGCATCATTAATATAGTAAGCAATATCAAGATATCTGCTATACTACTCTAAATAGGTTGGGGAAAGGTTGGTGGTTATTGAGCGACAAAGTAAGTTTGTGCAATGGAATAGAGCTCATGCTTAGCGAAAAGTAGAATTTGAACGCATGCGATAATGGATTACAAGCAAATAATACTTTGAAAGTAATAGGTGTCTACAATATGTTCAAAGGGGCTGCTTGCCTTGTTGCTCAACAACTAGACTCTGCTCAGAATCGAGGTTATCTTCTTGGGACCTTCTGGCTCTAACGAAGAAGAACGAAAACACCAGAAATAGAGGCATAAACGTAAATATCAAAATGCTAAACATCGGCATGGGATGAAATGCATGCCATGACATAGAGGATACAAAATAAAGACTAATGCAAGTGGAATCAATTTAATCGGAGTCCGGATGCTCGAGATATCGCGATTCGACGTCTTCGGGCTAATCGGGAAACCCTAATTTGAGTTTTTAGCACTTTATGTTTTTCCTAGCATGCAAACATATATGAAAATGACATATTTGAATAGCTCTCATTTTTCAAAACATTTTGGTATATTATTTGCATTTTTCTGATTAACAATGAATTTTCGAAGATTTAATCCATTTAAATACCTTTGTTGAATTTTTCTCGGTAAAAATAAATAAAAATACTTTTATTACTCATTTAATTTTAACCCCAGAGGCTGACAGGTGGGCCCCATGGTCAACTTTGACCAAAGTTGACTGGGTCAGTGATAGGTGGGGCCCACTTGTCATAATTTTCATTTTATTTAATCTATTATTTTAATTTCTGTCGGATGGGTCCCACATGTCATTCGGACATATTTAATAAACTCATTAATTGCACTGTTAGTCATTAATCATGGTTATTAAGTTGTCGGTTAGCATTAATTGCTAATGATTAGCATTAATTATCATAATTAATCGGTCGAAACAGTAATCATTGACGTTAATTATACTTAACCATTAATTACTCGCATTAAGTATACTTAGCAATTAATGGCACAATTAATTGGTCTTAAGTACCGAATTAATGGGCATTAGCCCTAACCGATTGCATTAAAACGGTCGGGGTGCTCGGTCCGGTGGCTTTGCCCAACCGAGGCTCGCCCGGCGCGGCATGGCCGGCGGCGAGGCCGGGGAAGAGGAGGGCGACGGTGGCGCGGCGAAGCAAGGCGGCGGCGGCTTACCGGTAATGGCGAGGTGCGGCGGTGAGGCTTGGGTCTCGGCGGCTCGGGCGACGGGGCGGTGCGGCGCGGCGAGGGAGGCGAGCTTCGGCGGTGGGTTTTATTTTTCCTTTTTGATTTTCTATTTTTTGAATTTTTACCCCATTTCAACTAAACTTCCAATTTAAATTCAAATTTTTTTGGCCTATTCTTATGCCATGATGCACAATTAACAACACCTAAAATTAAGGGATGTTACAAATAAGGAACGCAGCGATGTGTTCTCTTATCCGGTCTAGTTGAGACGAATCCAATGACGTCTTGGGAATGCCTTTCTGCTGTCGATAGGAATGTATATTTTTCGACGATTAATGAACCACCGATCTTACAGTAGTCGTGAGACAGAAATACTTGTTGTTGGGTAGGGACCACAAGGCCAAGCGATCTGACGACAAGGAAACATCCTTTTTATACAGGTTCGGGCCTCCCTTAGGATAACAACCCTACGTCCTGTTCGTATATATTGATCAGAGAATATCTTACAAAGGAGGTGTATGTTAATGGCTATCCTAGACCTAATCGGAGGCTACTTCGACTAGTTCCACGGGGCTCGACTCCTTCGAGCCGGCGGGTCTTCTCGTGGGAATCGCTGGGGCTTCTGGATGGCTTCAGGCTTCTTGGATCTAACTTGACCTCCTGGGACTTGAAAGACCTGTCAGACTTGTCCTCCCCCATGAAATTGTTGATCCTTTTATAGGGGGCTCCCCGAGTCGTACCGGATATGGACTTATGCCTGAGTAGAACTCTAGCTTCCTAAAACATAGGGATTGACTTCCTAGTTTAAGGGGTGTCCTTCCTCCTTACGGGGGTTACCTTATCTCCTGGGAATCCTTACCAGATACGTATTCTTATTCCAATAGTCCAGGGAATCGTATACGGGTACCTCCTCATATACGGGATACTATACTATTCATCATCAATATTAAAGCCATGTACTTACAATGAAGAGAAATATGATAATACTTATCGCAATAGTGCCAAACCTGGACTTCATTTTTGCTAATGTTAGTGAGCATGATTTCCATGTTGTGGCAAATGTAGAAGCCACAAACGCTTGTTCCTCCTTGTTGTTGGTGGCACTAGTAATATATACAATTGGTTAGTAGTCTCCGATTAGGCCTATGATAGCCACTAACATATACATCCCTTGTAAAGACATTCTTTGATCAATATATACGAACATGACGTAGGGTTATTATCCTGAGGGAGGCCCGAACCTGTATAAAAATGGCGTTTTCCTTGCCGTCAGATCTCTTGGCCTTGTGCCCTAGAAGTCCCTACCCCCCACGTAAGATCGGCAGTTTACCGATCGTCACTACTGCAAATTGACCCTCTGCTGAACCCCCTCCACTGACGGGCGCTGTCTTGCCCGTTAGTCATGTAGTGTACCACTGATGGGTGTATGACCGCCCGTCAATGGAGATGCAGCCAAAACCCAGCGATTTCGGCAATAAACATACCACTGACGGGCATAAATTTCGGCCCGTCAGTGGTGCCTTGCTACAACTGACACGCAGTTCTACTGATGGGCCAAAACATCCTGCCCGTCACTAATACTTTGACCTCTACTGACGGGCCAAAACTGGTGACCGTCACTGGTTCTATTTGGCCCAACTCCAGCCCACATAGCCCAGAAAATACCTCCTGGTATTAAACCCTAACCCTTATCATCCCCTCTCTCACCCCGTATCAATCCAACAGCCGCCGCCACCCCTTCTGTGAGGGACCCGGTATTTTAATCCGAATCAAGGAATTCACAACAAGTGAAGACGGTGACCATAGCCACTACCTGCGATGGACTATGGCCCACCCCTGCCCCGTGCGACATGCATACGACACAATGCGTATGACTCACTTTGGCAATGGACCGTACATTCACTTTGCACTTCACTTGATTCGAAATAAAACAACAAGTTCCTCCATATGCATCCGACCACGCTCCCCATTGCAACATACACGCATGACAGACGGGAGGTGGGGGCATATGTTGGACTGCAAGCATATCATCACACGAACCACTACGATGCGATAGCTGTCCACGTGGTGAACTATTCAATTTACATCATTCGGTGATAACCGGAAACATATTCAAATATGATGTATTGAAACAACAGCGGAAGGGGGTTAAGTGAGTCCCACAGCGGTGCATCGGCCGCTGACCAAAAACCAACAAAATTCCCACGAGTCGATAGCCAACCAAGAAAACCAAGAAATTAGGCATCCTCGAAGTAATCCTTGACCACTGGCTCACCTGCAAGATCTAGGAATGTCCTAGGTGAGTACAAACGTACTCACAAGACTTATTCGTGCTTGATTAAATGTCCTACACATGCAACTACGACAGAAACGAAACATGGTACGATCTAAGTCAATAAAATCTACAGATTATGGCATGGCAATAAGAACACAGAGGAAGATCCACCAGGGAGTGACTCGCAATCCACAGTTCATACCATTCCATAACCAATCATCATAGCAATCCCAGATGACTCCCCAACCATTTGGGGACAGTCCACAACACAATCTTAACCTCAATTCAACAAGACCACACATTTATTCATTCTCTCGGATCGTTACCGGCAATCCGATCACCCTGGATATGAAGAGTGCATTTCCCTCGGAGGTTGCAAGGCTCCAAGTGATATCGAGACTTACCTCAATCATATCCTAGCATCGATTCCGCTAACGTCCACGCGGTGATAAGGGAGGTGCACGATGAAGTTACCTCAGATTGGTATAGCGACAAGCACACTTCAATACACCTGGTCGCATTCTGACACTTCAATAAATACCAATCGTATTCATTGTGCAAAACCCTCGGCTCTCACATCTAACTTAATTAAGTTCAGTTAGGTAGAGCAATCCGATTAAGTTTCAGCCACACCTGAACAGGACACGCCACCCCACCTAACATGCTAGTTCCAAATATTCCGGCCACCACATCGAACAAACCATCCTTAATGACAATAATAAGGTGCAACAAGCTCTGCTTGCCTTGGTCGCAGGGTTCCTGATCTTGCGTTGACTCGTTAGCTTGGTGGTCTCCTTCTTCGAACTCTATTTCGAGCAACAAGCGATACCGGAAACAAAATGAGAAAATAACGACGATGAGATCCAGCATGTATGCATGATGAATGGGTCTAGATATGCAATTCTAAAGTGACTTATCGACATCAGAAGTTTAGGGCCATAAGAATTGACAATTGGTGATAGTAGGTTTTAATTATAACCCTAACAATGCATGAAATGTCGATTTCGCTTATTCACATGTAAAGTTAAGGTAGCTATGCACATTGTACAGTACTAATTCAAAGTGTGGGTATTCTAAAAGTATTCAATGATACAAGGTTAACGCAACTGGAATTACTTAATTTGGAGCTACGAGCACCAGGTTATGAATCGTCGAAGAACGACGCTCGGAAGGGATGAATGCATCTAAACTCAATGTAATCAAGATTTTATGTTTCAAATTTTGAAGTTTGGTTTCAGCCCAGTTGTAGGAAATTTCTTAAGCTTTCCAATGATATAAAATTTGCCAAAATCCGAGCTACGGATCAAAAGTTATTGCCGTTTTAAATGTGTACAAAACCCTAACCCTAATCCCTTCTCTGCCTATGAAATAGAAAATACTAAGTGCACCCGAGATGCTACATAGGTTTCCTAATCTTTAACGTTACTGGCTGACATGTGGGGCCCCCGGGTCAGTGTTGACTGGGTGAAGAAATCCCAGTCAGCTGCTGACTGGGCTCTCGGGACCAATCGGGGACAGCCACGCGGCTTATCCTTCTCTCTCTCTCTCGTTCTTTCTCTGGACGTGGCCGACGGCGCTCGGAATGGCGGTGGCCTTGCCGGAGGCTCGCCGGAGCTGAGCTCCAGGGTGCTAGGAGGCTCGGGACTGCTCGGGGAAGATGGCTAAGGCACGGGAAGCTCACCCCGAGGACGAAGGGTTGGTGCAGAACGGCGGAGGGGCTCGGGAGAAGGCTGGCGACGGAGACCGGAGGCGAGGAGCTTCGGTGACCGGTGGGGAGGTGCTTCGGGGCTCGGATATATGATGAAAGGGAGCAGAGAAAGTTAGGAAGGTTGCGGGGATGCTCAGGAGCGAGAAAATGAAACCCGAGGTGGACCGGAACGGGGGCACGAGCTCGCTGGAGTTGGAGCCGGACTTGGGGAAGGAGGAGGCGGCGGAGGTCTTCCGGGCGCTGATCTACAAAATGGAAAAGGGGAAGAGATGAGGGAGGGGAAGAGGACGCTTGGGAGCAGGACGGGGAAGGCCGGGGCTCACCGGAGCAGCGGCGATTGCTCGCCGGAGCAGCTGCTGGACTCGGAGAAGAACGCGGTGGCGCGGGGAGGCAAGGCACCGGAGGAGAGGAGGCTAGGGTTTTCGAACAAGGGGAGGAGGGGAGCGGCTCTGTCGGGACGGCCCTTAAATAGGGCGGCGGCCGGTCAGGACGGGGCTGGCCGGAACGAGGCACCGCCCACCCCAGCGTACCGGCGACGGAGATGTGGCGCGGGGAAGCTGACGCGTGGGCCCGCGCGGTAGGGAGAGAGGGAAGGGCGCGGGGGCTGACAGAGGGGGCCCGCACGACAGGGTGAGGGGAGAGAGAGAGCCGGGCGCCGGCGGGGTTAGTGGGCCGACCGCATGGGCCCAACAGGCCTCGGCCTGGCAGCCTGTCTTCCTTTTTCTTTTTCGTTTTCATTTTAAATTTTTGCTGAATTCCTTTCCAATTCAAATGGGCATTCAAATGACCTCCAAATGAGCTGAAATTTTTACAGGATGTTTGTAAACCAATATAGAACCTCCCATAAAATTTTGAACTCATTTGGAGACTGTTTGACCTAGGTTTGAATTCAAATTCAAATTTGGCTCAAAAATGGGTTTGAACTAGAACTAGGTCCTACACTTCTCCAAAAATTTTGACATTTTGCATGGAGTTAGTATTTCCATATTCATGGTCATTCCCAAAGTTTGGAAAATTTTCATGCACATTAGCTTGCCCATTTACTCAACCCTAATTCTTATCTCTTTAGGGTTCGAAATCGGAGTTTCGATTGAGCTATCATTTCATGTAACTTTTGGATAAATCTTGGGAAGGAAATGTTGGTGAATGGTTCCAACCCAGAAACTCTAGTCCTTATTCCCCTAATATTGCGAAGACCCTGGTTTGGTAACCCAAATAAGTTGATTGGTGTTTGCGAAATTAACCACCGAGGATGAGATATGTGCGTATTCTATAAAATACAATCATATCACATTTAAGTTTAAATAAGGTGTGGGTGGGGGATGATGACATGTATGCATGAATGCAAGGCAAAGACCTAATCATTGAATTCGGGTATTACACCTTCTCCTCTCTCACCCTGACATGCGGCGGCACCCTCGCGCTAGGGTGGCCAGTGCTCGCGGCGCACCACGGCGACGTGCGCGACGGCGTCCAAAAGGGGGCGTGGCGGTGACGTCGAAGTGCGCGAGGCACGCGGCCAGGAGTGCAGCGACGGGGAATGAGCGCCGGGGCACGCGGCGACGGCGTCCTCCTCTACGGGACGGCGGTGACCACGAGCAGAGGCGGTGGCCATGGATCCGTCCTGCGGGCGGGGTGGCCATGGACCCGGCTGTCCCTCACTGATCCGGCTGTCCCTCACTGATCCGGTCATCTCCGCGGCTCGAGCTCCACCACGGGGACGACGACAAGGCGGTGGAGGCTGAGCTCCACCACACGGACAGCGACAAGGCGGTGGAGGGCGAGCTCTTGGGAGGACGGCATCGGGCGGATTTAGGGGAGGCTCTGGTGGACGGCGTTGAGCAGATCAAGGCAGCAACGTGTGCTCTGCGTCAGCGGCGGCGGCGGCGGTGGCACCGAAGCAAGATGTGGCGGTGGGATGGCGGGTTCGGGTCTGGACCAGGCCCGTTGGGCTTCTTTTTTGGTACTGTAAACCATTGCCACTGACGGGCCCTCACTGCCCGTCAGTGGCATATTTTAGCACCACTGACGTTTACGCACTGACGGGCACAAAACCCGTCAGTGAAGGTGGTTTTGTGCCCATCAGTGGAGGGTCAATCTGTAGTAGTGTGTCGATAGATGGCACCGACCGTGGGGACCTCTCCGGCTCAAGCGTCAAGGAAGCATTAGAGTCGGCAAGATGTGCAACTAGCTGCGATCAGTCCTCATCGCCGACTGCACGTCCCACCCAGGTTCAACCCGAGGAGGAAGAAGCAGGCTCGACAGGAGATACGATCGCCTTCATGCAACGCACCGGGTACTCGGACCAGGGCCTCTATGACAACTTTGGCCCGATTGAGCCTGACCCGGTGACCGACCGCGTAGATTTTGGAGAATACGCCACTGTTGAGTACTTGGATTGCGAAGTTGATCACTTTAGAACCGAGTGCGTCAGGCAGGAGCGACCAGCCTAAAACCGGGACGGTCGCCCGCAACGTCTGATCGACCAATCGATCAAAATTCCAATCACAGCATCCCTCCCTATGGGGGACACGATGGAGTGGGAATACACCCCATCCAATCTAGACCTTTGGATGGTTCTCGTGATCCAGTTCGATCAGGAAGATCCCGAACACCAGGATCAGGAAGGGGGCTCACAACGTCAGAGTCCGATGGCTACTCCCCTTGGGAATGAGAATAGGCTTACTACAGCACACAGAACCCCTCAAGGGACGGGTGAGTACGTGTCCCGAACTGCTCGAAGAATCACCGAGGTGCACAATCTGCTGTTACGACCACCAACAGAAGATCTGACGACACCCGACGGAGCACAATGGCTACGGTGGCTGGGGGCTGAACTACAGTAGGCCCATGACCAAGCCGAATCTTCTCGACTCCAGTCGGGGACACATAGCTCCGCCCGAGAAAAAACCCCTCTCTGACAAAGAGAATCGGATGGAGAAGGACGACATCCCAGGAACTAGTCTCGCCGGGATAGACAGCACGTCGATCTCCACGACAAGATCAACGAGCACTGATCCCAAAGCCATCAGCGAGAGCAGACTCCTCCCCGGAGAGACTACCAGCACCGCGCTAATAACAGGGGATGATCCCTGATCCCAATTAGCGGCGAGAATTCGCCTTATCGGAGGACCATCAACGGATGCCAAGCGCTATCCCAAGAGCTCCGACATGTGCGCTGGCCGTCCCGCTTCAAGCCCAGGGCCCTAGAATTGTACGATGGCACCACGAATCCTGCAGAATTCCTGCAGATCTACACTACGACGATCGAGGCCACAGGCAGGAATGAGAAGGTCATGGCCAACTACCTCCCAACCGCCCTTAGAGGAGTGGCCAGGACCTGGTTGACGAACCTACCCCCAGGAATGATCCGCTCCTGGGGACAGCTTTGTGACATGCTCCTCACCAACTTCCAAGGTACTTTCACACGTCCTAGTCAGGTCGACGACCTATTCCTACTCGTCCAATGACCAGACGAGACCCTCCGAGAGTTCACCAAGTGGTTTAGTGCTGTTCTCAACACTATTCTCGAGGTAACAAACTCGGATGTTATTCGCGCCTTCGTGCAAGGCAGCAGAAACGAGATGTGCACACACAACCTGATCGTGCACCCTCCCAAGACCATGCTGCAGCTAATGGATATAGCCGAAAAGGCCGCCTGTGTGGAGAAAACCCTACAGTACATCAAGCAGCAACAGGGCAGGGCGACCAGATCCCCCTCCGGACCAAAGACGACTCATCGAAGACGAAACGGAGGAAGAAATCCTCTAGAGGGAACCGGGAGAAGAAGGCTAAAGCCGACGAGGTATTAGCGGACCTTCCCGAGAAGCGTGCCTAGCGGCCACGTGCCAAGGACAAGCCGATGACTTCCTTTGACAAGGCAAGAAAGCTCTGGTGTGATTTTCACCAGACCGATTCACATGATCTCCGTCGGTGCCGCATCTTCAAGAAATATCTCAAGGAAGAAAGAGAGAAATTCCGCGAGGAAATCCAGCAGGTCGCAAACAACAGTCGAGACACTACATCCGACGATGATGACTCCACCCCTGAGCCTTTCCAGGGGCATATCAGAGCAATCGAGCATATATTCGGGGGCTCATCCTCTTACGAGTCGAAAAGGCAATACAAGGCCATTGCCCGAGAGGTTCTCGTGAATATACCGCAAGTCCCTCGGACAATCAAATGATCGGAGGTCACGATCACATTTGACCAAACCGACTGCCCCGAGAACTGTGTTCGACCAGGACGATACCCAATTGTTGTCAAACCAAGGATCAACAATTGCCAAGTGGCCCGGGTGCTAATAGACGGGGGGAGCTCCCTGAACATCCTATTCGCCAATACCCTCGTTGTCATGCAAGTACCACGGTCGTCTGTCCAGACCATAACACAGGCGTTCCACGGTATCGTCCCAGGCTCGTCGGCTACGCTGATTAGGCAACCACCCTCCCGGTTACCTTTGGCACACCGGAGAACTTCCGAACAGAGAAGATCCTGTTCGACGTAGTCGACTTCGAGACGGCATACAATGCCATCCTGGGGCGCCCAACCCTGGCCAAATTCATGGCAACAACACACTACGCATGTCAGTGTATGAAGATGCCTGGCCCAAAGGGCATCCTCACAATAAAGAGCTCCCCCTAGGAAGCATTACTCCGCGACAAGCGCAGCCTCGACCTCGCAGAAAAGCATCAACTCTCAAGCAGGGAAATAGACTCTGACGCCATTACGAGCGCACCCACATCATCAAGACATCCCCCGCAACTACAAGCGACAACATCGGATAAAACCTCCTCTAGGTCGGAGGACAAGTCCTACGACTAATTCAGGACCAGGGAAAAAAGGGCCTTCCCCTCAGCAGGACAACAGCTCCACATGAGAAGTTGCCTGATCCAAGTCGCTCTAGTTAGTAGTAAAAAGATAATTGAGTCCCCGCGGAGAGTCCCGAGTCCAAGCACCTCCGGTAAGATTGTATAAGTCATCACCCTTCCGATCGCCAGTCTATCCTAGGTTGCCCTAGCTCCATCCCCAAGTCGTCAAGCTACGAACAAACCAATGGTAAGACACTCCGGGCGCCGCCGCCTAGCACGCGCACTCGACAAGCTTCTACAACAGACTGCGACAAGGGTTCGGGTGCCCCTGGAGCGACCAACGACAACTCGAGAGGAAGGGATGATGTTCTTCCAAGTTTTTTCTAGCAGTTTTTTTCTATAGTAGTTTGTAAAAGACACCCCAGTCAGTTCACAGTTTTATAAAGTGTTCCTAGTTCCATGATTATTTTTTAGACTGCCTATCCGAGAAACTTCTCGAATAAGACAGTCGGGGGCTGGATAAGTGGGTGGCACCAAAAACTGGCTTACTCATAAGCGTAACCAACAACTCGACCAGCACAAAAGGAAAGGGTTCCACGCTGCAACCGTCAGGGATGCAAGGAAGACCCCTTAACGCGTCTGCAGGTGACAGGGGAAGCCATTGAGCCCCCCACCTGACTAGACCTAAGGCCTGGTCGACTAAGCTCCCCGGTTTCGTGGCAAAGTTCCCCGACCACGAGTAAAGGAAGAAGAGAAGGTGCGAGCATGATCGAGCCAACGGAACCCGCCTGCTTATCCACATCCTCGACTACTTTGAACGGAAGGCGTCGCGGATAGAGTGGAATGCTATCACCAACAGGGCAAGCGTAGAACTTACTAACTCGCGCCCAATATCCTACCGACAAGGGAACACGAGTTTGTCGCTATGGCTACGATAGACTGTATGAAGACCCCTTATCGAGTTTACTGATGACGAGGGGCCACTGAGCCTTCCATCCGACTAAACCTAAGGCCTGGTCAATCATAGTCAGCGCCGAACAGCACAACTCGCGAAGACTAAGTCGGGGAAAGAGGGATGCAAAGTCTGACTAAGTCTACAGAAACCCTCGTGTCCGACAAGCATGCACAAAACAGAATAGCCAGGTTTTTAGAAAACAAAAACACATAGTTTAAGTGCACAAATTACTAATCACGGTTTGATTACATAAGTTATTCAGGCAGACCAGGTGCTTGAACCCTATCCGCGAAGGCATCTGCAGCACCCTGCACAACACCGAAAAGACTATCTATCTCGTCCTCTGGTAGGTCGGCCTCGAGGGCCGTCAAGGACAGCTCCAGGTGTTGGCGTTTAAGAAGGGCCAGGGCAAAGGCCAAGGCGTCCTTCGTACCCTGCTTGAGCTTATCGTCAAGGAGCTTCTCGACGACAGGCTTTTGGCGGGAGACGGACGCCACCAGCTCCACCAGCCAGATAGCCCACGTAGGGCGGGGGAAGACGGTGACCCCGACCTCTACGAGCGCTCTCTCGAACGTGCAAAGGGCGTGGTCGATGTCCTCCTCCAACTTCCCCACGTAGGCTTGGCTCCGACTTAACGAAGACTCCGCCTCAGAGAGGCGGACCTTCACATCCTGAAGCTCGACCTCGGACTCCGCAAGGTGTTTCTTCAGCTCTTCGTTCTCCGCCTGATGTGCCTCCAGCTCGGTGTTTGCCATCTGGAGTGGAAGAAGCTGAGGAAGGATGCACTGTCGAAATGACAAGGTTAGTACCGTGTACATTGATGTTCAAATTACTAACTCCTAGAATTACCT
This sequence comes from Stipa capillata, assembly GCA_019208055.1. NCBI lineage: Eukaryota > Viridiplantae > Streptophyta > Magnoliopsida > Poales > Poaceae > Stipa > Stipa capillata. Next base: position 233,355 of record JAGXJF010005600.1, read on the forward strand.
GTAGTTGGGCGTGGATGTCGTCCTCCTCCGGCGCCGATGCCTCCGGCACAGGGAGATCAGTCCGTATGACCGAGGGCTGCGCCGGCCTCACCGCCGGGGGCTGTGTATCTGTAGCGGCCCCAGTCGTGGCTCCAACCGGACGGATAGTCACCCTAATCAGAGAAAGCGGCCCATCAGCCTTCACGGAATAAAGGAAGGAAGATTTTGAAACAAAAGACCGAGAAGAAGACTTACCGCGGACGCTTCACCAGGGGAGAGGTTCCTTTCACCAACACCTCCGAGCTCCGCTTCTCGGCAGGTACCACTGGCAATTTCCCCTTATCCGCAGGAGGACCCACCATTGGTGCGACCTCCTCTATGCTAACGAGCGGGGCAGAAGATGCTGACTCCTCCGGGCGGGGATCGCACGTGTCCTATAGTCTGACAAGTCACACCCATCACCCTAAGATCACAAAGAATGTCAAAGGGAGAAAGCTAGTCGAGCATGCATTTGCACCTGAGGCTGGGGGCTTGGTGGAGGAGAAGGGGCCTGAATAGGGTATTCCGTTTGGGTAATCTCCACTGCCGCCCCGGCCCCGGATGGATCCCCAATCCTTGGGATCGAAGGGATCGTCCCGAGGACCTTAACCTCTTCGTCCTAAACGGGGGCGCCAGCCCGCTCCGTCTCCGAGTCAGGAGCCCCGCGGCCTACTCACTGCATAGAAGAAGCCTGGATAGCATCAGGCGCACAGCCCAGATGAACAACGACTAGACAAGGCAGAAATCATCAATTCACCGAGAAGATCTCCCTTTGCTTCTCGGGGCTCAGCTTCATGATCGGCAAGGGCACGTCCATCCGCCTGCACTGAGGAGATTGCTCGAATAGGTTAATTCAGCCTATTCTAAAGTTTCTCGGGGGAGAGATCTACATAGCCAGTCGAGAACAAATTAGTGGGGAGATAAGAATTCTTCTGACCAAGAATGACACGGAAAGGTTTGGATACTCACCTGTGTCAAAGTCCCTTGTCTGATCTTGGCCTTCCGGGACCACCCAGGCAGGCTAAATCCTGGACCGAAGAGGGCTGATTCTACACCGAAGGAAGTCCTCCACGACGTCCCATGCTGACAATCCTTGTGCGGCAAGGGCGGCGATGTCGCCGACAAGGGCCTTAAGCGATTTGGTCTCCTTCGGAGCCTCCGCCCAGCACTTCGTCGGGAAGGGGGCCAAGCCTCGGTAGTGGATCCCGAATGAAGGTGGGGGTTGGCAGTAGAACCACCTCAAGTGCTAGCCTGACCACAACGATATCCAGGAAGAGGAAATGTAGGTATCCTTCTTCCCTTCCCGGAGTCAAAATCCGGCGCCGCCGATGACACCTCCGTCGTCGGCCTTCATCCGGCGGAGGTTGTTGAAATACTTCTAGAGCTCTAGGCTCGGCCTGATGCCAAGGTATGCTTCGCACATGTGTGCGAATACTGCCAGCATTAGGACCGAGTTCGGGTTGAGATGTATCAACTCAATCCTGTAGAACTAGAGCACCAGGAGGAAGAAATGAGAAGTGGGAATTGGAATCCACACCTGAAGAAATCTGTGAAGACGACGGTCCAAGTCGTGTCCGGACTCAGAACCGTCTCCTTCGCTGCCTCCTATATGATACGAACACCTCCGGGAGGATGATCTCCTCCACCTCGAGCTTCTTGACGGTGGCGTAGTCCATCACCGAGGTCTCAAACTCGGGGATGGCAATGATCGGATCCCCCGAAGGATCCCCCGCCGACTTCTTATGATCGGGGGACTTCTTCGCTCAGCTTTTCTTCCCCATTGCCGCTGATGATGATCGGCGAAGGCAAGATGGACGATGAAAACAGGGGCACGAGGAAACGGATTAGGATGCTGGGAGACAGGTAGCAATGTGGGCAAAACCCCAATTCTCGGTCTCTTAAAAGATTCAAGTTTCGCCTGATCGGAGCGCGGTTAACCACACGATCTTTTCTACCACATTTAATGGGACAGTTGCTTTTCCCACATGAGCATTTTGCGCGGGAAAAAGAGGTCTGACAGAACCATGACCTCGACAAGCGCATTGCATTTCGGGTAATGTCAGCCAAACACCTCCACTGACGGGCACAAAAGGGCAGTCGCTCACGGGTTTCGAGCCCATCAGTAACCTCATGTCATGGAAGTTATACTTCTACTGACGGGCTGTCACGGACCCGGAATTGCATATGATTAAGGGAACGCGAAGTCGCCAAGGACCGAAGGACTCGTCAGCCCGGTGGCACGGTACCTGCGCCGTACGCACCAAGACAGAACGATCCGACACCCGCCACGTGCGAGCCGGCCGGAAGCGACCAATCTCCCCAGAACCACATACGATTCCATAATTCGGTGAAGGTTTAGAGTCGTTCCCAATTACTACCACGCAAAACAAGGTCGGAGGAGCCCGGCAGTTCTACCCACACCCTAACCTAGCTCGAAGGCTAGTGGGTCGCTCGAAAGCCCGGTAGAACGCCCACACCCTGCCTGGCCGGCATAGCATCTCAACCAGCGGGTCACTCAACCGATTCCTGCCCAACCTAGTAACAACCAGTACAACCGTAACCCTTCACGGCATACCCAAAACGCTTCACATCATACACGCATGGCGTAAGGGCAGCCTGGAATAACAACTCGGATACCACAACAAAGCTCTACAAATATGATATTACTAGTAACTATCCACGATGGGATAACATATTACATCATTCGGCCATAACCGAAACATATCCGAGTACGGAGAAGTTAAACGACAGCGGAAACAAGGTAAATGAGTCCCACAGCGGCATAGTGACCGCTGAACAAAAGCTACGACCTATCCCATAGATCGACTAACTAACCGAGAAAGCAACAATTTCAGGCATCATCGAAATAGTCCTCAACCACCGGCTCACCTGCAAGCTCCAGGAATAACCTGGGTGAGTACGAACGTACTCGCAAGACTTATTCGTGCTTGATTAAATGTCCTACTCATACTAGTACAACAACAATTAAATATGGATGCTTCTCAGAGTAACAATATACAAGTTAAGAACAGAACATTAATAAGGTGAAATAAAGATAAGCTAAGTAACCGGACAACTCAACATACAAACATATATTCAACAATTCACCACGAGATCAAATCATCCAATCCAAATCCATTGGGGTAGCCCACGAGTCCAATCCATATTAATCCAGTAAACCTTATCCAATTCAATTAGGGCAGCCCCGAAATCAAATCCAAATTGATCCAATCCACACATTTACATTTTTAATCTCTCGAACCACTACCGACAACTCAACCCCTGCAGGCATAGTGAGTGCATAACAGTTTGGAGGTAGCGAGCCTCTCAAAGTGCATGGAGGCTTATCCCCAACTATCCTCAGTGTTGGTCCTCGCTAGCGTTCACGTGTGATAAGGGATGGTGACACGCTGAAGATAGGGTTGGTGTGACGACTAAAACTCTACTTAGTCCCGCGTCGCCATCAAACTACGATGAACACCAACAGTACCCATTGTGCACGCCCTCGGCTCTCGCAACTCACTTAACCATTTAGTTGAAGAGCCATCAGATGTTCTCGACGTAAGACACATCCTACACATGCTAGTGTACGCAACTTGCGACAATTCACAGATAAACATTCATACACATAGCACATATAACAAGGGCATACACAAGAGTACGGAAGGTAAAGATGCAACAAGCTCTGCTTGCCTTGACCGAAGAATTCCTGATCTTGTTCCGAGGTGTAAGCCAAGTGGTCTCCTGCTTCGGGCTCTGTCTGAGCAACCAGCGATATCGGAAAATAAACGGTAAAAGAACAGTAAGATCCAGCATGTATGCATGAATGATCGGCGAGGGATGCGTGAATGCAGTTGTCATGGATGCAACTACGGTGGATGTAAAATAGGGTATACAAGTACATAAGCAGGTTTGTGTTCATTCCAAATGTTGGTTTAGTTTTAGTTGCGGTATAACTTTAATCAGGGATAAACCTAGAAAATGGATGCATGCAGGGAATATGATATGCAACTAAGGAGAAGGGTTTTTAATCTGTAATTAGGACTAGGGCTTAGTTGATCGATTCGTTGTCGTAGGTGAGAACATGGGGTCGCGATTGTTTTCTGGCCGTTAGGCGAATTGTGATACTAGGCATTTTAAGTTTGGCTATTAAGCTAGATTCTCTAGGATCCCTGTTGTATTTTTCTCAGTAAGGAAAGAATTTAACTATTTTTCTTTAATCAGCTGGGACCCTAGATTGTTTAATCATCCGAACACAAGGACTTGTCAGCTTATGGATTGGTCTATTCATTGGAGTCTTTCAGGTTCCCTAATCGAGCCTACCGGCCCGCAGCCCTGCTAACCGTGCTTAGCTGTTGACTAGTGAATCCTTAAGGGTGATTACATAGCGATCATCAGCTAGCTGAGACCGACGGTTGAACAAGCTTAACCAACAAAACCGAGTATATTGGAACAATAACTAATGAACTCTACTGATTTCTCAATCAAGTCTGAGGATCATCAACCTATTGGATTAGCAACCATTGTTATCGTCTGTCAATAAACTACTTATTTGCTAATAGGTTAAACCTAACTACTATGCATCATCGCGACTAATGTTTATGAAGGCAGCAATACATAAGAATACCCGTTAATGATTAAGTTGATCTCATTTAAATAAATAGCTCATAGCTTAGCACGATCACTAGGTTGTTAATGGTATGTTAACTTAGATACATGTTGGTCCAAAAGAAATGTTTCACCGATGTTAGGGATATGCCAAGCCGATTTACGTTTGCACTAAGGAACTTTTAACACCGGTGCACAAGGAATCATCAACTGATGTTTTAGTTCATTAAGTGTAGCTGTTAACAGTGTCTTAACCGAATCAAGCTGTCCACAGCCTAGTTTCTTGTTTAGCAGGACGCTATAATCCATCCGACATGAACCGAAGACCTAATGCCGCATCTGTTCTTTCATCTTAATTAATCTGACATACTTAAGGGAATTCAAGGTAGCATCTGTTCATAACAATTTTAAACGCTTAATCCTGTGTGCATCAACTCAGACACTTCGCATTGCTACAGACTAGCTACTACCAATGTTTCGCTGCTAAATAGCTAAATCAGACTAGCATGTGTTAGCTTTGATTCTGGTCAAAGAGGGCAATAAACAGGGTTCCGCTAGCCAACTGGTTCTACAGGACCGAGAGATCTCTGTTATTAGTGTAACCAAACGTTCATTGGGACAGGGTGATTAATCACGTTTGCATGCTATCTTAGTTGAATTAGGTACAGCTGGGTGAACATTTTAACTAGCGATTAGTTGCATCACCTAGTCTACTGACTTATTACCCGTACTAACAAATGATTAGCTAACAATTAGAGTGATTAACACATGTGCAACCTAGGTATTTCTTGGATTGAAATAGAGATATCCCCCCGACTGATTGGATTAGAGATAACGAACAGAGAGTACGGTCTTCCCTCGCACAATAGCAAAGATCGTCGGATGCAGGTGGTGAACAGAGGGAGTAGAAAGGAAAAGGCATGCACATGCGGGGGCCTCACTTTGGTATCGACGGCGGCGAGTTACATTGGCACTCCGGCTTGACTTGCGGCGGTGACATTGGGGCAGAACTCGAGCTCGCCCGGGTGAAGAAAGTCGGCGGTGCTGCTCGGACGAGGCGGCGGAGCAACAGCGACCTGGGGAGCACGGGCTTAGGGCTGGCGTCGAAGAAGCGGCGCAGTCATGGGGCAGCCGGGGCAGTGGCTCACCGGCCACTGCCGCGAGCTGCGGCGGCGCGCGACGGGGGAGCAGCACGGTCAGGAGCGGCGCGGCGCTCTGGGGAAGAAGGCGCGGCACGGGGAGCCGGCGACGGGGCGCACTGGAGGAGGGAGGCGGTGCAGAGGGGCGACGTGGTGGTGGAGGTGAGACCGGCGGCGGGGCGAGGTAGAGGCGACTCGCCGGTGGTCGGCGACTGGTGAGGGAGCTCGGCGAGCGGCGGCGCTTGCCGAGGGGAGTGGCGGCCGTCCTGGGGGTGGAACACCCCCGGAAGGAGGGCGGCGCGGCCATGGGACAGGCCACCGGTGGCTTGGATCGACGGCGGGCTTGGGCCCGTCGGTGGCGGCAACCGGAGGTGGCGCGCCGGCGGGGGAAGATGCAGAGGCGGGAGGGCCGGCGCGGTGGTGCATACCCAGCCTGCTTCCTTCTTTTTTACCTGCCTCTCGGGTGGGAGCGCAGCAGAGGGCTGGCGGTGGGTTTTGGGGAGGCCAGAGCTGGGGCAGGAGAAGGCCAGAGGAAGGGCGCCGGCGGCGGGGTGCCTCTTGGGGAAGCTCATCAGGGGAGGGGTGAAGAAAATGGCAAGGGAGGAATTTGGGGGCTTTGGAGAAAACGTGGAGAAGAAAAGCAAATGGCAGGGTGCTCAATTCCTTATGCATGTGGACGATTCTTGGGGGATTGAGAGCACTGGAGGTGGTGAATGCAGAGGAATAACATGCATAGCTCCATTCCTTAGCTTTGGATGGGATTTGGAAGAGAGAAGGGGCTGGGTTTGCTCTCAACGTTGAAGAAAGGGAGATGGCAGGAGGAGGAAGATGCCAGGAGTGAATTAATACACTGGGGTGAGCTGAGCTGCTACGTAGAGGAAAAAGGGAGCTGCAGCGTGGGTGCCAGGTGGAGAACAGGGACCTGCATGCGGGACCCGCGGGACATGAGAGATTTTCTTGTTATTTTGTTTTGACTTTCTTTTTCTTCTGCTTTAGTTTTCTTGCTGTTTTTAGGGATAGTTTTAAGGATAACATTTGAACCCAATGATCCATTTAAAATTGTATGGAACTACTCATCACGTGTATGATTTTCCTAGAATTTTATCAAAGCAGAGGATCTATTTGGGTGAGTATTGTTTCAACATATTTGCAATATAGCCCTAATTTGGCATTTTCAACTAGGGGTACTTCACAAAGATTTTTAAAATTGTATTCGGAGTTGTGTTCAGAGTTTTGCTCAAGGGGCTTCTATGTCATATTTTGAATTGGTAGTCCGTACAAGTTTGGGTTTTTAATCGGAGTGTCTAGAGCCTGAGAAAACCATTAACGTTATACTCTGAGTGGAATTGATTTTGTAAATTTCTATCTAAGCCGATTCCGTGTCAAGTTTTCTAGGTTTTCGGGTTGAGCCAATTTAACTGACCTAAATGCATGCATGTATGAAAAGAAAACCGATTTATACACGATGACCTTCACTGATCTCGTGTGTTAAGAAATTGGAGCATTACACGGGCACAGTGCTCGTCAGTAGAGATTCACTTCCACTGACGGGCACACAGGACCCGTCAGAGAAAAGCCATTCATCGCTCTCCGGGCCACACCTTGAGATTACTTTCACTGACGGGCACTATGTTTCCACCCGTTAGTGGTATAAATCTTCTCTGACGGGCTCGTTTACTGTGCCCGTCAGTGAAAGTTGTATCACACTTTTTTTAATGCTGAATTGACAGTAGGAAACAATTAGTATTCATATCTGAATATAGCAATTAGTGTCGTTATAGCTATTAATATCAGAAATATCTGAATATAGAAATTAGTACCAATATAGCAATTAATATCACAAATATCAAGCTAGTTTACAATGAATTAAAATGACAAACAAATGAATTTAACAATGTTTACTTTCACTAACCCTACTCTACGTCTATGACTCTTTGCTAGTACTTCCACTGCGGTGGTAAGAGGATAATTGGAGTCCCGCGTAGAAATCACCGCTTGGCTGAATGACTTCATTGTTGATAACGTACGCGAAGGTCTTCTGGATGTAGGAAAAATCCTTCCTCCAGTCGTACTTATCGTCGGCCAGGTCGTGTATGAAATTATTGAACTGATCCTGGCTCCAATGCGGGTTGTGGGACATGACGAACGCGTCTATGTGAGCATAGGCGTAGTACCCACATGTCACGGTATCTGCCGGCTGTTGCCTGCAAGGGAAGTTGAATTTGTGGACCAGCTTCTTGCTCTTGCTTTCTGCTCCTCCCCCTCGCAGTTTGTATTCCCAAAAGGCGGCTTCTAGAACTTCCTTAATTCCTGAGTAGTCCCGCTTGGCACTTCTCTGGGAGTCAAAATAGTATACCATTCTAGAAGGCTTGTGGATGACAATGAGGATCCAGTGGTCGTTGCGTAAAAGGTAACGAGTGAATATAAACAGACGGGGGTACGTGTTTAAGAAAAGAAAACTAGGGACGGTAGTAAGTAACTTACGGGGGCTTGTAGGGCATGAGTACGTACTCCTTGTCCTTATGGTATATCAATGAATCGGTGATGAAATTTATTAGGACCGGCATCACTTCCCGTATATAGTAGTCGTTCATGAGGACCGGATCTATTATTCCAAAAACGGAGTTGCCCAGACGCCTACACTCTTGGGCTTGGTGAAGCGCCCACAGCCTAACGAGCATGGTGTCGAGCTGGAAGAGGTTGAACAACATAAAGATATCATCAAAATTGATGTCGAAGGTGTCATGGTGTCTGTCCAGGAAGAAACCGAAATCTTTTGGCACCTCGACCTTAAAGTGGAGCTTAAAATCATCCCGATTCTGGGACCTTGTCATTATTGTGTCATGGAGAAGTCTCATCTGTGTGGGCAACCTCTGCACCTCATCATCTGGGAGCAAGGGCTCACCTGCCTCATACACTAGTCGTCGAGGCTTCTTGACAGTGTCGACAGATGTCTGGAAGGATAAAGATTTCTTCTTGCTTTCCTTGCTTGCCTCCTTCGCAGCGGTGCCATCCTGTTTGTGAGCTCTTTTCCTTTTCCTCTCCGGCTCTGGAGAGGAGGCCCTCTTGCCTCCCGTCAGGGCTTCGCCCACTGCGGCATTGAGCGTGGTTGGAGATAAGATCTTCTTTTCCGCTGCGCTCGGGTCATGGTGATGCTTGGAGCGCTTCTCACAGCGTGGCTCGTCCGTCTTGGGTTGCTCCTCCTCCTGGGACGGAAGGATCGTCGTGCGTTGCAGCTCGGGAAGATCGTCGTCCCGATCATCGAATGAAAGGGGCTCAGGATACAGGCCGAGGAGAGACGGGCCGGCTCTGGTTGATGGAGAGGGGAGGGTTGACGTACTAGGAGAGGACACCCCGGGGAGGACTATCTGACTCTTCGGCCACAGGATGTAGTACCCTTTGTAGTCTCCTAGCCTGGTGACATCCTCTTCAGGGGTGACAGGGACTGCGACGTCACTGAACTCGGCGACGACGCGGTCCACCTCCACCCTCGCCATGTGGGAAGGTATTGCAACGTTGTGGCATGTCGCGCCCTCTGATGCTGGGAAGACTAGGCCATGTGCAACCGTCTTCTTCACGCCGGGCAAAGGGATTGTGAGGTGGCATTTCGTGGGGCCCTGCATAATAAACAATGTGTCGAATTAGAGCATTGTTATCTGCACAATTCTATTAATTAGAGCCCACATATAAGTGATTCATGGTGGCGACGAAGCTTACAGCGATGTCTTCGACGGGACTTGCCGACTCGGGTGCATTGTCAGAGGCTGAGGCGTAGCTGCTCCATCCAGCAGGATAGGAGCCCTGATGTTCGTGAGGATGGACAGGTGGACGAGCTGCATCGCGGGCGTCGTAGCCTCTAGATGCTAAAAATTATTGGGCCGCCAGCTTGCCAGCCTCCTGGGCTGCCCTTATCATCTCTTGCATTAGAGATGTTTGCCTTCCTCTCCTCCTCTGGCGGGCAGCCTCGTGGTCCTGGGGAAACACTTCGTCCCAGATAGCCCCGCTCCCGATCCCTCGAACACACCCTGTCTTCTCCCTCGTCCCTAGAGCCTTCGAGAGATGGTCTTCCCACCTCTAGCTCTGGACGGATTCCTGGGAGCTGGCAGTCTGCTGAGACAGCTGCCTCTGCAAGATAAATGGCTCAACGTACGGACCGTTAGCGAACTGGAAGCACAACAATATATTTGAAGAAGACATCAGATTTAGATTTTACCAATCTTTCGGAGACCGCCTGAAGCTCAGGGTCCGTGATGATAGGAGACCCAGTGGCTGGGTCCAAAACTGTATGCGCCCTCACCCAGATCTGGGCACATTCCTGCTCGATATTAGCGAAGGGAACCGGTTTCCCAGCCGCTATCAGCGCGGCGTCCTCTTTCGCCCAGATCGGTCTCTTCCCAGGAATACCTTGGCTGCCAAGGTGGTGGGGAAATTTGTTCTTCGCGCGCAGCTCCTTCGCCCGGCGACTCTTCTCCTTGAATTCGTCACTTTTCTTGTCAGCAATGAACTCCTCCCAGTGTTCGAGTTCTACCTTTGGCCTTTTTGTTTGATTACAGTCTCGAAATCGGCGTCTAGCAGTTTCATTGCTTCATATTGCCATGTCCTTAGCGCAGCACACATCATGCTGTCTGCTTTTCTTCGGACTCTTTCCTTCTCAGCCTCTGGAACAGCGTACTTATCCCACAGCTTGTCGAAGAGGACCTTTTTCTAGGCGTCCGTCATTTTCTTGAAGTCCCGGCATGTGATCCTGACATGCTCGCGGACAATGCACCCGCAGGTGTTGCTGAACGACCTCGCAGCCTTCTCGGGACTCGCAGGAACACCTGTTATGCCGACTCGAGTGACGACGAATGTCTCGTTCGTCAGCTGGTTGCCACCTCTAGGGTTGTACTGTCTCTTCGGCTTCTCTGCTACTGATGACGGCTCCAGCGCCTCCTGTTCCTCCAATCCCGACTTGCTAGACGAGCCAGATGCACTCTCTTCATCTCATGCCGTGGGAGGTGCAGGTGCCGAAGGTACATTCTCCGGCTCGATGGCAGGTTCACTGGCCAGCTCAGGGGCTCTTTGATCTGTTAGGAGCGGGGCGTCAATCGGGGCTGCCACGTCTAGGCGGGCTGTCATCATCTACGCGGGCTAGTTCCCGGATTGGCGACGAGTCCATTTGCGACTAGAAGTGGCTTATCTGTTTCAGAACTGTCATGAAGTGAAGCAAGAAAAGATAAGTGTCATTTTTCAAAATAGCTTTGTTAGCTTTGTTAGCGACTAGTAAGTCTTAGCTTTGTTAGCGACTAGTAAATGTTGTAGGGTCATATCCATGGACAAATTCCAGCAAAAAATGATACAAACATCAAATCTCACTATGGGAATGAATGATCGATCACTCTAGGTATACATCATCACACATCCCGCTAAATGGACAGAGTGACCAAACTAATAGCTCCATCAGGGAAGAAATTCCTGCATATTCATTTATCACAACTGCACAAACAACTTATTACAATTCATCAGAAGTCGTAACATGTCTCAATTTTGCTAAACAGCGAAAACCAGCACGGTACATGTTTCATGATCAATATGGGCAAGGGGTAAGAGAAATAATTTGGAGCCATTCAAGAGTTCAGGTTTAACAAAATTGCATAGAACTGCAATTTCAGTAAAATCCCTCTCAATGCAGAAGATGATCATGCTGTCTTCTGAATCATCACTATATCTACAACACTCTCGACACTACAAGATTTTCGCTGATCTGTGATGAATCGCATTCGTCATGGAAGAACGACAATTCGTCATTAATCACCTTCTGTGACGAATTTATGACGAAAACGAAATCGTTATGGAAGTCGCGTCATAGATGTACCACTGTGACGAAATGGCAATTTCGTCACAGAATGGAACACATCTGTGACAAAATATTTTGTCATGCAAGTCGCTCAAGAACGTCATAAATAGGGACAATTTTTGTCATAAAACAGCTTCCGACACGACTGTTTCTGACGTGGCAGCCTACGTGGCGTTTTTTGTGACGTGGATGCCATGTCACCATCTGATGTGGCTTTGCTCCCACGTGGTGTCCACGTCGTCGTCTGAGTGGCATCCGACGTGTCATGCTACAACCCAGCTCATGGCCCAACAAAATTTGGGCCGAGTCCGCCTTCAAAGTCCAAACTCAGCCCAACCTATTATGGGCTAAGCCTGCTTGGCCCAGCTGTTTGTGGGCCAAGCCTAATTTTCCTAGCCAATCGCTTTTGGGCCGAACCCATTTTGCTGGCCCTTTTGATTTTTACCCAGTCCAGACTAGTGTCTATTTAAAAATTCATCACAGTAATTTGGCAGCCCAGCCCAACATCTAATTCATCATAGTACTTCATCACTTGTGTGCACTGTTTGTAACTTTTTTTTGCAGCATTCAATAACAAAAAATTAAGACCAAATTTGCATTCCAGATAGAAACACAGAAACAAAAACACAGCAAAATATCATTCATCACATATACAGACAACAAATTCCATCTCATTTCTAACTTCCACACATCCAAAGTTCACATGCGAAGTGACATCACCTCTTGAGCTATTCTTAGAGACTGACTGAAGGCCCACATTCTGAAGAATTTGGATCTCTTGGTGGCCACATCACATATTCTCCTTCATGCATTACAGGACTAATAATTGCCTTCAGAATATCAGTTGATTGTTCAATCTTCTCCTGCATTATTGTGATTAAAATTAACAGCATGCAAGGTACAAGTGTAATCACGATGAAAATACCAAGGTTCATCAAGTTGTAGACAATAGTACTAAAACAAGGAGTTATGCATGATGGAAAATGGTTCTTACATCAGTCTTGTGAATAATACACTCAACTATGCTCATGACATTTTCAGCCAATCCATAATCTTTCTGAAAACAAAAGGGAGACACACTACAAACGTACTCATCACATGCATTGAGAATAGCCTAGCAAGTAACTAAATGCAAATCTGACAACTCATAAGTATCTTGTATAGTTTAAGTAGTTAATCAAACGTCAGCAAGCAATGCTCGGCATGGTTCTACATATTTTGAAATAAGCAGTGGAAGGATGGTTGGAGCAAGTATAGTTAGTTACAGACCAAAGGTTTGCATATTGAATGAAATTAATGAATGTCAATGAATCTAATTCAGCACTGAAGTGTAGGGAAAAATGGTAGCTTGTTCTGAAAAGAAAGATCAATCAGACTGAACATATACAGCATGGCTACCTCTCTAGTATCAGAGCTTACAAATAAACGTAAGATGGAAATACTTATACATCAATCAGAAGTTTGCATTAGTAACAAATTGGCTGGCATAGAATTGGTCATGCTAGCTGACATGTTTAGTGCTGTACTCTACAACCTCTAACACTCTTAAAGTCAAATTCAGTGCTGATCTTTAGTACAAACATTTCCCCAACTCATGAATTTCCCAATCGGCCGATGCCATGCAGTATCAGTTTTATTTTTTTAAAGAATATCAGTTCATGTGACCTAAAACTAAAAAACTATTCATGTGTTGTACTAGCCAAACAAGCTAAACCGTTTCAGAGAAAATGCCGTTGCAATCAACCGAGAAGCATCCAGTACACACAAGAAAATTGTTGTAGTAGCAGAGAGAAAGAGAGAGAGCAAGTACAAAACATGATTATAATGTTTCACTCAAAATCTGGTATGAGGAACGCAAGAGTCTTTCCTGAACCAGTCTTTGCAGCACCCATCACGTCCCTTCCTTCCAACAGATGCGGAATCGTCCGAGCTTGAATCTGCAAGCAACGATTCCATGTGACCACTTTTATACTAAATTCAATAGAGCACCGTATTAACCCACACACCACAATATTTCTCAGAGACAGCCATCAATTTCAATGCTAGTATGAGCTTGCGCAGAGAACAGAAGCACTTCGCGCAACAACATGGTCGTCAGTATCCCCGACCCCCTTCCATCTCCTTCTCATCCTTTTTCTTCTTCTTCTTATTCCCCATCTCTTGCTGCTCTTGCTCATCTCCCTCGTCTCCCGCCTCCGGCTGCTGCTCCTGCTGGTCCTCCTCCTCCTCAGATTCCTCGGCGTGAAGGCTTGATACTTCTAAGAAGAGTCTCATATGAGGAGTCATGGTGTACTGGACAAATAATCTAAAATACTGCTAACAACAATCAGGCAACAGTGTCTGGATATAAACTAGTATGCCGAATTATGAAGCCTAAATATCCACCAACCCTAGCCTGTGGGGGCCCTTACCGTCCCCGGCGCCGCTGCACGAAGTGATGACGAGGAGGGCGGCAGCGGAGTGGAGGAGCGTGGCCGCAGCGACGACAGCCGGATAGTAGTTGAGGTGCGACGGAGGCCTTGGATTTTGGTCCAGTGCCCGCCACGACAACCTCGTCCGTCCGCTCCACCGTCGGCCGCTACTTCTGCTCTGCTCCATCCCCGTCGGCCGCCTCGCCGCCATCCGCTGCGCCAACCAGCCGTCTGTGCTCCTCCTCGCCGGCCGCCCTTGCTCCTCTCTGTCCCGCCGGCCGCCCCTGCTCCCCGCCACTGCTCAAGCCCCGCTGCAGCTCGCCCTAGATCTCAGAGCGGTGGCGCAGCCGAAGGCGCTCCAAATCCAGGAGCGGCAGTGCCGGAGGAGGGGGCGCGGGGGAGGGGGATCACCAGGGGAGAGGGGCCGCCGGGGAGGGGGACCGCCGGGTGAGGGGGCGCTGGGGAGAGGGGCCGTCGGGGAGAGGGGCCACCGGGTGAGGGGGCGCTGGGGAGAGGGGCCATCGGGGAGAGGGGCCGCCAGGGTGAGGGGGCACTGGGGGAGGGGGGCCGCCGGGTGAGCGGGCGCCGGGTGAGGGGGCCGCCGGGGGAGGGGGCCGCCGGGGGAGGGAGCTTGGGGGATGGGACGCTGGGGGAGGGGAGGAGAGGGAGGTGCAGCGGTGGAGGGGGGTGCGCTGGACAGAGGAGGAGGCGGCGGCGCTGGCGGTTGGTGGAGCGGCGGAGAAGGAGGGGGGCAGTGGGGGAGGCGGTGGGGGTGAGGGTGGAGTGGGGGGAGGCGGTGTGGGTGAGGGCGGAGTGGGGGGAATGGATCTGGAGAAGATTTAGGTTGGATGATAAGCATTGCACAGTGAATATTTCGCTGGACGCGGGAGATTTTGGCGGACTTACAAAAATATTTCACTGAGTGCGGGATTTTTTGGTGGACAGCCGAAAATTTTCAGTACTAATTCAAAATAGCTTTTATACAGTATTTACATAGCTAATTTGTATAGAAAATTTGATATTACATCAAAATGTTGTCAAAATGACTAACTATTTTAATGGCTTACAAAATGACTCTTAAAATTTGTCAAAATGACTAACTATTTTGGACGTCGATGTCTCCCCCTCGGATGAACTTGACTTCCTCGACGCTCAATGTCGACTCATCTATGTTCTCCACCTTAATCCATATAAGCGTGCATTAAGTCCACCCCCCTCTAATTGATAGCCTAGATCCTTTCAATTTCATGTTCTTGTTTCATCGAGTCTCATTTCACCGGGGCAGATGGAAGGCACTGGTTCCCCCAGACAAATGAAACCGTGTTAGACGTCCATGCATATGTATGTCTATCATTCTTCATTTTCTATTTTAATATGTCGAAGCCAAATAAAATATTTCCATCCAAATGTTGATGTTTAGATTAATCATATTAATCCAAAAGAATTAGGAAGATTTCTGATTAAGCTTTAATTAATTCCATTCTATCGCTCCCGATCAATAATCCAACAAACCTCCTTTCTTTCTCTCCTTACCTCCAAATGGATACCTCACATATTCTTCACTTGCTAGATCCTTTAACCAAGAAGTAGTAGCATAGTTTCAGAGTCATGTCATTGTTAATGCTAGTTCGTGTCTTTTTGATATCTACAGAACTGCTTAGTACGAGCTTGTGGTTGCTCAAGTCTTTATGGACTGTGATGCATAGTATGGGGTTGTGCGAATGCGTCTAACGAAAGACATACATGTTACACTCGAATAATGTGGTTTTACTTAGAGTTTTAGAATTGCATGTGTCAAATGTGGCGTGTGCTCTCTCGCATGCCATCGACCATACCTGATAATGACACATGGTCTCATACATGACAAGTGGGTCCAACTAATTTGACATGTGGGCCAACAACCTTGATACGTGGAACTAGAGCATATACAGTTTGAATTGCCTATTTGAATTTTCATGTGAAGATAACGATTTCATAAAATTAATATAGAGTGGAAATCAATTTCAACTGCTCAACATATTTTATTTGGCCCCCTAAATTTTTTTCATAATTTTCAGAAGTTATTTAGTGTTTATTTGAACTACATTAGAATTTATATCGATTCTTGTTAATTCAAATATTATGAAATCATTTTAATTTTCTCTCTCAACTATTTGGGCCACGGAGGCATCTGTATATGTGCTAAATAAAACAAAGTGTGATGAGCAATCAGTATTATTTGAGTAGTGCAATGGAAAGGCAAAGTACTCATATGCGTGAGGTCTTGGGTTCAAACCCCAGAGGGCACAATTTTTTTCCTAGGTCCAACACAACTTATTTTTCTTATATATTATAGGTAAACTCTCTGACTTGTACAACATCTTTTCACTAGCCCAGTGGTAAGATGAGGACTCCACACTCTAAAGGTATTGGGTTCGAGCTCTAGACACCACAATTTTTTGGCTGATTTTATTCAGACCGGCTGGGCCGGCCCAAGAGGAGGCGGCGGCCCAGGAGAGAAGGGGAGAGGAGGAGGCCGGGATGGGCCAACGGGGAGAGCAGGCCGGCGGGTGGGTTGAGCCCGGGCAGGGCCCAAGAGGGAGAGAAACAGGCCTTTTGGCCCAGGTTTCAAAAAAAGAAAAAACATATTTTTAAATAAAATAAATTCAGAAAATCCAAAAGGGCCCTTTAAAAATACCGAATGCTTCCCGAAAATTCTAGAAAAATTTCAATAAATCAAATTGAGCATAAGGAACCTAATAAAAATATTTTTAAAGTAAATTTTCAAATGATGATCAAATTAAAAATCAAAAACTCTCTTTTTGCTCTCAAATTAATTCAAGGTTAAAATCCAATTAAAATACATTTCATATATACTTGTTTGTTTAGTGGTACTGTCATGTTCTATTTAATTATTCATTTAATAACATATCATTTGTTCATGGACATATCATAGATGAATATTTCTAATTGTATCGATACCATAGGCGGAACCATCGACCGTGAACAGGGACAATTGGCCACGGCTTAGTGTGCAACAGTGCACAACAAAGATAGATTGAGGTAGACAAGAACGTGCATAAAAGAGTTGATTTGGTATTTATTGGATCTATATTGGATTTTCTAATTCTTTTGGATTTAATATATTTAATCTAAACATTAACATTTGGATAGAAATATTTGATTGGCTTCGGCATATTAAAATATGCACCTTGACACTACTGCAGATTGACCTTCTACTGAACCATCTCCACTGACAGGCACAGAAGAGCCCGTCGTTCGAGGAGCTAACCACTGACGGACGCAAAAGGAACCGTCAGTAGAGGACAGAGCTAGGCTGGACCTGAGGACCTCCACTGACGGGCACGTAAGCCGCCCGTCAGAGGAGATGAAACCCGAGAGCAAAAAAGCTCACACAGATGACGAGAATCTCCACTGACGGGCGCTCTTTAAGCACCCGTCAGTAGAGATATATTTCCGCTGACGGGTAACGCAGCTGTCCGTCAGCGGTGATTGTTCCAGGGCTGACGCATTACCGCTGATGGGCCCTTTATACGTGCCCGTCAGTGGTATGTTTCCTTGTATAAAAACAGAGGGGCGGTGCTCGCTGCTGGCCAGTGCTCGTGCACCAACTGGCCAGCAGCGAGCGCCGCCGCCGCCAACCCCCCGCTGCGCTGTAACGGACTCCGAAATCAGATATGGTTAGAGGAACGGATCGTCGCCAAGGACCGAAGGACCAGTCGACCTGGTGGCACGGTACCTGCGCCATACTCACCGAGACGGTGTGATCCGACACCTGCGCAACGCAAGCCGGCCGGAAGCGACAAAACTTCCCAAAGCCACATAAGATTTCAAAATCCTGTGAAGAGTTAAAGTCGTTCTCGGTCCCACTAGGCAAAACAAACACGGAGGAGCCCGGCGATCCTACCCACACCCTAACCTAGCTCGGAAGCTAGTGGGTCGCTCGAAAGCCCGATAGGATCAGCCCACACCCTGCCTGGCCGGCACAGCATCTCAACCAGCGGGTCACTCAACCGATATCTGCTTCAACAAGTGAAAGGGAGAACTGCTGTAATTCTTCACGGCATACCCAAGTGCTTCATCACATACACGCATTGCACATGGGCAGCCCTGGAAACAACTCATATATCATCACAAAACTCTACATAAGAGGGGTTTAAAGGTAATACATGTCATCCATACCAAGGAGACATCCTAATTTCAATATTACATGACCTAAGGGTCATTTCCAGCACAACATAGGCTCAAAAACAGCAGCGGAACAGTGGGATAAACATAGAGATGATTGACTAAAATCATCTCCCAAAAGCTATACAACCTAACCATGACCAAGGCGGATAAACTTGCAGGATTAAACATCATAAGCATCATTTTCAGCATTGTAAAAGTCCTCAAGGCTAGGGTCACCTGCAGGATTTGAATTCCCGAGTGAGTACTTTCGTACTCGCAAGATGCAATTGCTTATTCCAAGTTAAACTTAAGCATACTAGACAATTGAACGACGGTAGAAGGAATACAATTCAATTTCAGCAGAATTAAACTAAAGACTACCATCTTTAGCATCCAGTTCATGCATAGCAAAAGAAATAACCACACACTCAAGCTTCAACTTGAATTTCCATCAGATTAACCAGCAATTCCAGATCTGAAGCTACACCAATAGCATCATATCAAAGCATCCAATTGCTACCAACAAATAGCAATCTAGCAATATTAACACTAGAGATGAGCTACAACTCAATACTCTAACCCATGTTAATATAATTGGCTACAACCAATGTGTGACTACAATCACACTCAATTCCTTTTATTCCCTCTAAGACCTCCTAGCCATTAGAGGGATTCCGGGACGGCTATCTCGGATCGAGTTTAGTCGAGGGAGGTGACTACTATCACCTTTACCTCGAACGAAGGTACCCCGATATAGTCGAGGGTAAAGGTTGGCCGACCATTACCCTTCCTAACTCATATCGAATCATACCTTCGCCGGCTCAAGGATTGGCCACTATGGTAAGATCATGCGAGCGGCTACTCGTCAAGTCTTCCACGGGCCCGATCCCGTCTCTCACAACTCCCCAGAGTGTTCAAGTTTTCGTTAAGGTGTTTTAAAGGACACATCGATGCCAAACACCCACATGAGCAACCTACTCATGCTAGTCACCACACATCACAGCCAACAATTGAAAGTATTCGAACCACACGCCATAAATCGAACAAGCACGCATAAGAGTAACTGGAATTAATTCAACAAGCGTGCAGGCTTGCCTGATTGTTCGAGATAATTCTCCTGCTGGTGATCACCCTCGGTAAATCCCTCGTTGCCCGGTTCTAGGGAGTAATTATTCAAACACCGGACAAGCAAAAGAGAAAATAAGAAACACTGAAATTTGAAAGTGATGGGATGTATGCAATGCATTCTACATGGTAGGGAAAGAAATATGAACCTAACGTTCTTAGCTGTTCTTGACTTCGGGTTTGGGTTATTGGGTTATGAATTTGAGAATTGATTACAAAACCCTGAAGATTATTATTTCAGAAATAGAGATGATATACACATCTACACATGCAAATGTATTTTAACAGAAACTGATTATTCACTTGCAGATTAAACATTGCTTTGAAGCACCCCATTCAATTGGCTTTTTCCATAATGGGATCATGCAATTTACTAAACCATACTCTAACAAGATTATAGCAGTGGCATTTTCAACTGAGGTTAGGCATATATATATATATATATATACATTGATATGACTACACTTTGGCAAATAAAGAATTAGTGTTAGAGTGGAATTTAGACTAATACATGCTGATTCTTATGCTACCCTTATTTTAGCTAATAAACTCTTATGCTTATACCCTGGTTTTCTCGGTTTGCTGCACATATTAAAACAAGAACAGATCAACCACATTGATTGCTTAAATAAATTGGTAACCAGATGTTCAGCATGGCATTTGAGAGATTAGCAGTGATACTAATCCCTAGCTATTTCCCTAGCCATTGGCGCATCTAATACTTCGTCTAAACGGTTAAGGATGGTTTAACCGAATATTTGCATTGCATTAGTTTGAGTTATTTGGCCACTAGCTGCCTTACCAATCTTATTGGTTTACTACTCGTACTAGTCAGTCATGGTGGTAATTGAATAGTGATCAGTATCATTATTAGTTGGCATCTAATCAAGTATTGTTTGGTTTGTCATTTGAGCTGTTGAGAGCAACGGTTAACTGAGAAATCATTAAACTAATCTGGCATTTAACTAGTGCCATCAATTGCTAGCTTGTGAGGTATTGGGTGGCCGGTCTGGCAGTTTCAAAAACAACAGCACACGTATTGTGTTTGGTCTGTGCCGCTGCTCCGCATGGACTCGTTGTCGCCTGCGCTGTGCCAGAGCTTAAACAACCACACGGGGAAGAAAAGAGAAAGGGAGGGAGAAGAGCGCGCGCGTTGGGCCTTACCCCAAAGTCGACGGCGCAAGGCTTGACGACGAAAAGGGGCGCGGCAGGCTTGCGAGGATCGGCGGTGGTGAGCTGGTCGGTGGCGAGGAGATCCCGGTGTGGAACGCGTGCGCCCGGGCGATATTGTGGGGAGGAGCGGAGCTCGGGAACCGAGCGATGCGGCGGCGGGGTCTTCCACCGCAGCAACGACGGCGACCTGGACGGCAATGGCGCGGGCTCGGGCCCGGGTGTGGCGGTGGCTTGAGCTCGGGGTGGCGCCGGGACCTAGAGAGGAGGCGGCGGCGTGGAGGGGAGAAATCGCGAGAAGAATGGAGGGGGTTCCTCGGTGAGTCCGGGTGAGGGAGACAAGAGGAGTGCGCCGGCGCTGGACGCGCGTCCTCACCGGTGCCGCGTGGCGGCGGGGGTCTGCGACTGGGTCCCGCCTGGCAGCAGAGGGGGAAGAGGGAGAAAAGGGATGCGCCGGTGTGCCCGAGGTGGGGTTTTATAGGGGGTGTGGACGGGGAGGTCGAGGGAACGGAGTGAGGCGTCGGCGATCTCGCCGGCCGCCGCGTGCTACGCGCGTCCGACCACGTGTCGGTGGTGGTCTGGCAGCTGGGGCCGCGGTTGTGAGAGGAGGGAGGCGAGGCGTGCTGGAGAAGGCATCTGCGAGAGCTGCGCGGGCGGGAAGACAAAGGCAGGCGGCGCGAGGGCACGCTGGAGAAGAGAAAGGGCGCAGGTGCTTCGTGCTGTGCGGGAGAGAAAAGGAGAAGTGGGCCATCGGCCCAGAACAAGGAGAAGGATTAGATTCTTTCTTTTCCTTTTTAAACTCTTGATTTAAAAGAGTTTGTAATCTAGATTTTGAATTTGCCAGAGATTCAAGGAAGTTCTGGGGTTTGAGAAAAATTCGCAGAGAAGCTCCAGTGTATGTACTGGTCCCCTACCAACTGGCCTTTAGGAATAAAATCCGTTCAGGCTATAGTTTGGGTTCTAGGGTAACATAAAAAGAAATTTTGTAAATCCTTCGAGCATTCCAATTACGATCCCTTTTGATTTAAAGGTCTTCAAGCTATCCCTACAAACTGATCCAAACTAGGTAAGTGCCTACGGTGTTCGATCCCATTAGTTTTTCTTAGGTTATCTCGGTAGTCATGCGTTATGGTTTTTTTTTATATGCGATGCAAGCCTACATGTATGCATGAGTTGAAAATTTGTTTTTGATCAAGGAATCAAGGTTGATCTCAACTTAACTCATATATATTAGCATAATGGTCTTTACATGTGCTGCCGCCGCCAACCCCCCCGCTGCGCCGCCGCCGCCAACACCCCTCCCACCAAGACTTCCCTCTCCCCAACCCTTCTCCTCTCCCTCATTTCTTCCATTTCTTGAGATCTAGATCTAGATCTAGAGATCTTGAGCTATTTTCAATCCCAAACTCTCCCATTTCTTCATTTAACTCTAGATCTCCCTCTCTCTCCAACACACATCTCTCCCTCCTCCTCCTCCTCTCACTCTCACCAACCCAATTATATCTAAAATCTATCCCTCCTCCTCTCACTCAGTAATAATGCTCTCTTTGGAATAATGATATATAAAAAGTGTTATTTTCATCTTGTATACGTATTTAATGTGATTCCCGGTCATCGAGCCGAGGCCTAGTGTTATATTTTCGCGCTGATTAGTTTCGTGTCATAGGGATCGATCGATGGATCGTAGTTGGATGTACGACAACCTGGTGATAGAGAGTTGGGCTACAGCTTTGAATGAGTTTCTTGATGTTGTCGAGCGAGATACGAGGAGAAAAGGTGGCACGAAGATTTGTTGTCCGTGTCGCGATTGCAAAAATTTGGTAATGTTCGATACAAGAGGGAGGGTGACGGTACACCTGGCGCTTAAGGGTTTCATGCCAGGTTATACACGTTGGATATATCACGGTGAGGAGGAGGAAGATCAAGTGTTATAGCAAGATACCGAACATGGAGAAGACGATGAAGACGAGGGGAGTTTCGAATCTGAACCCGAAGAAGAAACGGGAAACAATTTGGCCGATATGGGGTAGGACGTTCATATGGTGGAGCAGGTGGTGCTAGATCCTGAGGATGAAATAGAGGCTGCTAAGCTCACGAGACTAGTTGAAGACTCGCAAACCCCGTTGTATATTGGTTCCGATCCAGAACACACGCGTCTGTCAGTCACGCTGGAACTTCTAAGGATCAAGGCAGCCCACAACAATCCGAACGAAGGCTTCGATGAGACATTGGCTTTTCTTGCAAAAGTTTTTCCGAAAAACAACTTGCTGCCTACGAGCACCGAAGAAGCCAAGAAGGTTGTCTGCCCTCTTGGGTTAGAGGTGCAGAGGTTCCATGCGTGTCCGAATGACTGCTTTATTTACCGCAAGGAGCACGAGAAGCTGTACAAGTGTCCCACGTGCAACACGTCTAGATTCAAGAGGGGTAGAAACCAAGCCGATGATGAGGACCCAGTGACGAGTGGCGCTCCAGCAAAGGTTGTATGGTATCTTCCGGTCCTTTCCCGTTTGAATCGTTTATTCGCTAACAAGAAGGAGGCAAAGCTGCTACATTGGCACGCCGAGGGGCGGAAAACTGATGATGGTGTTGTTGACGAAGAGGACTACGACCAATTCGACGACCCGGACTCCGAGCCAGAAGCTGTTGATAAACGCCCCATAAAAAGGAGAAAAGCTACTAAGGATGCTAAGCCCTACGTCAGACGCAGTCACGCCGAAGGACTAATGTATACCACCAAGAAAATCACTATTCATGAGAAGATTTTTGAAGACGACGAAACCTAGTTATTTGTATGTGTGTGTACAAAAGTGTCTTGGTTTGAATGATTTCATGTAACGTGTGTACTTCTGTATGTGTAAATTGTGGATGAATTTGAATACAAACCAATGTATAATCCAACTTCAATGAAATTGTCTGAAATTTTAAACATAGCCTCACGAGGTCATATAATTAACCCATGCCAATTTTCAACTTTTTTTGACCACATTTAGATTTAATAAAAAATGAAAAACCAGAAAGACGCAAGCAAACATTTCAATTTCGACAAGCAAACATTTGAATTTTTGATATATTTTCCAGATACGAGCTATGCCGATACATAGGTACCTAGATATGAATTTTCCTTCCATTTATAGGCCCTCTTTAAGATAGTTGTAGTTCAAATCTGAAATATATCTAGTAAATTACTAGATATTCATTTAATGCGTAAAAATAGCAAATGATTTTAGAAAAATGCCTAACTTTGACACGACCAATGTAATGTAGTACGTTACATGTACAAAAAGTTTGGAGCGTAGCTAAAAATGATTTTTGAAAGGTTTTACACATTGTACCTCAAATTGGTATTTCAAAAATAGAAAATTCAAATTATTACATAACAAGATGGAACATGATGAATTATTAGCGTATAATATTGTAATATGAAGTTGTAGTCCAAATCTAAAGTTCAAATGATGAAGAATTTATGATGTGTACATCGATCTTCATATTTCTCCTTTAAATGCTATGAAGCTTTCTCACAGATGGTTCAGTTACAAAGCAATGTATACTCCAACTTCACTGAAATTGTCTGAAATTTTAAACATAGCCTCAGAAGGTCATATAATGACCCCATGCCAATTTTCAACTTTTTTGACCACATTTAGATTTAATAAAAAATGAAAAACCAGAAAGACGCAAGCAAACATTTCAATTTCGATAAGCAAACGTTTGAATTTTTGATATATTTTCCAGATACGAGCTAAAACGATACATAGGTTCCTAGATATGAATTTTTCTTGCATTTAGAGGCCTTCTTTAAGATAGTTGTAGTTCAAATTTGAAATATACGGAGTAAATAACTAGATATTCATTTAATGCCTAAAAAATAGCAAATGATTTCAGAAAAATTCCTAACTTCGACACTAACCCGAAAAAGGTAAAAGCTCTAAACCAAAAAGACTAAAACACTAAAGCCATATAGAAATAACCCTAAAATCACCTCAAACAGGAAAACCTAAAATTGAAAAAAGAACCCTCACCACTGACGGGCGCAGTGCACACGCCCGTCAGTGCTACGTAGCAAAAACCCTAACCTGTCCCGCCTCTCCACTGACGGTCACATGGAACGAGCCCGTCAGTGGTACGTAGCAGTATCCCTAACAAGTCCCCCTCTCCGCTGACGGGCACCTAGTATATGCCCGTCAGTGGTATGACCAGTAACGATAACCACGACCTCCTCTCCACTGACGGCCATTCGGCATATGACCGTCAGTGGTACTTACCAGTAGGAAACCTTATCAGTCCCCTTTATTCCCTGACGGGCACCGCGTTGTCACCCGTCAGTGGTACGCCCTCTCCACTGATGGGCGGATACTAGCCGACCGTCAGTGATGCGTAGCAGTAACCCTAACCTGTGCCCCCTCTCCACTGACGGGCGCTTATTATCCGCCCGTCAGTGGAGGTTCCTCTCCACTGACATGTTAGTCTCTACTGATGGGCGCCTATAAGGTGCCCGTCAGTGGTACCCCAAATCTTATATAAGCCACGCGCGGGACTTGGCGAAATTTTCGCCAAGTCCCGCGCGTTCAAAAGAACCAGCAGCGAGACGACGGTTCGCATTCGACGCCGCCAGGCTGCTCCGCCGCCCGACGAGCCCGCCGCCCCCTCCCCCGCCCCCTCCGCCGCCCGACGAGCTCGACGAGCCCGCCGCCCCCTCCACCACCGGCCTCGAAGCCCGCCGATGCCCCGTCCGCTCCCTCTGCCCGGCCGCGCCGCTGCCTCCTCCGGCCTCCTCCCCGAAGCCCCCGACGCCGCCGGCCCCGAAGCTCCTTCTTCTCCGATGGCGGTGTTCTCCCCGGTAAGCTCCTTCTTCTCTTCTCTCTTCTCCTCTCCCTTCCCCTCTTGTCCTCGCGCGTCTACGGCCTCCGCAACACTCCGGGGCCTCGGCGCCGTCCTAACCATCCCCTTCCTCCTCCTCCTTCCTGCTACCCTCAGCCATCTTGGGATCCGATCTGGAGAGCAAAGGAGGCGGAAGGATGTTATTTTGCAGTGTGTTGATTGATGCCAGTGACATGTATTTAGAGGAGCAAGTTTTTGGATCCCTATTCTCTCTTCTGTTTTTGGATTTTTTTTATTTTTTTACAGCCGACTCTGTTCTTTCTCGAGCAATATGATGTATAGATTTAAAGGAGCCATGATCTAGATCCGGATCCATAATTTCTTGTTGGTTGAAGTTTTGTTCGTGGTGAAGAATATTTGGGGAAATAGGTTCAAGATGTTGTACGGAGTCAATAGGCTCAATTTTTGTTGTATGCAGTTCATTCTCATGATCTAGTTTATGTTCATGATCTCCTGAATGGTTCATGGATAAAAGAAAATCACTTGGAGCATTTCATGTTCTTTTGGTGCAAAATTGTTTCACAAACAAAGGTTCATATCATCATTTGGAGAATTCATGCTCATGTTTGATCTTTAAGCAGCAGTGTTCCTTTTTTGGAGAATTCATGCTCACGTTTGATCTTTTGAGCATCATTTGGAGAATTCATGTATGATACTTATCTGAGTTGATCTGAGCTGTAACATATGGAATAAATATAAGATTGTCAGTATTGTGAAATCGTTGGTCAAGTGAATTTAGAGTTGTTGGTATCGTGAAACTCAAATACATCATACTATGTGCAACTTTTGTGTAGTACACTGAGTATATATGTGCAATGATTATTGTTGCTCAAATGGAAGCATGCAAAATGGACGCATTGGTTATTAGGCTGAGAAAACAGATGCTTTATATTTTTACCTTGCTTGTAAACATATACTATTGCTGAGCTTAGTTATTTAAATGTTATTTCTGAGCTTAATTATTCCCAGGTTCTTGTCTGACCTAAGAACTATTAGCAAAATTGGCCGCCAGTAGTACTCCAACTGGGTCCCCGACCCGAGCAGTAGAGGCCGTTGATGACAGCACGGCCCCCCTTGTCGTGGCCGCACCGATCGATGCACCGACCCTGGAGGCACCCACGCAAGTTGCCTCCGAGGCGGCCAAGGAACCTACCCTCGAGCTGACCGAGGATCAACCTCTCTTAGTGGCCGTCACAGCTGGACAAGAGTGACCTGCCTCAGAGTCCAGCTCTGGCTCTGCCTCCGAGTCAAGTTCTGAAGGGGTCGAGGCGCGTGAGGAGGAGGTACCGACTCTAGCCCCGACCAGGTCTCTGAAAAGGAGGAAAGGCAACCAGTTGCCGGACAAGACGTATGTCATCACCCATGTCGACGATGTCAAAGACATTCCAGCGAGTCCACATAAGGCCGCTAAGACCTTTAGCAACGCCTGCGGGTGCTTAGTACGTGAACAAGTTAAGATTACATGCAAAGAGTTCAGCCAGTTGACTCAGTCCACGAAAGATACTCTCCTGAGGAAACTGTGGGACAAGTACCAGATTCCTGCAGCCGACAAGGAAAGAGTCAAAGCGCAAGCCCTGAAAATCATGGCTAGGCTCTGAAGACTTGGCGATACGACGCACAGAAAGTCGTAGACGAGGATTGGGAAACCAAGATTAGTAAAAGATGGTCCAAGATACAGAAGGAAGACTGGGACGAATTCGTTGCTCAAATAAGGAGCCCAGAATTCCAGGAGAAGAGCCAGTGGGGGAAAGAGCTTCGCAAGAAGAACACATTAGACCACAAGCTCGGCAGCCTTGGATACCTGGGGAAGAGACCGAAGTGGGCCAGAGAGGACGAAAAATTAGCCGCGGCTGGGAAAGCACCTCCTTTCGCACATCTCAGGGAGCCGCGCGCTAGGGAATACATGAGGGCGCACACAAGGTCTGACCCTGTGACGGGGTCACCAATTTATGAGTCCGAGGAACTGCAAGTGGTGGCCGACTGGCTAGTAACGACTCAACCCAGTCTCTTTTCGTACTTAATTTTGTTGCATCCAAATACGCTGTCTTCTGATGAAGTAATTTAATTTTCAGACAGAACTGAGCCAGCAGCCTGGAAGCTCGCAGGACTCCGTCACGAGCTTCCCAAGATGGAACGACGATCTCGCGAAGGCCCGACAGAAACCGGAGCATCGGGGCCGTGTAGTAGGCGTCGGGGATGGTGTTAAATGGGACAAGGTATTTCCCCGAAACCCCGAGGGGAGCCGCCGCCCCCGGAGAGACAGCCAGGAGTTTATGGACAATCTGCAGGAGCAAATGCGGGAGATTGCCGAGCAGACGTGGCTACGTATGCAAGTGGCCGCAGCGCAAGGCCAGCAGAGCGTGCTTCCCGTTAACCAGCCTGCAGGATGGAGTAGCTGCGCATCCACCTCGGACGGCGGCCCCTACACGGTGAATCCCGTCGACAGCATCACCGTAAGTCTCGTCCGGTAAATGAGTCGTTATAGTATGAGCTGATCTCATTGTCCTGACTCCAGTGCGGACGGCACGTCTATCCTCTGTTTCGCAGGAAGCCACTAGATGCACACTGACGGTGCTGATTCCTGGCATGAAAGTCCCGGTGGTGCACGGCCAGGTTTTCCCAACGCTGGAGGGGGCAGTCCTGCACTGTGTTCCTATGCGGGAGCACCATGCGAAGGTGCAGGTGGACCTCGTCCTCAACGACTACAGTGAGGTGTTAGTCCCTGTCCCCCCCAAAGAGGAGCTAACGAAGCTAGGGCAGTGCAAAAACTGCTTCATCCAGTGGCCGAAGAGCCAGATTACTATAACCGCGGCGGCCTCTCCTCGCACGGGCCCCTCGTCCAACAACCCCTCTTCATCAATCGGACGATCTCCATTGGGGCTTAGCCAATCACCTCTGTCCTTTAAAGACCTGGAGGACCATCTTGTCGGGGACCAGCACATGTCACCAATTTTGCGGTCCCCCAAAAGTGTTGGAAAGGCCCTCCGAGGTTCAAGGCGACCCTCTGGATCAATGGAGGGGGAAGATTTTCTCTCCCGCCACGCTAGCTGGGATGCTGGAAGCAGCGTTGGCAGCAGGCAAGAGCCCGGAACCGGTACAGCAGAGGAGGAAAAGCAAAAAGAGACGGGCCGGCACCGGCGAGAAGGAAAGAAAGGAGCAGAGGCAGAAATCCTTATCCTTCTCAACATCGTCATCCAAATTATCTACACGGACCAAGGGTCTCTGGCGAGAATTTTACTTACCACGTGAGGACATGCTCCCACAGGATGAGCTGGAAATCTGTCGGAGGACATGAAGACGCTGCATGAAGATTACCTGAAGATGTCCAGAGATCCTGATACATTCTGCCAATATTGGAAGGTGAAGGTGCCAAGGGAATACAATTTCTTCATGCAAAATGACCAAGACACCTTCGACATCAACTTTGAAGACCTATTCAACATGTACAACCTCTATAGGCTCGACACCACGATGATCAGGCTATGGGCTCTCTACCAAGCCCAAGAGTGCAGACGTCTTCAGGACTCCAATATTGGCATAGTCGATCCGATATGCATGAACGAAGGCTATGCCGGGACCCCGGACGGTCGAGGATTTCTTGAAGAATACCTGTCGCATGCATTCGTGGTTCATAAGGACAAGGAGTACATACTAGCCCCCTATAACCCTTCGTAAGTCCTAAACTTAGCACCGTGGAGTTTTTTTTTGTTTTTTACGTGCGTATCTCTGCCTGCTTACGTTCATTTGTTCACATTTACACAACGACCACTGGGTCCTAATTGTGATCGTTCCAAGCTGGGCCAAGGCTTTTTACTTTGACTCCTCATCGAAAAAGACAGCGGACTTCACCAATATAACTAAGATTCTGGATACAGCTTTCTTCAGAGCCAAGTTCTCGGGGCATACTAAAATACCTGTAAAAGCGACAAAAATGGTACACCATTACATGTTCCCTTGCAGAGTTCAGCCAGAAAATTGCGTGACATGTGGGTACTACACCTGCGCCCATATGGACCTCTTTGTCCGGTACAAGAACAAGCATTGGAAAGATATGAAAGAACTGAAGGCTTGGAGCGACCTGGGAAGTCAGATGTACGACTGGCGACAGGACTTTGCTCGCATCCAAAAAGTCTTTGCCAGACTCATCAACCTTGAAGTCATCAATCCGATGGGTGAATTCTACGCCGGCCCCCAATTTTCGAAGCCAAACTTAAGCGGGCATCAATAGAATCGTTGTTTCTGTAATTGAATAAACAATTGTTTCATACTTGTGACCGTTGTTGGAGTGTACATACTATATATGTCATTATAAATGTCTTAAGTGCTAAACGTTATGTGATTACAAATGTGTTATGCGATTAAGAGATTTGACTCTGTGAATGAATAGTTGGTTTTGCCTGTGATTAGGAATAATGTAATGCGCTATAGCCTATTATTATGAATAATCTAAATGTGATTATGAGTGAACACAGCCTTTTCGGTTGGCAGGAATACATATCTCTACTGACGGGCACTTACGGAGAGCCCGTCAGTGGAGTACACTACTACAAAAAAGGTCATCCACTATATCTTATCACTGACTGGCATGAAAAAGCCCGTCAGACTTATCACTTATCACTGACGGGCAGCCAGATACACGTCAGTGGTGACTCTATCAGATGTTCCGTTTCAGGGGAGAAAAGTCATCACTGACGGGCACAAAAGTCGGCCCGTCACTGATGACTTCAGCAGAAACATGAAATTTCACGAAAAGTCATCACTGACGGGTCCGAAGTTAGACCCGTCAGAGATGTCAAGCATATCACTGATGGGCACAATAGTTGGCCCGTCACTGATGACTTCAGCAGAAACATGAAATTTCACGAAAAGTCATCACTGACGGGTCCGAAGTTAGACCCGTCAGAGATGTCAAGCATATCACTGACGGGCACAATAGTCGGCCCGTCAGTATGACTTCAGCAGAAACACGAGATTACACAAAAAGTCATCACTGACGGGCATGAAGTTAGACCCGTCAGAGATGTAAAGAATATCAGTGACGGGCCTAGAAGGGACGACCGTCAGTGGTAACGCTACCACCACTTATACTGCACATCTTTAGTCCCACCTCGCCGAGCGAGCAGCGCGCGCACTAGCTTAAAAGGGCAGCTGCGCATTGGACTTCCGAATTCCTTACAACCTTTACTGATACTTCGAGCCGCCGCTGGTCCCCTGCGCGGTCTGGGCTCGTGGGCCTGGGCGCTGTGCTCGGGATGGGCCTCTGGCTGGTCCCCTGCGCGGCCTGGGCTCGTGGGCCTGGGCGCTGTGCTCGGGATAGGCTGGTGTGCCCAAAATTTTTATGGTGCGCCCAGAACCACTGACGGGCATTTATGGTGCGCCCGTCAGTGGTAACCCCGACTCCCCTAACCCTAGAAAGTCATCACTGACGGGCATGAAGTTAGACACATCAGAGATGTCAAGAATATCAGTGACGGGCAAAAAAGTCTGCCTGTCAGTGATGTGAATCCCGCCAACTCAGAATTTCAAAACCCAAAATTTTTCACTTATCACTGACGGGTTAAAAAGTTAACCCGTCAGTGATGTGAATCCCGCCCAACTCCGAAATTTCAAAACCCGAAATTGTAGAATCCCGCCGGGTATATAATTCACCTCAGTGCAACGCACTCCACTCAACTCCACTCAAATCCACTCAAATCCAGATCCATATTTCTCTCCATCTCCCTTCCACCCTCCTCCTCTCCTCCTCTCCTCCTCTCCTCCTCTCCTCCTCTCCTTCCTAGAAGCACCCTCCTCAAGCATCCCACTGTCAGATCCTCATGCCCACTACCGGCCCCTTCTCCTCTCCAACTCCATGGAGTCACGGTGAGCACCCTCCTCTCCTCCCTTCCAACCTTCCACCCTTCTCTTCCTTCTCATCCTTCTACTAGTGCCTAAATTTTTTATTTTTTAAATTTTTTCTCGTATTTTTTTGTAGCAGCTCTACTCCCTCACGGTTCGGAATCCACAAAAATTATTGCATTTCGAGCTCAGGAAGAAGTTCAACGGAGGGAACGAAGGGTTCGGTAGCGGGGATTATTCGTTCGGGGCCGAATTGGGAGTGAAATTTTTTTATTTTTAAAATTTTTTCTCGTATTTTTTCTAGCAGCTCTACTTCCTCACGGTTCGGAATCCACAAAAATTACTGCATTTGGAGCTCGGGAAGAAGTTCAACGGAGGGTCGAAAGAGGCGATATTTCGTTCAGAGGGGCAAAAGTCAGTCTTAGAGGGCGAATTTGGAGGTGAAAAATTATACAAGTCTTTTGACTTGTAGATTTATTAGATGCGCCTCGTTGATACGGTCATTTTGAGTGGTCATGGACCCAAAATGGACACCGTATGCAAAAGTTACAGCCGTTTTAGTGAAACCCTACCCGGCACTGCCCGGGTAGGGCTTTTTTTTTGCGCCTCTGAAAACGTCATCACTGACGGGTATAATACCTCACCCGTCAGTGATGTGAGTCATCACTGACGGGTCAAATATTCTAGTCGTCAGTGATGACGTTTTCAGTTTTTTTTGCGCCTCTGAAAACGTCATCACTGATGGGTATAATACCTCACCCGTCAGTGATGACTCTGAAAACGTCATCACTGACAGGTATAATACTTCACCCGTCAGTGATGACTCACATCACTGACGGGTGAGGTATTATACCCATCAGTGATGACGTTTTCAGAGGCGCCTAAAAATGTCATCACTGACGAGTGTATTGTTTTGACCCGTCAGTGATGATCTTTATCAGTGACGGGTAATTTACCCGTCACTGATAATACGAGTCACCACTGACCATTAGTTACTGACGGGATGGGTACCCGTCACTGATAAAGGTTTTCCGCCCGTCAGTGTTGATGTTTTATGTAGTAGTGGTACTACCTCTACTGACGGGCTATTGTGGTGCGCCCGTCAGTAGTGTTTGTTACTACTGACGGGCGCAAAGGGACCGTCAGAGGAGACCCCCATCGGAGGCACTTAGTTCTACCTCTACTGACGGGCCATTATGACGCGCCCATCAGTAGTGATAGAACCAAGTGCCTCCGATGGGGGTCTCCTCTGACGGTCCCTATGCGCCCGTTAGTAGTAACAAACACTACTGATGGTCCGTCCACCCGTCAGTGGAGTGGCCCCCTCCACTGACATTTCCAGGGTGACGGGCCCCCTGTCCGTCAGTAGAGGGTGTTTCCGGACCGTCAGTGGTGACCTGTTTTGCTGTAGTGTGAATTTATTCTGGATTTTTCAGAGTTGATTTCATATTTATTGGCTATATTAGATTTTTTGGTATTTTTTAAAAAGAAGGAAAAGCCTTTTCCTTTCTCTTCTAATTTTCTAGCTCGACAACCGTGGCTACCAGCACCTTCCTCTATTTTTCCTTTTCCGTTCATTGTTCTGCTATATATAGCACAATACTAGCTTAATTGGTGCAGCGACGATTTATGACGAAGCTCATTCGTCATAGGTGCAGCGACGATGTATGACGCTCCTCTTTTCGTCACAAAAGCGCCATCCAAACGTGTCCACGTAGGCTAAATAATATCTATGACGATTTGTATAGTCGTTTCATGACGAAATATTTACTTTCGTCATAAATTTCAGGGGTTGGTGTCTGTCACATAACATCCATGACGATTCAGATATTTTCGTCATAAATATGACACTTTTTATGACGAATTCGAACAACGTCATGAGGAAAACGTCATAGATCAGCGAATTTCTAGTAGTGCGATGTTCTAGTCCAATTTTCTATATCCCGCCTCTTCAGGCCTCTTACGTAAAGACATGACAAAAGATACAAACAAGATATGCATATTCTAATACAACATAAGGAGTAAGGAGTATCTATCTTGAAGAGAGGCATTGGACCTCTGACCCATACACAATAGTAAAGCACAATTGCTGACCCTTAGCTTAGAGAATGGTTGCCAACAGTAATACACATCAGATTTCTGCAGTCGGTTTTGGTAGCTTAGTGAGACCATTGTGGATTAAACCGCTAAATACAGAACGGCCAAACTTTGCATGAATTGTAATTCACAAATTTTATTCATACAATTTTTTAAAGCTAACAAAAGGCATATGCTACATTGGAGCAACATTACTACTTAACAGTGACTTGCTAACAAAAAATAAACATGTAATTACACTTCATAGCCAACCAAATCAACACATCCCAGATCAACACGTTTCTGAACATTGCACAAATTCACAAATTCAACCAAATAAACATGTAATTTTTTAACATTGCACAAATTCACATCCCAGGTCAACACGTTTGGATGGCATGAATGTAGGCATCTAGGGAGAAACATTGTTCTTATCTCCATTGTTCTTAGCTACAACATGATGCACAAAAATGAAGAAGAAATGTTTAAAGATTTTGCCTTCAGGTGGAACTTGGAGCCCTTCGTGTGGAGCTCGGCAGAGGCTGGCTAAGGGAAGGCCAGAGGCGGTGGGGTGACCGGCGCCGGAAGGTGGGGAGGGAGGTCGGGGCTAGACCGGGGAGGAGGTGGGCTCAGGAGCCGACGGCACGGACGCGGGAGCCGGCGGTGTGGACGCGGGATCGGGAGGCGGCGGCGCGGACGCGGGCTCGCCAGGCGGCGGCACGGACGCGGGCTCAGGAGGCGGCGGCGTGGACGCGGGCTCGGGAGGTGGCGTGGCAGCCTGGCGGCAGCGGGGCTAGGGCACTCGCTGCTAGTTCAAAATCGAACGCGCGAGAAATGGGGAAATTTCACCAAGTCCCGTTTATGTAGTGCAGCACATCCACTGACGGGCACGTATTATGTGCCCGTCAGTGGAACTCCTCCATCCTTCACTGACAGGCAACAACACGGAAGCCCGTCAGTGAAAGTAAATCACTAGTGACAGGCTCTAAATACGTGACCGTTAGTGAAAGTATCACCAGTGACGGGTGTCTTAGCATGGCCCGTCAGTGGAACTTGGTTTGTGGTTTGAAATAGTGGGCTAATTTTCTTTTCTCTTGGACTGAACAAGATGAGACAGCCTATCTTTCTGTCTGAGCCAATACAAATATTGGAGTTTTACTAGGGCACATGTCGTACCACCGTGTACGTGCATGAGTTAGAGGCTGATTTTAGGGTTTGTGTTGTGGACTTAGGGGCTGTTTGTAGGGTTTGTTACTCTTCAGTCTTAACAAAATGAAAAGTATTGAACTAGAAACTTTCGCTCACATGGCTGTTCTGGATGTTGTACCAACGATAGTTTGTATTTCCACCAAAGATAGATTAGGAGCTTATTAGTTTGATGTCTAGTAATATCCATCGCCATGTTATCATTGTTTTAATAGAAATGGTTTGCAGGCTTGACTTAGAGCATACATGCAACACGTGCCTAGCTATTTCACCAAGTCTCGAACATATATAATTAACCATACAATTCATCAGAATGATATTATTACACATTGAGGTTCGTTCTGAATTGATCGGAAAGCTAGGTTTCGTCTTCTTCGACACGCCTCAATAGTACTTCTGATCTTCTTGCTGGTATACGTCAGTCCTTCGCCGTGACTCCGCCTTATGTAGGGGCACGTATCCTGAGTACCTTTACGCCTCTTGCTCGTTCGATCATCAACATCTTCTTCTTCTGTATCCGGATCATCGAACTGGTTGTAGTCCTCTTCGTCAACTACACCATCGACTCTGACAATACTCCTTTTCCCTTTCCTCATGACAACGCGCTTCTTATTCTTTGGATCTGTTATGTAGAACACTTGGGCGAGCTGTTTGGCTAATACCCATGGCTCATCTTTGGGACTGATTGATTTGACTTGTCGTGACTCCATAGGGATCGGTGGAGGTATAACCATGGTACTGGTGTTCATATCTTTGATTCTGACGTCTTTCACCCATCTCAGTTGCACTGACATGCGTTGTTCCCGTACGCGGGATAATCTTGCACCGTCGTGAACAGCAGGCCTTTCAGAGTGAAGAACTCTTCTTTGTCCGCGTCCCAGACCTGAGCTCCTTCTTCCTATAGCGTAGCAAGTTCGTCCTTTAGTAGTTGTAGATACACGTTAAGATCCATTCCAGGCTGTTTTGGCCATTGAATGAGAATAGACAGGTGCATGTACTTCCGCTTCATGCACAACCATGGAGGGAGGTTATACATCCAAAGAACCACGGGCCATGTGCTGTGTCTGCTGCTCATGTTGCCGAATGGATTTATTCCGTCAGTACTCATACTGGGATCACTACCAAGTTAGGGTATTCTGTGTCGATTGCCCTCCACTGACAAGCATCAGCTGGGTGTCTCAACACCCCGTCCTTTCTTCGCCCCTCTTCGTGCCAACTCATCAGCTTTGCCTCCTTCTTGTTACCGAATAAGCGCTCCAGACGGGGGAGACTGGAAGGTACCACACAACCTTTGCAGGGGCACCACTTGTCACTTTGGCCTCATCATCGTCTTGGTTTCTGCCCCGCTTATATCGGGATGTGTTGCACATCGGACATTTGTGCAGATCTGTATACTCTTTGCTATAAATAATGCAGTCATTCCAACAAGCATGCAGTCTCTGTACATCCAATCCAAGGGGGCAGACCACCTTCTTGGCTTCCTCGGTGCTCGTAGGCAACACGTTCTCTTTTGAAAAAAACCGTCGCAAGGTATGCCAGTGTCTCATCGAAACTTGCATCCGGACAGTTGTGGGCTGCCTTGATCTTTAGAAGTTCTAGCGTGACTGAAAGACGTGTGTGCTCAGGATCACAGCTACGATACAAGGGTTTTGTCGAGTCTTCCATCAGTTTCGCAAACTTTGCGAGATCTCTTTCGTCCTCGGGGTCGTCGACCACCTGGTCCGCCATGTGACTGTCCCTCAACATTTCAGCCAAATTGTTCCCTGTCTCTCCCGTCAGGTCTTCCCTACATTCAGAAATATGGTCTTCATCTTCTTCTGCGTCTTCATGTATGTCCTCTTCTTCTAAACAGTCAATAGTAGCTAAATTCTCCTCCTCCACACCGTGACTTGTCCAACATGTATAACCTTCCATGAAACCTCGAGTCAACAAGTGTAGCTGCAACATGCCTCTCTCTCTGAACATTATCGTGTTCATGCATACACAACACGGACAACACATCTTGTTCGCACCCTTTTGTCCCTATCTTCCTCCGCCATATCTAGAAACCCATTCAAAGTATCGACAAAAAGCCATGTTGCCCTTTCACCGTACATCCAACTTCGATCCATCGAACTGTACAACAAAAACTGATTGATTATAGTCCAAATTAACAGAATAAACACAAAATTTATTCTCTTCTTTCATATTTTACATCATACCAAAGAGAGCTCGGTAGCTACGGCCGTCAAGGAGCGGACTCGAGAGCTTTCCCAATAGGGTAAGAAGAGAGAGGAGGGGAGGGGAGGAAATTAAGCGATGGTAAAATGGGTGGAGAGGAGGAGGGAGGGTTAAAATAGATCTAGATATAGATTAATTGTATATCTAGAAGGAGGGAGGAGGGAGGAGGGAAAGGGGAGAGAGAGGGGAAAAAGGGTGCAAAGGAGGAGGGAGAGGATTGCTCTAGATCTAGATCTTGATCTAGAGGAGGAGGGAGGGAGGGAGGAGAGGGAGGGGGAGGAGGCCAATGGGGAGAAGGGGGAGGAAGGGGAGGAGGCCAAGCTAAAAAATTGGGACAAAGGGGAGGTGGGGGCGAGGTGCAGCTGGCCGAAGCTTGCAGCTGGCCGTGTGAGGCGCGCGAGCTCAACAGCCAGCTGCAGGCGCCGTTCCTCTGGTTATATAAGAGCAGACATATCACTGACGGGCACATATAACACGCCTGTCAGTGATCAGTATCATTCCCGAGTAAACATTCACTGACGGGCTCTTACTGACCTGTTAGTGAAAGTAACCTATTCACTGACGGCCACGAAAATTTCGCCCGTCAGTAGAAGTAAATGTCAGTGAAGACGCCAACATTTTCATCACTTCCTACTTGTACTGATGGACACTTAATAACCCGTCAGTGGAAGTCTCCGATTCACTGACGGGCAGATAGTGCGGCCCGTCAGTAAAAGTCTCTGTCAGTGAAGACGCCAACTTTCTCATCCTTTCCTACTTCCACTGACGGTCCTAAAGTGTGCCCGTCAGTAGAAGTTATCTTCCTGCCCATCTGCATTACATTTACTGACGGTCCATATCTCGCCCGTCAGTGGATCATGAAAACAGCGACGGGCATCCTCTTGCCCGTCAGTAGAAGTCTTGCAGCAGAAGTGTTTTCTGAGGTAGTGGCAAAAAAAATGAAAGATTCTTCATCACCACGCGAAATTTCCGCCACGACGGTTCGATCTCCCAGAAATCTACCAGGCGAACGCGTGTCCGTGATCGACGGATTAGATTAAAACCAGAGAAATGCTTTCTCGGTAAGTTAAAACCCAAAAAATTCCATGGAGAACTCGGAGATTTACTCTGACCAGGATGGCATGAATACCCAGTAGAGATTAGTTCCTACTCGGGAATCTTATTGATAAAGTACTCGGTTTCGCCTACTCGGAGATGTTTCCCGACAAGGGCAGATTTCCTACGGAACAGTCATGACTTCACTTCACGTACTGATGGGGGGCTTGACGATGTATAGTATAGTATCTCGTATATATGGAAGTATCCGTATATGATTCCCTGGGTTACTGGACTACAATACATGTTTGGTAAGGATCCTAGGAGATAAGGTAGCCCTCCGTAAGGAGGAAGGACATACCTTAAACTAGGAAGTCAATCCCGATGTTTAAGAAAGCCAGAGTTCTACTAGGGCATAAGTCCAGGTCCGGTACGACTCGGGGAGCCCCCTATAAAAGGATCGGTAATCCCATAGGGGAGGAGGAGGAAAAAGTTAGGTCTAACAGGTCCTAGAAGGAAGAGAGATCCCAGCGATTCCCACGAGAAGACCCACCACCTCGAAGGAGTCGAGACCAGCAGAACTAGTCGTCGTAGTCTCCGATTAGGCCTAAGATAGCCACTGACATATACATCTCTTGTAAAGACATTCTCTGATCAATATATACGAACAGGACGTAGGGTTATTATCCTGAGGGAGGCCCGAACCTGTATAAAAAGGGTGTTTTCCTTGCCGTTAGATCTCTTGGCCTTGTGCCCTAGAGGTCCCTACCCCCCAAGTATCACCATTCCACGAATACTGTAAGATCAGCGGTTTACTGATCGTCGACAGATACATTAAAGCCCTTGTCATTTAAAAGGGGCTGATTGGTGCCTTTTCCTCCGTTCTTGAGATAGCTCTTCCACACCCTACGTGAATCGAAATGGTTTGTCTTCGGCATTGCAACACGAAAGTAGTGAACGATAGGTTTGTATATGTCAGAAATGTGCTTACTTGCTCATAAATCTTCCAAATATTTTGATGTCAAAGTTTGCTCATTTTAATGAATCCATAAACATGAGCCTTGGATGGTGTGGTATTAGGATAGCAAGAATCCAATGCTCTCTGCATTTAGTCTCAATGGTTAGTAAATTCATGTTATTTTGGTAAAATTACCAATAGCTTGGGATGGTGAAGTAGGTAGTGTGACACTTACGCCTTGTTGTACGGAAAAAGTATGAATTCCTTATCTTGTTGAGCAAGTAAGGCATTTAGCACGTACTCGGCAACAAAGTCTTCTGCATCTTTGATCATCCGCGCAGAGACGATGTATGCATCGAGGAACCCTACTTTTATGTGTTTCCTTCTGGTTTGTTCAATCATCATCCTACACATAAAGAAGGTATGGGTTACATATATGTGGATATAGTACATATAACATGAATGTTGACCATGATTGCGAACACTTGTAGTGTGTAGCATCTGATGAGAGAGACTTTGAGGGACTGGAGGTTGTATAGTTCTCACAAGTCCACGAAGTTCACAAAGAACTGACAGTTCTCGAAGTCGTGGTGGAAATGTCCCTTACTGAAGTCCACCTTCAAAGTTCTGGTCCGTTGATTCTTTGGCTTCTTGACCTCCTTGAGGTAGTACTCATGCAACTCGTGGGTATATTTTCCAAGGGCATTGAGCGCCTCTGGCGATTTGAGCAATGGCACTCCTTCAACGTATTTATCTGCCAACGGCGCCAAGCGAAACTCTTCTTTAATGTAAAGGTGTGGTTCCTTCAGCAACTTCGCCTTTGACTTAGCGCCTCGTTTTCTTTTAACAATCAGCTCTGACGACTTGGCGGGAGACGACTGGGCCCTTGTTGGAAGCTCGAGGGCCAAGGTGGTTTCCACCAGCACCATAGCGATTGTGGTGTCCTCATTACATGCAATATAAGCCTCTTGAATCATGGGTATGTCTACCTCCCATGATTCAGCTTGGTCGATAGATGGAGGGTGCCAGTCTTCCAATACTAC
Organism: Stipa capillata; assembly: GCA_019208055.1. NCBI lineage: Eukaryota > Viridiplantae > Streptophyta > Magnoliopsida > Poales > Poaceae > Stipa > Stipa capillata. The sequence continues at coordinate 273,086 of JAGXJF010005600.1, forward strand.
ATCCCTCTTAGACCACTGGATGAAAGTCCCTTCAGCTTGACCCAGTCTCGTAATCTCATCATTTGGCGGAAACTTTAGCTTAATGGACTTGCAGGTGTTGTAGACATAGTCCACACTGACCTTAGCATTCCCACGCGCTATCAGGACACGGTGGATGAGATCACCTTCATTGGATGGACATGCCATCCCTGTTGCAACCTCTAAAGGCTCATCGTCAAGAAGCTGCACCAATAGCTTGCACCGCGTTGTATCCTTGAAGGTAAAATGTGGCAGAAGATAGAATAATTAGCTACACATGGATTGCGATAGAATTTTAAGTGCAACTTGAGATTGACATTTAATTACTAGGATCTCATCGACAGGATACGAGACGGCGCGATCATCTTCACCACCGGGGATGGAGGCTTGGCTACTCTTTTGGTTAGCAGCAGGGCTGCTTTGCATTTGTACGTTGCCATGTGAGGCCATGGCCACCATCTCCTCGAGGGCTCTTAGACAAGCATCGACCCTCATTTCCACCATGGCGGTGATTTCTTCTATAAGAGCGGCTCTTTCTCTTGCCTCGCGCTCGGCTTTGGCCATGCCCTTGTTCCTATATCTATGCAAATCATCCGGGAATCTATCTCTCCAGGTAGCGTAAACACCTATACCCCTCGTGTGACCCGGATGCTCCTTGGTGCCGATGGCCTGGGTAAGAATATCTTTAACCTCTGGAATTCACAAGGGGAGGATTGTGTCGACAGGTTCTCCTGTAATAGAAGAACAAGTCACTACACATAGTATAACACGTAGAGGATTTACGGAGAGGAAGTTATTGTAAACGACATATTACCAATCTAGAGTAGACCTCCCGAGTTGCTCGCGAAGGATTGGGCGTCCGAAAACATTGCACCTGGATTCCTGCTCGCGTACAACCAATTCCGTGCGCGCCGTGATTCTACGCTGGGAAATGGCGGGGGCTGGTCATTTAGGCGTGCCCTTTCTTCTTCGTCCATCCATTTCCATACTTTCGGCGCATACCCTAAACTACCTAACCTATGATGGTGGGTGTTCTTGGCCGCCAGTTCCTTCACCGCTACACTCTTCGCCTTAAATTCTTCCGTTTTCCTAGACGCCTTAAATTGGACCCACATCTCGCAATCCATCCATTTGTGGATGTCGAATGGCTTCTTGTGCTTTGTAATGGAGTCACGGCGGAGAATAAACTTGAACTCCTTCCAAGCTTTATTTGTGATTTTCAGGGCGGCGGCATCGGCGCGGGCCTTTAGCTCTTCTGGGATCACAAAATGTGTGTTGATATCTTCAACCACAGCTCTACGGAGATCTCACCCCACATTCTTCCACGATTCTAGAGTCAACGGAACCCGTGTCCATGCGACGATCCCGCATGTCATTCTCCATTTCACCGCGTTTTGTTCCGGCGCGATCGGTGCCCTTGACGGGCCTAACTCTGTTATGGGGAATCGGCCCTCGGCCTTTGACTAGGTCCTCTTGGAGCCCGTCTGGATTTTGTCGTGGTTCTAGACACATCAGAATTGCCCTCGGCAGCCTCTGGGGAAGCTGAGCGACTAGGACTCGACATCTTCTAAAAGATGCATTACATGAAGAAGGTAAGATATGGAATAAAGTAGACCGTGAACTAGGAACACAAATAGTACAACAACAATTAGAAGTCCAAACTGTGTATTCGTAAGAGATCGTGAACTAGGAAGTAGGAAAGTACTTCCATTTTACAGTACTCTAGGAAAAGAAACTACTTGTAATCACCTCTGCCAAAATAAACACACTACTACGTCATTTTTATAGTTTTTAAGTCACTTGACTCATTGTGCTTTGTGTGCTAATCCTATCTACCAAGGTCTAAAAATTGACTTAACACAATGAATCACTACTCCCCACTTGTTAACATAAGTTG
>JAGXJF010005601.1:0-63146 GCA_019208055.1 Stipa capillata
ATCTCAAAGCTGGATGCTTTTGGTCAGACCACTGCATCCCACTGTCAGCTTTCTCAGATCCTGAATACATCTGTAGAAACCAGATAGATAGACAGAAAATAGGTAAGAGGTGTTCCTGAGATGCAAAAGGTAGTAGCTGTGTGAGACACCTGTGTGAGAACGGGAGATATAGGTGAGGACTTGGTAACAAACCGAGGTCTCAGTACGACTCTAGGGTCCCCTATATAAGGATCAGCAATCCTATAGGGGAGGACAGGTCTTTCTAGTCACACAGCGAGTTGAGCCAAATCCCAGGAGGTGAACCCTAGAAGACCCGCTACCTCGAAGGAGTCGAGTCCCGCGGGATTATTTAGATTAGTCTGTGATTAGGCCTAGGGTAGCCACTAACATACACCCCCTTGTAAAGACATTTTCTCCATCAATATATACGAACAGGACGTAGGGTTATTATCGTGAGGGAGGCCCGAACCTGTATAAAAAAGGGCTATCCCCTGTTGTCAGATCTCATGGCCTTGGGTCCTAGAGGTCCCTACCCCCCAGTATCACCGTTCCACGAATACCGTAAGATCGTCGATTCACCGATCGTCGACAGGTTTGCCTCAGTCCTCAAAGCATGGGAGAAGATGTAATAATACTTAGTTTCCAGGTCTTCTTCTCCAACTGAGAGACTGGGAAAGCTATCTGCTTGTTCAGCCTCTTCTTCCTCTTCCTCTGCGGCTGCTTCACCACTGGGAGATGAACTTTCTGCTTGGTAATCTTCATCAGAATTAGCTCTAGTTGCTCTGGGCCTTGGTGGAGTTACAGACACTCATCTACCATCATCTGATGAGCTCTCGGAGCTTTCTTCACGCTCAGCTGACTTACTTGCCTGTGCCACGGGTGTGGGACACAAGTGCTTGAACTGAGGGGGCTGGGTCAGCTGGCGGTGGCACAGGTGATGGAGACCGGTGTTGTTCTGGAGCTTGAACTTCTTGTGCCTATGACACAGCTGGCTAAGGCAGCTGTGGACTTGAAGGTTTGACAGCTTCAGAAGATTTTGCTGATGCAACTTGGAAGATGAAGGCTCTTGGGCCTCTTTGACAACTTGTTCTTCTACCTCTGACACTAAGAATTGTGAAGGAGACATCTGCTTTGAATGTCTACGCGAGGAGAGGGATTCTACACTGATAGAGCTTTGAGTTCTTCTACTCCTTCTTTGATAAGTCTGAAGATCTGACTTGGCTAGGCTGATGACCTGTGATACAGGTGGTGGCATCTCCTTCTTAAGCTCTTTAATGGCAGACGTCTGTTGTTCAATTTGAACTTTTAGGGATCGCTTGGAACTCTGAGTTGTCTCTGAAATAATTTCACCTCTGCCTCTGACTGCCTCTTGGCTTGAGGTTCATCACTAATCACAACAGTTTCTGATCTTTTCCTCTTTGGAGCTTGAGCAGGTGCAGTAGCAGGAGGTGATGTAGGCTTGGAAACCTTTGGAAGCATAGCCTTTTTAAGCTTGAGCTCAGCTCTCAGAGCAATTTTCTCAGAACCATTTGGCATGTCCTTGAGCCTTCCGAGAATATCATGTATCTCCAATATAAGAAGATCATCTGCAGCAATGGGAGGAACCCTTGATCCTGAACTGGCAATAGGAGGAGCTGCTCTTTGAGATTTGAATTCAGGAGACAACAGACCTCGCTTGAGTTTGATTTCAGCTTGAATGGAAGATTTCTCAAGGCCACGTGGTAGAGAGTTAGCCTTCTTGATTAACTCACTGATTTGAAGAATGAGATGCCTATCTCTAGCATCAGTATGCTGAAGTTCAAGTGGTTTGTGTGACCCTTCTGCCAAGTATTTAGTTGAAATTTGATCCTGCTTCTCAAGAATCTTCTTTCTCAACTCTGTTTCTTCTGAATAAGATTGGCCTGACCGCATCTGCTTGTGCAAATCTACAATCTCCCTCAAGATAGCCTTATCTGCTTCTGATGGTTCTGGAATTACCATAGATACAGGCCTTGACATCTCTAAAAGCTCAAGCTTTTGGCTGTGTATATGGTGGATAACTGCTTCTTTACTGTTTCATCAATTGTTTCTCTCATCTGAGCTGCCAGCCTATCCAACTCCTCTAGAATCAGCTTATCATTCTCGAGATCTTCTTGAGATATTTGGAATTCTGAACAGGTTCTCTGATGGTGAGTGTGCCTCTTGGTAGCACCACATTTGCAATGGAAGGCTTTGAAACCTCTCCTAGTTGGTTGCTTCTGCTTCTTTAGCTGCTTCCTTTCCCAAGGATGTGTGCTCAACAGCAGCTGAAGATCTTGTCCTCTTGGGTGGAGCACGCTGAGCTGAGCTGGACTTACCAGCTTGAGAATCTGATTTCTTTGCAACTTTTTTCCTCTGCCTGTAAGCCCTTTGGCTTGCCTTTCTTCTCTCAGCAACCTCTGCTTTCTGTCTCAGCCTTTCTCTTTCTTGGTCTGAATCTGAAATATTGATTTCAAAGCTGGACTGCTCTGGATCAGACCACTTGACCCCACTGTCAGCTCTATCAGAATCTGAAGACATCTGTAGAAACAAGATATGTAACACAGAGTATAGGTAAGAGGTGTTCCTGAGATGCAAAAGGTAGTAGCTACGTGAGACATCTGTGTGAGAATGGGAGACACAGGTGGAGACTTGGTAACAAACCAAGGTCTCAGCCTTTTGAATAGGCTTGCCTGTGTGACAGGTGAGACCCTAGCAGTGACACAGCTATGTGCGGAGGCGGACGGCAGATTTTAGAAATCTAGAGATTTACTGGTTTTCGGTGGTTAATTTCGAGCAATATAGGTTCTGAAAGATTATCAGAAGCTAAACCAACCCTAACAACTAACAATGCGCTAATGGATTAGGCTTTAGAGCAAAAGCATAAGCCCTAAGCAAGAACAGGCGCAAAGTAGGGCTGGCAGAAGCTTACTTTGAGCAAAGATTAATAATGCGTGGATGAATTGTTGCTGGAGCTCTTCAGAAAGTTTTCTCCAATGCTTCGAAAGATTTGGTGGGGCGGAAACGTCGATTTCATCGAGAATTTGATGTTTTGGCGCACGGCGGAAGGTTGGGGTTTTAACGTAGAACGTGGGTTCTGTGGAAAATGTATCGACGTCTTATATAGGCCGAAGGGGTATAAGGTGGCTGTGTCATAGCTGACAGAGAAACCTGTGACACAGGTGAGTAGACAAAGTACCCTAGGACCTACGGGAATCAAAAGCATTCACCTGAGACACAGACAGATAGCTCAGGTGACAAGTATTTCATCCATAGAACACCAAGACAGAGAGAATTTGATAAGGGAGCAAGCATATGAACACTATCAGGAAATCCTTATGCAATCTTCCCAATGTCAGTTTGCCAGAAAATCAATCAAGCAAAACTAAAACTAACATGAGTCGATTTTAAAAATAGGTACACAATAATGTGCACACACAGCTGAAAGATCTCTACACTATGCATAAAAACCCATACACCTGTGACACAGGTGATCAACACAGATGAGCATGTAAGGCATGTAAATGACAGAATATATGAGCTAGACACCAAGCCAATCCTTTTTATTGAAGATTAGAGACATCAATGATATTCAATTCACTCCTCAGAGCACAGAACCTAGTCTCATCTAAGAGCTTGGTGAAAATATTAGCTAATTGTTTTTCAGTCCTTACATGGCACAGCTGTATATCTCCCTTCTCAACATGATCTCTCAGGAAGTGGTGCCTCACTTCAATGTGTTTAGATCTTTGGTGGTGCACTGGGTTGTTGGCTAACTTAATTGCACTTCCATTATCACAGAAGAGGGGTACTTGATTAAAAGATACGTTGAAATCTTTCAAGGTCTGTCTCATCCATAATAACTGAGCACAACAACTACCAGTAGCTATATACTCAGCTTCTGCAGTGGAAAGGGCTATTGAGTTTTGTTTCTTGGATGACCAGGATGCTAAGGAGTGTCCTAGAAATTGACAAGTACCAGAGGTGCTTTTTCGGTCAACCTTACACCCGGCATAGTCACTATCAGAATAGCCAACTAGCTCAAAATTTGCACCTTTAGGATACCATAAGCCAAAGCCTGAGGTTTGAATCAAGTATCTCAGTATCCTTCTTACTGCAACTCTGTGACAGTCTTTAGGATTAGCTTGAAATCTAGCACACATGCATACACTCAACATAATGTCTGGCCTAGATGCACATAAGTAAAGCAGGGTTCCTATCATGGATCTGAACTCTTTCTGATCAGCAGACTTACCTTCGATATTTAGGTCTAGATGACCATTTGTTTGCATGGGAGTATGAATAGACTTTGCATCCTTCATGCCAAACTTAGTGATGATGTCTTTGGTGAACTTTTCTTGTGAAACGAATGCACCTTCCTTGAGTTGTTTGATCTGAAGTCCTAGGAAGTACTTGAGTTCTCCATCCAAAGACATCTCAAACCTTTTGGTCATCATCTGGCTAAACTCATCACTCATGGAGCAGTTAGTACTGCCAAATATTATGTCATCGACATATATTTGGCACACAAATAAATCCTTTCCATTTTTCTTAGTGAATAGAGTTATGTCTACTAAGCTCATTTTAAATCCATTCTTGATCAAAAATTCTTTCAATGTATCATACCATGCTCTAGGTGCTTGCTTTAAGCCATAGAGTGTTTTGTGTAGTTTATAGACATGGTGTGGTTTCTTATCACCTTCAAAACCAGGTGGCTGTTCAACATAAACAAGTTCAGAGAGTTTACCATTCAGGAAGGCAGACTTCACATCCATCTGATAAAGCTTGATGTTATGACGTATAGCATAAGCAAGGAGGATCCTGATGGCTTCAAGTCTTGCTACTGGAGCAAAGGTTTCTCCAAAGTCCAGACCTTTCACTTGTGTAAACCTTTGAGCCACAAGTCTGGCTTTGTTCCTTACCACTTGTCCATTTGTATCTTGTTTCTTCCTGAAGACCTATTTTGTTCCAATCACATTGTGATCATTGGGCCTTTCCACCAGGGACCAAACTTGGTTTCTTTCGAACTGATTGAGCTCTTCATGCATTGCATTTATCCAATCAGCATCCATGAGAGCTTCCTTGATGTTCCTGGGTTCAACACTGGAAACAAAAGAGTAATGTTCACAGAAATTTGCAATTCGAGAACGAGTAGTCACTCCCCTATTAATGGCACCGATGATGTTGTCTACAGGGTGATCCTTCTGCAGCCTACTGATCACAAGGGGTTCGGGGTCAACCACCGGTGTCACAGCTGATGGTGAAGCCTGTGACACAGCTGGTTCTTCCTGCGACACAGCTGGCTGAGACAGGTGTTCTGCATCCAAGAGATCATTGGCTAGGTTGTACTCGAGCTCGATATCTTCATCTCCAGTGTCTTCATTCAGTGATGGAGAAGGTAGTTCTTGATCACTTGGTGAGACAGGTTCTTCCTTGACAATAGGTCTGATCTCACCAGTTGACTTCTTTTGAATGTCCTTGCTCCCTACATCATCAGCAACTTGCTCTCCTTGGGAGCCATAAGACTCGTCGAAGTCCACATCTATAGATTCTTCAACAACCTTTGAGGAGGTGTTAAAAACTCTATAGGCATGGGAGTTAGTAGCATAACCAAGGAATATACCAACATCAGATTTAGCTTCAAACTTAGTGAGGCGTTTGCCCTTCCTAAGAATGTAGCACTTACAACCAAATACTCTGAAGTATGAGACATTTGGCTTTGTGTTGGTGAGCAGCTCGTATGGAGTCTTCTTGAGTAGTGGATGTAGATATATCCTGTTGATGGAGTGGCAGGCAGTGTTGACAGCTTCAGCCCAAAATCTTGGTGAAGTCTTGTACTCATCCAGCAGTGTCCTTGCCATCTCTATCAGGGTTCTGTTCTTCCTTTCCACTACTCCGTTTTGCTGTGGAGCATATGGACTTGATAGCTCATGCTTAATCCCATGCTTGTCCAGAAATGCTTCCACCTTTGAGTTTTTGAACTCAGTCCCATTGTCACTCCTGACTTTGACAAGGTTTACCTTCCACTCATTTTGTACTCTGACAATGAGGTGGTTGAATTTCTTGTAAACCTGTGTCTTCTCCTTCAAAAAGAACACCCAAGTATAGCGAGAAAAATCATCTAGAATGACAAATCCATACTTATTACCTCCTAAGCTTTCATATGTAGTGGGACTGAAGAGGTCAATGTGTATAAGCTCAAAAGGTGTGGTGGTGGTCATGACATTCTTGGGACGATGGGCAGCTCCAACTTGTTTGCCGGCTTAACATGAGCTGCAGGGCTTGTCCTTCTCAACCTTCACCTTTTCAAGGCCAATGACATAGTCATGTTTGCTCAGTTTGTTGAGAAGCTTCATCCCTGCATGACCTAGCCGCCTGTGCCACAGCCAGCCAACACTGGTCTTGGCCATTAGGCACCATGGAGCTGCTGCAGGCTGTTCTTTGAAGTTTACTGTGTATATCTTTCCAGACCTGCATCCTCTGAACACTTGAGAGTCATCAGACAGTTTGGAAGCTATAGCCTCATCAGGATAGAACGTGACTTTCATACCTGTGTCACACAGCTGTGACACAGATATGAGGCTATAGCCTATCTGATCTACAAGCATTACATTAGATAAAGAGTGATGTTCAGATATGACAACTTTACCAACGCCATTTACCTTTCCCTTGGAGTTATCTGCATAGATCACATGTTTACTTGGAAGGTTTTCGTGTGTGATCTCTACAAACTCCTCTCTGCCTCCAGTTATATGTTGTATACATCCACTATCCACAACCCACTCAGTTCCACTGGAGTTAGTATCCTGCAAGATTAGTTATGGGGTTTAGGGACCCAAACTCGTTTGGTTCCCTTTGTAATTTTACCATAAGCAACAGTTGCAAAAGTATAGACAGTATATTTGTGTTTAAGATTAGCAGCATCTGCCACAGATGATATGACTTTAATCCTTTTGGGCTGACAGTCCCCTGCAACAAGGGTTAGTGACCTGTTTGATCTACCTGTGATACTGGTGGGTACACGGCTGTGTGAGCCACCGGTGACACAGGCAACTGTGGCCTTGGGCACCCAAATAGCTGGCAACCATTTTGTTAAGTGCCTGTGACCAATGTACTTGGCTACTATTTTCCCTTTCATGTCTTTCTGCAGGACATAGGCTGGGTTAGAGGGAATGTTTACTGCATTCCTCTTTCTCTGCACATGACCAACAAATTTGTTGTCATATGTACCTACCTGTCTTACAAATTTCTCTGCAAGATTAGAGTTAGTAGCAGCAGGCAATTTATCTTTATGTGCAGAAGAAATGTAACCCAAGCCTTTTTGGCCTTCATTCTTTCTCAGCAATTCAGCTCTGATGAGCTGGTAATTTTGCATGCCAATATTGGCAGTGCATAGGCCTTTCCTCATGAGCCTTTTAAGCTCTTCAAGCTCTTCTTTGAGCTTGTTGTGCTCATCTGCATCCACAAGGTTAGTAGCAGTAGAGGTTGATGCCTCTTTTGAATCATCAGTGACTCCACCTGTGGATGTTAGAATATTTATATGGCTAGCTTAGTTCAGGCATGATTCAATAACAGTAGGAGCAGGCAAGGGAGCATCAGTGCATATAGTAGAAGAAATATCAGTGCACAAAGAATGTTTTTCCTTGAGCTCCTCATGCCCCTTTATCAGAAGCTCATGAGCTGCCTTGAGCTTTTCATGAGCTATTTCTAGGTTTTCCTGGTCAAGCCTGAGGTTTTCCCTGTCATCAGTAACCTCATCATAAGATTCACTTAGCTCCCTGAGTTTATCCCTTAAGGATATGTTCTCCTTTCTCTCCTTGCCATAAGCCTTATCTGTTCTTTCAAGGATGCCCATTAGTTCAACATAATCAGAGAAGTCATCCTCAGTAAGTACCTTAGAACCTTTGGCCATGAGACACAAAGGGGCAGAAGTGGATGGAAGATAGTCAGCTTCAGCACTTGACTCGGAGCTGTGTGACATGGCTGTGTCACAGCTGGGCGTGTCAGCCATACTGATGGCGATCCCAGCAACTTGATCTTCTTCTTCAGACTCCTCTTTTGAGCCTAAATCCTCAGACACCCAAGCCTGTCCAACATAGGCTCTGGCAGTGGCCTTGTTTTTGGAATAAGTTGGGTGCTTGCTGTTGAAGGTCTTCTTCTTCCCATTGAAGTCCTTCTTCTTCTTGTAGTGGCTGCTGTCCTTTTTCTTGTTTGGACAATCAGCAGAAAAGTGGCCTTTCTTGCCACACTCGAAGCACTTGTTGTCTCTGGACAGCTTCTTCCCTCTGAATCTGTCACCTGATCCAACTTGCTTCTTCTTCTTGTAAAACTTTCTGAAGTTCCTTGTGAGAAGGATGAGTTCATTTTCTTCTTCACTGGACATCTCCTCATCAAGTTCTTCACTGCTATCACTCTCTGGAAGTGATGTTGGAGCAGTGGTCTTCAGGGCAATATTCTTCTTAGGTGCTGAAGAAGAGCTTTGCTTGCCCTCTTGCCTGAGTTCCATCTCATGTGTTAGAATTCTTCCTAACACCTCAGTAGGCTTCATCTTGTCAAACCCATCCTTTTCTTTCATCAAAAGAACAAGGGTTTTGTAGGCCTTTGGAAGCACTGAGAGGAACTTCTTAATCACATCCTCATCTTCAACTCTGGTGGAGCCTAAGGCCTTCAGCTGGTTTGTGATGATGGTGAGTCTTGAGAATAATGAGTTGATGTCTTCACCATGCTCATACTCAAATCTCTCCAAGGTTGATTCCAGCAGACCTCTTTTGGACTTCTTCAGAGTATCACTGCCCTCATAAATCTGCTCTAAAGTATCCTAGATTTCCTTGGCAGAATCCATTGTGCTAACTCTGTTGAAGTCGTGCTCTTGTAAGCCCATGAAGATGGCTGTTGCAGCTCTAGCGTTGTTCTGAATGTTCTTCTTATCAGCGATGCTAGGTGTTGTGGGATTCTCCAAGTCGTAACCTGTATAAACAACATCCCACACATCTGGATCGATAGCGATAAGATGCATTTGCATCTTTCTCTTCCAGAAAGCATAGTTAGTCCCATTAAAGACAGGTATTTTACCCTCATAGCCCGACATCCTTTAACTCTGGCTGTTAGGTCAAATCAAAGAGCAACCTGCTCTGATACCAATTGAAAGGACCAGGAGTGCCGACTAGAGGGGGAGTGAATAGGAGGCTAACAAAAGTTACATCTTTTGTCTTAGATTAACAGATTAAGACTTGAGCAGAAGCAAGTGTTAACAGGCTGTGTGACAGGCACTAGACATAGGTGTAATATGATATGAAAAATAGCGTGCAGCTGTCACACAGGTGTCTGACACAGGTAAGATCAAAACCTAGCACAGATGAAGATAGCTATTGCCTGTGTCACAGGAAGATATAACAGGTAACAGATAAGATCTCTAGCAACTGAGACACAACTAAGCTAAGCAGGTATAAAGGTGATCTATCACAGATAAACAAAGATAGCAGGAATCACACGAGTATGCAAAAGCATATAGCACTGCAGGAAGTAAACAGGTAAAGCACTCAGAGACAAGGAGGTTTTTCACCGAAGTTCCCTACTCCTTTCAGAGAAGGTACGTCTCTGTTGGAGAAGCTACGCCGAAGAGATCGCCAGCACTAATCGTGCTTGTTCTCCGAGTACCTGACGTTCAGGCCTCTTCCTTAGCTTGTGGAAGTCCTTTTGCTCGCAGCAGGTAGACTTCAATCACCTTCACAAACTTACTAGTCCAGCCCACATAAGCTTGGGTGGTACCAGCAACTCCTACACCTGTCTAGGAGCAGACACGCCAAGAGTAACAGATGAACCAGTAGCAATCTCTTGGAGAAACATTTGCTCTTTGCTCAAAGCTCACACACTCACACGAACTATCACTTATTCTTTTGGCTTTTGTTCGGTGGTTGGAGGGTTTGCAACGGTCGTATGTGATTCACAGGTTTTTGCAAGGTTGAGGACGAAGTCCTCCCCTGGTCCCCTATATATAGGGTTCACAGGCACCCGACCGTTACACTGTTGCCACGTAGGATTAGTGAGCCACCGGTGTCAGCCACCGGTGACACAGCCAACCACTCCGCCCAACTATAACGGCTCGGGCAGACCGACACCTGTGTCACCGACGGCACACACAGGTGAACCCTTAACTAACGCAGCCTAGCTACTCAGCCCGGTCTCGGCACATGACATGCCCTCAGCATACAACACTCTCTGAAACCTATAAGGAGATAACCTCCGACAGCCCTCTGATTCACCAGACCAGCTATCGCAGTGCAGTTCCCTTAGCATTTACAAGCTCTCCCTGGTCCAGAGAAGTACCTGAGTCTTACAGCACTAGACCACCTGTGACACGCTGTATCACACCGGTGACTCTAGCCCCTGGGGTTTTCTACCGCTTACACACTGACCCTCTGAGCATTGAGCAAAAGTCCCTTAGACAACTGATACTGATTACATCCCTCTTGATAGTACGGGTTTTTCCTATGGACTCAAAAGAACTAGCAAATCTAGGCCTTACCTGCCCACCAACTGTAGTCACGGCCCTTGACGCATCAAGCCACCATCACCTTGCTTGCAACTTCTTGCACAGCACCGGCTTCTCCACAGCTGTGGCACAGCCACCTAGCACCGCCATTCCTTAGTCCTGGAAACCACCCTTGTACCCTTTTTGGTGGTCATCCTTTCCTTGATGACCCTTCTTTCTGGAACCTAAAAACCTACTTACACTCACTGTAAATGTTAGATTCCAGTTTGAGTTGCCATTAACCATCAAAACCAACTTGGGGCCTAGATGCTCTTTCAGTCATAGAGGGAAGTGCAGAGATGGGCTGAGCTTAATGGGATGGGGAGAGGACGCCCCGTTGAGTGGCCAAGTCCAAGATGCATTGGAGGAGGTCGATGGTGAGGATGAAAAGCATCGAGGAGAGGGGGTCTCCCTAGCGTACCTCCCGCCTATGTTGGAAGCCGCTACCAGGGGTTCCATTGAGAAGCACTTGGGATGATGCCGTAACAAAAAGGATAGATATCTAGTCTCTCCATCTGATACCAAACCACAGGGCTCGAAGAATGTCTAGAAGGTAGCCCCAGTTGATGGAATTGAAAGCTTTGGTGATGTTGAGCTTTAGAAAAATTGAGGGAACGTGCGCTTGGTGTAGGGATCGAATCAGATTTTGAGTGTAAACAAAGTTGTCTTAGATGCATCGCTTCTTGATGAAGGCGCTTTGGGAAGCAGAAACCATAGTGTTGAGCTTAGGGGCTAGCTGATTGGCAAGCATCTTAACAAAATCTTGGCAAAGGAGGAGGCCTCTTTTTTCAGAATAAGGATGATGTGCACAGTGTTGGTGAGTGCAAAACCAGTCCCCTGAAGGTCGTGGAGCAATGCGAAGGCACTAACGAGGTCATGCTTTATTATGTCCTAACAAGAATGAAAGAAGGCGCCGGTGAAGTCGTTGGGGCCAGGGGCATGGTCAGGGGGCATGCAGAAGATGGTGTCATGGATTTCCTGAACGGAGAAAGGTGCCTCGAGGTGAGAGAGGTCCGTGACGGTGTAACCGAGCTCTGCCCAATTAAGCTGGCGGATGTTAGGATGCGCTGTGCCAAGGAGACCAAAGTGAGAAAAAAATTCTGCATGCTTGCCTCTTGGGTGACCGCTATGCTGCCCACCGTCTGAAGGCTTTGGATAGTTTTTTCCTTTTTCTAGAAGCTGCCGAAAGCTGGAAGAACTTTGTGTTAGCATCGCCAAGTTTGATCCAAGTCAGCCTAGAGCATTGTTTAATCTTTGATTTTTTAATTGTCGCGAGGCTAAGGAAGCGAAGATGAAGGTCTTTTCAAAGGCGTCACTCAGAGGCAGAGAGTGTTTGGTGCTCCTGGGCTTTGTCCAGTCGGAGAATGACATCTATCACGAGGGCCATCTATGCATGAATGTCTCCAATGTTGGAGTGGTGCCAAGTCTTAAGCGCACGGGACAATCGAGAGAGCTTGGTGTGTAGATGACGGATAGGGTTCAAAGCCACAATCGGCTGAGCCTAGATTGTTGTACGATGCCTTCAAAGCCTGGGATCCAAATCCAAAAAATTTTGAATTTGAAGGAGCAGTGTTGGGGGGCGCCGTGGTGACCCTTGAGCAGGATGGGGGAGTGATCGGAGATCGCATAAGCTAGGGAGTGGAGGAAACACCTAGGGAAGGTGAGCTCCCACGCGACAGTGCAGAACATACGGTCGATCCGGGTGAGGGTGGGATTCTCTCTTTCGTTACTCTAGGTGAAGCAATGGCCATTTAGATTAATCTCTTTCAAGTCGAAGTCATCAATAGCAGCCCGAAAGGAGCCCATGAGCCGGCAGTTAAGGTTGTCATTGTTTTTTTTGGCTGCTTGATATATTAGATTGAAATCCCTGATGAGGAGCCATTCCAGCAGTGAAGACAAGGAAATGGAGTGAATCTCCTGAAGGAAGATCAATTTCTTGGCATCGTCTTGAGGGCCATAAACACTTGAACCATTAGCACGCATAGTGATGGATGCGGTGAGGGAGTAGTAGGTGCAGAGAGTCACATTGGAGATCTCAAACAGCGAATCGCAGCATGCTAAAAGGATCCCTCAACGCATTTGGTTAGCCGGTAGGTAGCAAAAGGAATCAGCGAAATCAGGGCCTAGAGTTCGCAGGACAATTGCATGGTCAATTTGGTCGAGTTTGATTTCTTGAAGGCAAACGATGGTAGAGCGGGACACGTAGATGAAAGCACAGACAACATCTTGTTTGTTTGGACAATTGAGCCCCCGGACGTTCCATGATAGCACATTGCAATTATGAGTAGACATTAAGACCAAACACACTTCGGGTTGATATAGCAGGAGCACGAAGCAAACAATACCGATATTTTTCAGGCATAGCCTAACAGCAGCCTCTGACGACGGGCACAAAAGAAGCCTAACATGAACAGTATGGGCACAACCGGCAACACAACAGACTCCAGGTTGCAGCAGCGATGCCGGTTGACAAATGACAGCAACATATGACATCATAAACCAAAAGATTTCATGTGAGAGTGACAGGCGCAAACGTTAAGCGGTGCAGTCAGCTCCAGCAGTCACAAGCATGGTGGACAGTGTTGTGGGCGAGCCAGCCAGGGGCGCGGTTGAGGCCGTGTCAGCAGCAGAGGGTGTCGGTATGCAGTCAAGGGCGGCGAGCGCGACAATGACACGGATCACCAGGTCTCTGAGTGGCGCCTTGAAGAGGTGCAGGTACTTGCGGATAAGCTCATCGTCATTGCTGCCTTGAAATAGGCCCAGCTTCTTCAACAGGACAGCATGGGCATTCTCCATGGTGGTGCCGCATCCCGGGATGGTGGCGATGCGGGCGCTATGGCACGTGGCCCTCGCTGCAAACTGCGGCCACCGTGACGGCGTGGCGAAGCGGTGCAGGCGAGCGTCGGCAGCAAGGGCGGGGGAGGCGTGGTGAAGATCTTGCGGGCGAGCATGTCGGTTGGTGAAGCAGTAGCAGCCGGTGTTGAGGAGGCACATGGCATGAAGACAGGGGTGGACGGAGGTGTTGCGGCCATCGGAGATGTCCTCGACATCGGGGGAGGGGGGCTCCATGTGTTTGCGCTAGGGAGGTCGGAGTAGCAGTGGTCAATAGTGGCGCGAACCGTGGTAGAGGCTGGACTGGCATAGGCGTATCTACCGGCGGCATGGCTGACTCAGGTGGGAGCAGCATCGAGGCCGGCATAGTCGAGAGCGTCGTGGTGTGAGCATCGCATGCGCGGGCACGGTGAGAGTCTAGGAACTAAATAACACTATTATCACTGAGAATAAATTAATCTACGCCAATCCACTTACAAACATGCTTGAAGGTAACTAATAAGAATCTTATTAATGATGTCAACTTTTTAAAGAAGTTATCAGACTGAATTTGTGTTTAACATTTGCTACAGGTGTGAAGCAGTATGTTCACCTTGACGCGTCTATCTCGTGACGCGGTCAAGAATGTTGTGCTCCTTAGGAGGGACGCTATCAAGTGGGGCAATGAGGACATCATCGATGATCCACCTACCAACATGGTCAAGCATGTTGGTGGCCCTCGATCTGTAGAAGCTAACTCAGTGAAGGATCTCTTCAGCTACCTGACAGATGGCGCTCATGATCACACAATTATCATGCCTACCAAGAAGAAAGGAAAGGGCAAGATTTCACATGTACCCTTTGGCGCTGAGGTGATCCATATCATGTCCTTGCCAGAGCCAGAGCCTCATGGACCAGCTAGACTAGTCAGGTTGTATACAAATAAATGGTCTACCTTTTGCTTTCATTGTTGAACTTTTAAATTTGTGGCGTCAGTACAATTTCATTATGTGTCATCGGTCTTCCTTACATGTCGTCATGTACTAAGTGCAGGTTGATGTCTGTTTCAGTCATTAAGAAATGACTATTTTTATCTCTTCAATGTCTTTAGTTCATAGAATTTATATCATCCCGTTGCATGATGTAGCATAGAGTAATTATTTTTGTGCTAAAGTATATGAATATTTCAATACGATATGAACTCACTCCACTTTTAGTCTAGAACTCTATAGGATCATATCGTGTCTTACATATGTACGATTACTTGTACGTAAAAACGACTATGTTTTTGGTGGTTTCTACTCATGAGTGGAATAGTTCATCCTAACGTCATTATGTTTTGGTTTGCGGACGTGGATGTATAGGGTATGGCACGGGGTTTCCAGGCCATGCGTCTCTTTTTCACGCCTAGAAGAGGCCCCTAAAGCCGCAGGCTCACAGATTCGATCTGTTTGTCACGTGCAGCACCTTGGATTCAAGGGTCATGTAACGTGAAGTCAGAGTGATCGGTTCCACCGATCGAAGAGTGGATCCGGTAAGTCAGGTCCATGATTTATACTAATATTGTTATGAAATCGACTCCACGATGCTTAGCCAATTTCACAAAGTGCGGAATTATGAAAACTCATGCAAGATCGAGAACATCGAAGATAAGATATTTATTAACAAGATGTAGTCAAAATCTACATTCTTGATAAATGACTACGGGTGTTCTTCTCTAAAATATATCACCAAGCCTCGGTGCCTACATCATTAGTCTGATCTCTTGTGCGGCCGGTGAGAATGTCCCTCTAGGCCGGTCAGACCGCCTCTACGCTGGCATTGTTGATACAAATCGTTATCGTCCGGGTTACAATAGTGGTGCCCCCATATATAGGATCTGGGTTAAAACAGTCGACTCTAATTTTATCTTATACCACTAATTACAACTTCAAATCTGACTGTAACCCTATTGGTACATAATAAGCGAAACAAGTTGAAAAACTCCACCACCTTGAAGTCATCCATACGACGAACCTCCATGTACACCAGACTTTGGTTGTTTCCTTTGCAGCTCAAGGAGAGCCGCCCAACACGTTTGACTTGGCCTCAGACTTGTGCCTCTGTGTGACAACAGCGCTATTCCTGCAACTCTAGGTCCCATGCTCCACCTACAACAGCCTTCTCTTGCAACTTACAAAGATGCAAAGCTATCATCTCTCCCATCATTATGGTCACCTTACTTTCCATGACTCTCTTGGTCTTCCCCATCCCGATCATCATGGTGATACCACTATCATGAAGTACTCCTAGCGAAATTAGATTCCTCCGCAACCCCGGCACATGGCTGACTCTCCAAAGCACTCTCTCAACTCTGTCAAAAATCTTGATTTTGATTTCACGTACTCCAGCAACACAGTACGCCATGTAATCACCTATGTAAGCTAAATCAAACTCACCAGACTCATACGAAGAGAACACTCCTTGTTGGGTGTCACATGAAAAAAAATCTTGCCGAATCCAACATCAACACTTTAGTTTTAGATGACTGCTTATTCGACACCAAGAGAACATCATTGCTACTATCCGAGTAATCACCACGAGATGCTACATTAACATTTGCCACACTCTTGAGGACAATCCTTCCTTATATGTCCCCACTCCGTGCACTTGTAGCACTGCACCTTCTTCTTCTTGTTCTCTGATGACTTTCCTGCCTTATGTCCTTTCTACATAGCTCATCCTTGACTAGTAAATCTTCGCCATGAGTGACTTCCACTGCATTGTTCCTCCTTCTCAGATCCTGAGCCAATAATGTTGTAGTAATATCCTCAACCTTGATGGTTTCCTTGCCATACGTCAAAGTAGTGACCAAATGTTCATAGGACGGTAACAGCGAACAAAGAAGAATAATGGCCTTGTATTCATCATCAACCTTCACATCTAGACGTGCTAGATCTATGACCACTTGGTTGAAGACATTCATGTGCTTTGCAAGCTCTGGCCCCTCCTGCATCTTCAACCTATATAACTTTTGCTTCAGGAATAGCTTATTGGTCAGCATCTTGGACATAAACTGATTCTCTAACTTTGTCCAAATTCCACTTGGTTTAGCCTCTTCCATCACATCGTACATGACTTGATCCGATAAACAAAGGTGTATGGTCCTAGTTGCCTTGATCTTCAAGTCCTCCCAATCTTCCGCATACATCTTGGTAGGCTTGATAGCATCAGCTTTGATCACTTTTAGACAGCCCTGTTGAGGGAGCATGTCTTTGACTCTTGTCTGCTACAATGCAAATTTGCTCGTACCGTCGAACTTTACCACATCGAATCTGGTGCTCTTAGACATGTCTACCCACATCGATCTGCCACGCTGTCATCGGCTTCCTCCTTGGAACTGTTGGAATGACCAGTTTGAACCGCGGTCTAATCGGCCCCAAACTTGCTGACCTCGTGTGCCTTTGGATCATCCTCACCCGAACTCGCCTTGGCGAATTCCCATGAGTGCAGTCTGACGTCCCCATGGACCGGTCTGATCAGCACTGTGCGGCCTCGACGATCGTTGGGTCCTCCCTTAGAAATTGCACATGCCACCTTGCTCCGAACTTTGTGCTCCTATTCTCGGGACCTTGGTTATGAAAACTTGAGCTCTTGCCTCATAGCCTCCCTACGCCCCTCCTTATATTGTACCTTTGGATACCTTTCCTTGTCCGATGCATAACTTGAAACCAATTGGAAGTCAAACTTCTTTCAATTGCAACTAGACACCAAGTTGGACATTTCATAACCTTCCACTTCGGCCCTAGTGCATCTCCACACCTAAACGCCATTTTGATTTGTCGTTTGTGCACCAACCCAAAATCGAACAGCATCCTCACCGATTTGGAAACCGCAAGCCCCATCTAAATTCTGCACCCTAGGCCGGTACCACACATTGCCATGCCACAGAGGTGGAACACCACCGGCCCATGTGTGAAAGCATGTCGTCGCTGATCTCGTCACCACCTCTACAATAGGACGGTCTAACTGGCCCTCCAGGATGGTCTGACCATTCCCTATTTTGCCTGTATAACAACACCTAATCATACGTGTCTTTCACTATGCTTCTCCACTCCATGCCAGTTTGACCGCCCCTCCTGCCCGGTCTGACCGTGCGTGCTCGCCAATTTCATGGTTGCGGCCATATTGTAACACCCTAATTTCCGTAACCCAAAATTTAGGGCCAACAAAAACTTTTTGCCGGTAATGCTGATGTAAAATACACCCAATTAAAACTTTTATTCCAAATCATGTCTCTGCTAAACCCTAAAACAAAGCAACCAAAACCCTTCCCTCTGCTCCTGTTCCCTTGATTTCTGCTTTGTCGAAACCCTGTCTAGCGAGGAACTCGAACCCTGCTCTACCCTTGGTCTCCACGCGGGACCGTTCGCCCTTGCACCCCGCCACGACAGCCTGAGGCACCTGCCGCAACCAGCTTGCCCTACCGCGACAGCACATGGCAACCGTTGTCGCTGCCACACTCTTGCCACGACAGCCGTAGTTAACCATTTTCCCTACCGCGGCAAAGCCTCCGCCACCGCCGCTTCTATCTCTCTCTGCCACGGCAAGCCATTCCTGCCGCGACAAGTTTCTGCCTCGCTACCGATCCCCTGCCTCGGCATCTCGCAGCAGCTACCGTCGCTGCCATGCCTCTGCCACGGCAACATCTCCTCTGCCACGGCAACCCTTCCCCGCCGCGGCAACGTCACGCCGCTGTTCCTTCCGCCGCGACAACCGAGTCCCACCGCGGCAAACTCCTTTTCCTTACCACGGCAATACCACGGCAACACTTCCTCCGCCGCGACAGCTCTTCCCCCTCCACGAGCACCCTTTCCGGCATTCTTTCCCTTTTATCTATTCGGTGCCACCTAAACCCACGTCTACCGCATCGACGGTACCTCCCCACCAACCCATCCTAAGCCGACACAAAGGTGTCATCTCGACTCTCGAGTCCGTACCCCATCTTGCCGCACACCGAAAACTCCGACCTAGCCCCAATCTTTGCCTTCTAATTAAATACCGATTATTCCAAAACCCTGATTCGTCTCTCAAGCAAAATCCACCGAAACGCTCGTGGCACCTTGGTCCCTAATATTCCCGAGTATCATGTCGAGACCACGAAGACCTCTCCATCCTTTCCCCACCTTGCCACACTCCAGAACTCTAGTTCCGACCTCCGATATCCCTTCTGTCTCATTTAATCTTTTCCTTCCCTAAAACCCTAATCCGGGAATTCACCTTATCTCCCTGTTCGATCGATATCTGGTGTCGCCCTCGCGGCACCTCTTCGCCAATTGTTCCCAGGCACCAACTCGAAACTCCAGAGACATTTCCATCCACTCCCTTCTTTGCCGCACTCCGAAACCCTGGTTTCGACCCCGATTTCCTTTCCTTCTGTAATTAATTCTTTCGTTCCTAAAAACCCTAATCGCGAAATCTATCTCTCCCCTGTCTGCCCTAAAAATCCCAAATAAAATTCCTGGCAAACCCTAACGATATCCTTAACCTAAATAGGACATAAAATAACAGCATCCAGTACAAAAATAATTACAGAGATAATTATTAAATCTTAGGGCAATATTGGGTGTTGTACTGCAACCCCTATATTTAATTCTCAGAAAATTCGGATAAAATCACACAACACTCCCCACATTTCCAGGAGTCCAAATATATAAAAACATGGGCAAGTGCTATGTAAAAATCCAGCATGGCAGGCACCGAACACCTTCGTCCCGAATGACCTATCGCATGAAATAGCAGCAATTGCTTTGCCAGGGCTGCTTAAAATTAGTGAACGGTCAATCAACCCTGCCCTCACCTGTCCCAATCCCATTTAATTCACTGTTAGCTCACGTCCCCATCCCTCCACAGTTGAAAACTAAGACCTCTCATACTTTGGCATTCAAGGCTCTCCATGCATGTGGTGTCTTTCACTGCCAAACTTTGCAGAGTCCTCCGTTGAGCCATTTCAATCCCAGTTGACATGGTTTGACAACTCGAAACCCAACCAGAGCTCCCATGGCATGCTCATGCCACCCTGGACGCGCTCTGGACGCGTCCAGTCAAGCCACAGCATGCACCCGTCGCCTCCCCTCGCTGCGCCGGCCGTCGTCGAGTTCCATCCGAGCTACAGCCACGCTCCTGAGCCGTCCCTCCGCTCCCCTGTGCTCTGCTCTTGCCGTACCTCAGCTCCGCTTCACATTGGCTCGAGCTATCATCTCTCTGGAGCAGCGCTGCGCCAGCTCACCGAGCTCCGGCCTGGCTATAAAAATGGGGCCTCGAGCACCTTCTCCTTCCCAAGCTTCAACCTCCAAGCTTTGCCACAACTGAGAAATCAAATTCCCCGAGCCTTGCCATTTTCTTCCCCAGCTCGAGCTCCACCCGAGCTGCGCCACCGAGCCAAGCTCCGCCACCGTTTCCTTCAACCAAGCCCCTGCCGCAGAGCTCGGCCTCGCCTACCACTTTCCCCAAATCAACCCGAGCCCAGGCACTCCAAGCTTCCCAGGCAGCCGAGCTGGTGCGCCGCCGGACCTCCAACTCCAGTGCGCCGCCAAGCGGAACAAGCCCCAGCAGCTAAGCCGAAGTAAGCCGCCGGCCGAGCCCAGTCCAGTGCGCCGCCGGCCTCCCCTTTCCTCTTCTAATTCTGTTCTTGTTTCTTCAGCTCACTAGCTTAGCTGAGGTCTGCGTGCTATCCAACTCAGGCATATCTATCTGGTTCAACTCCTCATAGCCTCTAGTACACGCACCGACAGCTCTAGTAGTTTTCCTTTTCTTTTTTTTTCTTGCCCAGCTCGTCGGCCTCTAAGCCCCAGTAGCTCAATTAAGTCGCTAATTAATCACCTGGTTAACTCCCTTAATGCGCATGCATTTTACTTCCTGTCTGAAGCCACCGCTTATTTCTCTTTTCAGCTCACTAAGTTAGCTGCTGGTCCTGTAGCATGTGTGGCTATTTTACTTCCTTTTTCCCTTTAGCTCGTTACATCAGCTGTGGGCTGCACTATTGCATGTTTAGCTATGTTATTTCTTTTCCCTTCAACTCATTCCAGCTGCTAGTCCATGCCGAGCAGCCAATTAGCTAAGTTAGCTACTAGTTCACTGTTGCATGTGTGGCTATTTTTGTTCTTTTTCCTCCCAGCACGTTGATGGTCCACACTGTAGCATGTTTGGCCATTAAGCTCTTTTTCCCTTCAACTCATTAAGTCAGCTGCTGGTCCGCATGCCACACTGTTGCATGTTTGGGCATTTTTTCTAGCTCGCCCAGCTCTAATCATCGTTTAGCTCCTTTAATACGTTGATTAGTTCCTTCCTAGCGTTAGTGCTAATCGAGCCAGTTAAGTTATTACCTAAGTTGCGCATTAGTTCTGTCCGAAGCTCACGGCTTAGCAAACTTGTCATTTTTCCTTTCCGGTTTAATCCCTGTTAGCAGTAGCGCTAATCACCCGGGTAGTTAGGTTAATGCATTGCTTTAATCGGTAGACATTAGTCCTGTCCGAGCCAGGCGCCGAGCGGTTGCGCTTTAGTGCATGCTGCCGTTTTAGGTTAATTAAGGCACATGTCGGCCGGTTGATTAACTCCTTTATCGCAGTGCAGTAGTCCTTAAGTGCTAGCTAATCCGGCCAGTTAACGCCCTAATGGCCGATATCCTTGCACTTCAAAACCTAGTACCGGAAACCTAGAATTATTTCCTTTAGTTGGTTCAAACCTAGGATTAATTATTTCAATATTAAACCACGCATGCAATATATATATATGCATCCACGATCAGCCCAAGAATAAATTCCTAACCGTCCAGTAGCGTTAGGGTACCCGTGACCGTCCCCGACTCGTTTAGATGAAGATTTTTAAATTTAGAAGTCTTGCATGTGATTAGTAGAAGTTAGAATTAGGGTAACCCTTTAAACAGTAAATTCCGCGTATGTGGCTTATTCGCATGCAGAAGCCTTTTGAACAACCCTAGTGGTCGACCCCCTTACTCCGAGTTGTTCGGACATCCTAGGTTTAGCCCTAGTCGATCGATTCGAATGCCTGTTTAGGATTAAAGCGTTTGCATATAAATAATAGAGATTAGAGTTACGGTTGAATATTTAAGTAGCTAAACCAGCATACGATTTATATAAATATACACATACCTTCCAGGATCGGCCCTAAGCTAAGTTCCCTTTTAAGCAGTGCCATTAAGACATCAGTAACCCCTAGACTCGTTTGAACCAAAGTCGTTAGTTTAAATCTTAACGAGAACGACTTCCCCATTTTAAAAGACATCGTCATTTTATGTGGCAATGTTGCATATGCATGTCGCCAAAATCTCCCTCTGGCCTCAGAAACCTAAGTCATGAAACCTTAGGTTCGAATCTCGAACTTAACTCCGAGTATATGCATCCTCTGCTAAATCGCCGTCCGAAACCCTAAACCCTAACTCGATCGTTCTAGGGCAAGCACCCTCTTTAGTGCACCGCGTGTTCACCGTTTCCTTTGTCATGCTTATTGTCTGATTTTCTTGGAGTTATTGGATTGCTTCTTATTCGATGCTTTCTTCCGACGCGTAGTTAGCAGAGTGAGGTACGCGCGTCAGGACGATCCGGGATCATCCCGCATCAAGAACCAGAGCAGGAACTGCCAGGCAAGCAATCTCCCGCCTTGACCATGTTGAATCCTATATTTGCGAAGTATAATTATCTTGATTTCGAAACATGCATGCTATGTTATAAACTGTATTTTATGTAGAAGTAATTATGTCCGATAGATGCATATGGACTAGGGTCGAACATCTGATTCCTTGTAACCCTAGTGATCCGTCGGTCGGTTTCCAACCGACGACATACTAAGGTTATAGGCAGTAGCCAATGCTTAGCCCTGCTATAGTTAAAATTTAAAATTTTGTTTTAAACCCGGGGATGGGAAAAATCAAAACCCGCGGATAGCATATGTTATCCGCGGTGATTTTAAATGAGATATTGCCAAAACCCAAAATGGAGACGGAGATGATTTGGATTCGGGTAGGAAGTAAGGTGGTTTGAAGGGAGATGAAGTAGCTGGAGGCTATTCGGTGTTTGAAGATGAACTGGAGTCCTACTCGAATCAGTTAAGGACCGAGCCACCGTGCCGCTAAACCGGTTCCCCAACCGTACGTCCACATGTCCTTTATGGGAAGGACTTGAATCGGTAACCCGCCTAATACTAGGGTTCGGACCCGTGGGAAATAAGAAGTACGTGCTAGGTAGTGCATTGGGCCCCTAGAGAATTCTCACAACGCTATTCGTGTCAAAAGTCCTAGATGGTGAGGCCGAGGCGTGGGGATGAGAAATTCGACACAAAGATGAGCTTTTCTCCGTTTGTGGTGTCAGGCTGCCTGGGCACAAACGGAGTTGGGGTAAGTCTCATTTAGCGGGTCCGACTCTAGTATGAAAGCAGGCGAAATGTTTCGTTGTACAAGCCCTGGACACATGCGACGCGTAGCATGCCCAGGGGGAACTACATCTTGTGGGTAAAGCCGTACAACCTCTGCGGAGTGTTAAAAATCTATTCGAATAGCCGCGTCCTCGGTTATGGACATGAACTGGCACAGCCACACCCCGGCTAGACTAAGCTTTGTTTGCCAACGTTGGGCAAAGGGATTAAGGACGTGGGCATGATGTGTCCACAGATTTGGGCAATTTAGGCCATGAGTCGGTGGCAAGGAAATTGCCGAAGGAGTCCGCCGTATTTGCCGGGAGGGACCGGAATACGGTTAGGTGTTGGAAAACCTAGTTATCGGGTAGGTGGAGCTATCCGGTAATAGGTCAAGAGATGTTTAGCGGTGTCTACCGCATGAGATGAGATGTGATGAGATGTGATGAGGTGATTTCTTAAAGTGCTATAGATTTCAAAATGCTTTTACAATCTATTTATGTGTATTTAAAATAAGAAATTACATTTCCGCACAAATCGCAACTTAGGTTAGAGCTATCCCTTGAAATATTCCTGCATGAATTATAGCCGTATAATTCCCCAATGAGAATTGCTTGCGAGTACATTCAATGTACTCACCTGGCTTGTTGAATTGGCCAGAGGAGGAAGAAGACTTCAACTTCGAAGAGGGCAACATCGATGCCGAGAGTTAGGACGTTTTCCCCCAGTCAGCTGCCTGTTTGGTTCGGCAAGCCGATGGGCTATCCACTTCGTTATGATTTTCCGCTGCTGTTTTATTCGGCCAATAGGCCAGGTAATGAACCTCGACCGTAAAGGTCTAACCGTGTATTAAGCATTCGGTATTGTATGTGAATGCTATCAAGTATTTGTGCGTACTGGCTACTGATCCAGGGACCAGTACGGTAATCACAAATGACGTGTCCGGCCTTAAAACCGGGTGCGCCACACATATCCACGCGGTTGCACTGCACTGCACCCGTCTGTGTGGGTCAAACCACCCCTTTGGCCAATTTGACCGCATGCCTGAAGAAGTAATTGAATTCGCCAAAACTGCATTATCTTCGAAGTCACCGCTACGCCTGTCTGACGGGTCTGGCCAAACTGATCTAACCAATTGTACACACCGATTTTGCCCCTGATTGCCCGAGCCACCTAGCCCGGATTGTCTAAGCCCCACGTCGGCAATGGATGTCAGTCTGACCAACCTGGCTAGGCTGGTCTGACCACGTCTGTCACCATAGCCATCTAATGGTCTGGGCCGTGTTGCTGAAAGTATCCAGCACCACTATCGCTTCACTGATCACCGCCCTCCACCTTGCACCCTCTCCGCCTCGCACATCACGTGCATTGCCAACGACTTGTGAAGCATCATCCTCGTGCCTCCATCAAGATTTTCGCACTGCTTTTAGATCCAAAATCAACTTCGAGCTCTGATACCACTTGTTACGAAATTAGCCCCATGACGTGATGCCATAGCAAATCTCACGAGGTGGTCAACTACGGAACTACCGAGACAATCATGCAAGATCAAGAATGACATCAGAGACACGATATTTGTTAATGAGATTCAGTCAGAACCTACGACCCGGGGCATGACTACGGGCGCTCCTCCCGAAAACATATCATCGCAGCCTCGCATTTGCATGGCCAGTCTGACCTCTTCCGCGGCCGATCAAACCTCCTGCACTACCGGTCAGATAACCCCTCCAGACTGGTCAAACCGTCCCTGCTGTGGCGCTGCTGATACAAGTCGTTGTCGTCCAAGTTGCAATATTGGTGCCCCCATATATAGGCTCGGGTTATAAGAGTCCAATTCTAACTTTACTCTATACCACCGATTACAACTTCAAGTCCAAACGTAGCCCTATTCGTACATAATATTCGACATAAACTCAACAATACTCTATACCAATATAAATGGTATGAGTTGATTACACATTAATTATGATACTTCATACTATCATTTTGTACTAGGTTGCTCCATGAACAGCTAAATACATGATTGTGTTGTTGATTTTCTTAGGATTTTCTTACAGTGTTTGTAACCATGGCTGGTATCATGTATTTCAGTTTTCATGATTTTGATAAAATTTTAAATAGTAGATATTAGCAATCCGTCTGGTACCATGTGTTTTGCAAATTTTAGGATTTGTTGACTTTATGTAGATGCCAGAGCTAAATGCATAATGTTTTTATTATTTAATAATTATTTCCTTGTTGGAGCTAATAAAATTTGGAGGTGATCCAATAATCCGTTTGATTAAATAATGTGAAAATATATATTACACATGCACGACTATTTGTAACTGAAAATCGGATAAATTTTGAGTAAATACGTACGATTTATAAATTACAGAATTGAAGGTATGGTCGTTTTATAGTTTTCGCAAAACACAAGGTCGATCGGTGAAATTCGCTATTCTATTTTAACACGCGCCGGCCTGCCGCTACATCTATACGTACACATTGATCGAACAAAGCACATGCACGTAGTTGCAAATACGTCCTCACGTCTACACGCGTCGGACGATGGCCGTGTGAAATGGGCTACGAAGGATCTTCCTTCCTAAACGTGGGGCCATGTTATTAATTTGGCGACGCGCCCCTGGCCTGGCGACATCTTATTTATATGCCTCTCTCCCCTATCGTCGTACCCCCCTCCTCCTCTCTTCAGCCTTCACACCACACGCATCCCACTCTCTGCTCCTCACACTGCTAGCTCTCTCTCCTTGCGCGTCTCTCTCTCCATGTAAGAAACCGAGGAGCTCACACCAAAAGCATGGCAGACAAGGTGATCTCTCTTTCAAATCGGCATGGGCAGTTCGTTTTGAAGCTTTGTGTTTGTGCTCCATGGACCATTGGGGACATGGGGTTAATCTCTTTGTGGGTGTATTTCGTCCACGGAAAAAAATTCAGGAGCAATTGGATCTAGAAGTTCCTATCTATCCTTGTAAGGGTAAAGGTATTTCATTTGGGAACAAGAACCTAGCTCAGAGATGCTATGTGCTTAAATTTTATCGAAATAGAAAATTTTAGTACTGAATTGGTGCAACAATTACTCTGTCTTACATTTGTTTGGCTTGAAAATGAGCAACAATTTTTCAAGAAAGGTCCGAATTAATATTACTCTTTTATATATAGCTGTAGTAGCTGCACTGGTTTTGATGCAACCTTAATTAACTTCTGTCAAAATACTAATATTTACTGCACAAATGCTGCTGTCAACACAGGTCTCCACTACTATCATCCTAGGGGTTGACCTCGATTGCCACCAGTGCT
This sequence comes from Stipa capillata, assembly GCA_019208055.1. Classification (NCBI taxonomy): domain Eukaryota; kingdom Viridiplantae; phylum Streptophyta; class Magnoliopsida; order Poales; family Poaceae; genus Stipa; species Stipa capillata. The sequence continues at coordinate 26,048 of JAGXJF010005601.1, forward strand.
ACAAGAAAATCCGCAAGATTCTCTGCAAGCTCCAAGGTAAAACCTCTCAATGTTACCATATTATCATCCATCCCAGTAAGAAAGAAACACATAGCATTAGCTAAAAGAACATGGCCTGTGCAGATCAGGAGAGGATTAGCACGATCTCTTACGACGATAAGAGCAGTACGATCACGATCGTCGGGCCGTTCGATCCGCACAAGCTCTCCTGCAAGATCAGATGCAAGGGAGGCAAGGTGGTCAAGGACATCCAAATCATGGGCGATCGCATGCCAGCACAAATGTCAGTGCCACCGCCAGTCAATAATGGCAAGCAAAAACCGACACAGAAGTCGAAGCCGAAGGAGAAGAAGCCACCCGCCGCTGATGAACAGCTGCCGGCGGCGCCGGCCGAGAAGCCACCGGCATCCGCTCAGCCAGTTTCTCTTGACAGAGAGATAGCACCGGCAATGCCGGCGATCATGGAGGAGAAGAAGCCGAAGGAGAGGCCTGCTGAGCTCGAGCCGCCCAAGGAGACGCCGGTGGATATTTTGTCATTAGCACCAGCAGAGAAGGAAAAAGCGAGAGCGGGGCCACCGCCGCCGACCGGAAAGCCCATTCAGCCGGCCGACGTGACGCTGATGGTGGAGATGCCGTCGTGTCCGGCGCCTCCGCTGGAGATCCCGTCGTTGCCGGGGCTGCCGGTTGGACCAGTGGGGCCGTGCGGCTGCCCGTGCTGCGCGTCATGCTACCAGGGATACTACGAGGGTTGCAGATGCTGCAACTGCAGCAGAGCGGACGGATACGCCGCTCCGCCGGCGGCGGGGTGCTGCCGTAGCGCGGGCACGCCCTACTGCGGCGGGTACAGGGACTGTCAGCTCTTCAGCGACGAGAATCCAGCGGCTGCTTGCATCGTCATGTGATTGTTTTTTTCTTTCCAGGATCAGCTTCTAGTTTTGCACAGCTCGCATTGGAGGTCCGCAGTTTTGCACAGCTTAATTATTGGAAAGAACATGAATATGCAGGATCTGTGGTGGGAACAAAAGAAAATCATTTTTTTAGCTTAAAGAAAATCATTCATCAGTATTGAGGCCTTCCTTTTTTCCCACCTCGTCTTGTTTTTTTTAAATGAAGAGATAACAAATGCCTTCTCTTTCATAAGTAAGCACTGTCACAAAAAAATTCAAGGAATTACAGACTTTGATCTGTGGATGTTGAAAGTTATACAACAAAGGAGCCGAAGAGGAGAATCTTCCAGAAACAATCGCAATTTCTGTGAAGTTTTCACCAGAGAGATGGTTTCACCGGATACTTTCTAGGCAGGTATAAGGTCTTACAACAAGCATTATTGGTTGGCAGAGATGGAACTCCTTAAATAGTGATAATAAATATTTTTCAGCCTAGGAGCACCAGCCAGACCAAGAACGCATCAACATTTAAATGAAAAAGGCCAAAGCCCCGTATTACAGAACTTGCACTAGAAAAATGATAATAACAGTAACTGATAATTTTGTCAAGTGAGTGATCTACCATCAGGTGACAAATGGCATATAGGCTTCCACCAGGTGGAATGAAAACTAAAGAGAATCCAAGAGATCGATGCACTTTCTTTACTAGCAATATATTTCTCCATCTCTTCTAGCATATCCAGGTAACACTGCCAGGCTTGTGGATATCTAGATATCATGAATCTTATGCCAAGTGACAACATGTATCCCAAAAATATGGATTTTACAAATAAAACTACAAGTAGCTTACTGCTCACTCCGTCCGTAGTTACATGTTGTTTTATATATGGACATAGTCTCTAAGAAGTAATTTCGGCAGTTATTTTACACACGAATATATTAATAATTAAAATATTATAAAATTACTACGTCATGGAAATATTTTTCATGACAAATCTAGTGATGTTATTTTTACCCGATCATTTTAAATAATTATATGGAGATAGTAGTAGGTAAAGTGCCTTTTGCATACAGGACTAGATTGCAATCTCTTTTTTATCCTCTTCATGGCTGACATCACAAGATGCCCTCAATCGATTCTCTCATTTTCTTCTGAGAAAAAGGTACATACAGTAAGCTGGTGACAGCTTATAATCATAACTTAATCAGAAAAGGTGGCTTGGAATTCAGTATTCAATTTCCAAAAAGAAGGGCCGGTCTTGCCATAGCGGAAGTTGAAGGTGAATGAACTAATTTCCAAATGACAGAAAAAAATCCAAAAAATCACACATGTAAATGTTTGAGTACTTTGTACACTTGTGAGTTTTTATGAAATATGAGTACCTTCGCACCCTGTGCAAAAAGAAGAACTTTAGGGCCAAAAAAGTTTCTTTTGTAGACCATTAAACTTGTTACAGCTTGCTTGAGGTCCAAATTGGCTTTGAAAGCGATAGTGCAACTACGATCAAGTGAGGATAGAAGGATTTGCAGAAACTTGGGCAAAAGCTTGCTTTTGGAGCTGTTACGACCCGATTTTTAAAGCTGCAAGAAAATGCCTACAATTGCTTAGGACTTTGTGAATAGCAGACGTAGAGTAGATACATTGTAATACAGCGATGAACAACCAAACTTTACTACAAGTCAATAAAATATGCCTAGCGGCTGTTTTATCTCACAACTGGTAGAGGTGTCTGAGCCCAAAGTTTATATTACAATCAAAAGAGTTCTACACCATAGGCATCCTTGAGCGCAGATAAGACCTAGAATTTATAATCATCTCCATCGAAGTACTCGCCGATGGATTCTTCCTCTTCTTCTGACATATCTGAGAGTGTTGGTATAGTAAGGAGTACATGACGTACTTAGCAAGCCACATTGGGAATAGAACTATATAGCCATATGCCTTGGATTTCAAAGGACGGATATAGGATTTCAAATTTTTGGTGAATGCATAATTTAATCTCCATCTTAGTATTTAAATATTCTTTCGTTTAAACATTTGGACTGCAAATCATGTGTTCTAATAACCCTGTCGAGTCATCGTCAAATTCAATTATCATTAAATTTCTATTTATGTCATGTATTGAGAATCACCTCTAAACATAGCTTCATTAACCGGAAGCATAGCGTATTTGAATAGCATGATACCTACACCTCTTATTGTCACTACAGTTGAACACACGCTCATTAGTGTGTCAACAGAGGTCAAATAACAAGGCTTTTTATTTGTTCTATCTTTTGAAATCTCTACCCAAGAACACTAGATCACTCGCTTTCCCAGGAGCTGACTAGCCAATGTCAACTTCACGATTTGAGGTTTGAGTGTATTCTTGTTGTGATTTCCCAATAAATGGCCTATCACCTCGTTTGCTTCTATGAGCCTTCCAGAGAACAAGAATGTCGAGTTATTCTGTAGTTGTTTAGCAGGTAGAGCAGATTACTAAGCCAGGTTTGACATGTCAAATATATGGTTGAGTGGATTCTGTGCTCATCACTTAGCGCAAGGGTCTTATCCTTATTTGCCTCGAGTAAGGTAATCCGACACATTAACCTTACTCCATGAAAGGGGTATGGCTACACAATCAACATATGAAAAGCTAGACATAATCCAATCTAGCTTTTAATGCCGGTGAAGAATACTTATATAATCTATACTAGGGTTTTCAAGGAGAATATGGCCTGCAAAGTTAATAGGGGTTGTGGGGTGGTAGGTATTAACTAAGCAATCAGGTCATTCGAAAATATAACGGTACTCAATTAACATGCAAGAAATAAATAACTAAATTAGTAATATATAAAATATCAAGTATGTGGGATCAACATGAATAAAGGAATGTGACTTTCATACTGTCCCGAGATCGGTCGGATCGTTGTCTTCAGGAAATCTTCACCTTCTGGATCCCTTCTAAGCATTTGATCCAAACATTCATAAGTCTGAGCTCGACGAATTGATGAGTTTCGGTTGGCCCTCAACTGAGGCGGTGCCATTGTTGCTTTGGTGGATCTTGCCGGATAGGTGGTGCTCCTCAGGGCAGACGTGTGGGACGATGTCCTCGCTGTTGTACGAGACGGTGCACACCCTCGCCACTCTAAGGGAGAGAAGCAGGTGGTGGGGATGGGGGCGGGAGTTGGGAGGTGGGGCTGAGGGTGGACAAGTGGAGGCGAGGGCAGAGCACTGCGCAGCGTGTGGGCAGAGATGCAGAGGTGAGGACACAAAGCAAGAGGTGGGGTCAAGGACTTCGGATGGGGACTCAGGGAATAAATACATGCTCTTGTTGGGCTGGGCCAGAAATGGTGAAAACACAGATGGTTGGCATTGTGAATCGTCTGTGATTTAAATCACAGACGATTTTTAGACCCAACCGTCTACGGCGGGTATCACATCAAAAAACCGTTTGAAATGTGATTTTTTTCTAAAACTGTCTCGGATAAGTCTCATCCAAGATGATTTTTGACGAAACTTCTGAGATGCGGCATTTGATTTAAGTGTTTCTGTAGTAGCGAAGGTAGCTTTTAGGTTTATCATTAAATAACCATAAGGTATGGTCAATAAAGGTGGGATCCACCTCCATACAAGTGATTGGATTTTGGAAATGCAAAGCCATCTTACTCATAGTTAAAGAATACAGCAGTGCATGCTGCGCCGGCAGGACTCACCAACGATGAAGGTAAGAGGCAGTAGAGAGTGTGGAGGTGGGAGGGAAGCCAAGTTTCTTGAGGAGAACGAGATGAAGTCAAGTGAATAGTTTGGAAAGTTATGATGCGTTCATCGCTAAAGAAGTAATAAATTTAGGTTGCGTATATCCTTGGGCGCATGGGACGAGAAAGCTTTCGTTGCTAAGCCGCGCCTAGCATTTCTATTTTCTTTGGTACATTTGCTCCCACCTTCTGAAGAGAACTAGAGACAAGTACAAACAGAGTTTTAGATAGACAAGTGAATACAGAGTTTAGTAGCTTACTTCGACGCGGATGTAGCTTTACAATAGAACCCTAAAGTGTCGTACATCTTTATGGACTACTGAACCTTAAACTGTTCTACATCTCTTTTTCTTTTGCGAGGACGCATCTTTGCTAGTTTGCATGTCACATTCATCGAATCAACCATTTGACAGAATAGAACATTGGAACAATCGAATGATCTGAGGGACGAATTGTCGAGTCTCTCGAACTCAGATGACGCAATATTTCAGAAACACCATATTCAACACGGTTCAATCAAACCGTCACCAATAAGACTTAACCAAGATATTCTTTTGCTAAAATTCAAATCCCAAAAACCATTTGGTTAAGATATCATAGACATTAAAATAACTGTCTAGGATGTATCCTAGATAGTTTATTCACCCAAATCGTCTCAGATCCAGCAATATATCCCAGAATTTTTTTACATCTGAACCATCTCAAATCAGGCCCATACCAGCCCAATGTCAAGTAACCAAGAAACCATAACTCCCCACTGTCCGGCCAAGTCCCACGAGCCCATTCTCCTCGCTCCCTGCGCCCCCCTCTCTCCCTGACCCTTCTTTACATATCTCTCCCAAATCTCGCCGCGGCGATCCACCTAACCTCTCCCCACCTGTAGACGGTTACAAAAAAGGCCAAACAAGACCTCTAATCACACACGTTTTAGGAAACCGTCTATGATAGGTCTATTCACAGACGGTTCTAACGAAAACCAAATCACAGTCACAGATGGTTTTTTTAAAACCATCTGTGGTAACCTACTCACCAAAGATGGTTTAAAGAAAACATATATAATATCATTACAAGTGATTTTAAGAAAGCGGTCTGTGATCCAAACTGGCTGATTTGGCCCACGTACCTCTATCCAAACTGGCTGATTTGGCCCACGTACCTCTAAACCTCCCCATTTAGGGCATTTAGACTGATTGACACCACCCCTTAGAACCATAGTCTCTTATCACCGGCATCACAATCCAAACACACATTGCTCACCCTCACTTCTCCTCCTCCTCTCCCTCGGTCCTTCCTCCTCCCTGCCCGGCTTCGTTAGTGCTTCGTCGTCACCTTCCGTCACTCTTTGGCTCCACCTCCGTCCTCGACGCGTGCCTCACCTTGGCCGGATCAAGGCGCCACTACCGTCGCCACAGCGGATCAACGCATGCCGCCATCGTTGCGCCGGATCCGGGCGCTGCCATCATCCACTGCAAGCTTCCGCCCATCTGGGTCGATGTGGTCATGGGAAAGCGGCACGTCATGACCTCTAGGACCTCCTCCTCCACCTCACTTTCAAAAACATGTGTGGCCTGGCATTCATCGAGGACCTAGAGATGCTCGCCTAGCACCTGCCAGAGAACGAGTTCGCCACTGTGTTTGACCGTGCGATAAAGGAGACACTCAACTAGTTCATCTTTCCGGAATGCCGGTTGCAGTGCAAGAAGTGGCTTGGCCTCGGCATGGAGACCACGCTGACCCGTAGCATGGTGCATGTCGACGAGTACCTCGTCGCTGACCACTTTGACAAGGCTGCCTGTAAGAACTCACCCAGGAAGCCGAACACACAAAGCTTTTGTGGCACGCACACAACTAGTGCGCGCCTTTTCTCTTGCTTTTGTTCAACTCAAAATGAACTGGATTACATGGCTTAAATAGCCAGACTCACACGGCTAACACGCAGCCACTAACCCACTAATTAGCATGCACACACGCACTAACACACCTGACCTATTCCTAAGCCATGCAGCCATGCGACTAGGCCACTGGACTCTCCCGGCCAGATACATGCAGCTACATGTGAGGAGTCCACTAACTCAACTTCATGCATGCACCTTATCTTAACTAACTTGATCACTCCTGGAGCTAGTCTCACGCTGGGCATGCACACATAATTATCCATTTATCCTCACAGCTAGCTACGTGCACTTTTTCTTAGCTAAGCCAGACTATTAGCTTGCATGTACACGTGATCACATCTGTACGTGTGCACACTGCCGCAGTCTTCGGTGCTTGGACTCAACTACAAGCATGACTCAATGCAAACTGAAATAAACATGATGCTAACAACAAGATTAATATCCAACACTGCCAACTCGTTCAAGCTCGCCACGAACCATGAGTTGATTCCTCCATGCTTCCCTATTCCCATGAGCCTTTGATTGTACTGAGCTTCCATGTATGTACAGGCCGGGTGTGATTGGTCCATTTGTAAAAGTTATAATTCAGTTGTCAAGTGTAATCAGTGATGGATTCTTGCTTCTGTGTATCGTTACTGTGCATTGTTTAGTGATGAATTTTGTGTTCTTCTGCGTTGATTTCTGGTTCCGGAGGTGTCAAACAGCACTGAAGCGGGCTGCAATTTCTTCCTTTTTATAATTGAAAAACTAAATGATAGACGGTTTTAAAAATTACCGGCTGTGATGCTTGCTCATCATGGACAGTTCAAAAGACTGGCTGTCATATGAAATTTTGTAGCAGCGCATCAACACATACTATGTATGTATATGTACTATATATATACACGTACGTCTACAGCTCGACATACGCCGTCCTACGCGCGGATATCAACCCGCTGCATGTACAAGACACTCCACACCGGCTATTACATAGCTCAAACGGTTGCACCGGACAGACACCCAGACAAAAACTATAACATGCGCATGAATTTGCCTAGTGGACAGTGTGCAGTAATTTTCAATTTACGAATCGGCCGGAGCCATCTCGGAAACTGGTTTATCCGAGATTGAAGATGATGTCGTCATGCTCGGGCCTGACAAGCGGCGGGAGCTCGTCCTCCGCACCGGAAGGAAGCCATCTATGCCAAGTGCTTGACGTGTGGCAGTGTTGTTGACGAATTGCTCGAGGAAATGCTTTAGTCCCAGGTGTCCATGTGGAATTAGGCTACCTCAACGAGCGAATCACCCACACAAATATTAGACCTATTTGACCCACTTATAAAAGTCTTCAATCAGATACGTAGATCAAGGTTCAGAGGGCTACTTCATGTGTCGGTTTAAGGAAAGAGTGTAGATTAGTAAATATTAAATTTCTCTGACTGTATGGCACCTTGATGCGAGTTATTTTCACCAAATATATTCTCCCATCTCTCTGTCATAGCTGTACTAAGTAATGCCACAATATTAGAGATCAATCTACCTCTTCTCTCTGACACATGTACCAATTATGAGCATACGAGCCAAGGCATGTGCTCATTAAAGACACTGCAAAATTCAGAGTAAATTATTAGACAGACTGTCATAACTATAAGACTAGGCAGTGTAATTTAGGCACCTCTGATCGGCTACAGTGACCGTCGGTGGTGCACGAGGAGTACGAGCAAGTATGACGTTTGGGTTGTTCGTCGAGACGAGCCACGAGACACATACGACGGGGTGAAACACGAGTCATGTACGAGGAGGCAAAACTCACAACGTGTACGACGAGGTGAAAGTCACTTTTATGTTGAAGTGTAGAATTAGGGTTACAATAATTCCTCCCCTCTCTCTACCCCTACGGGGGGTATTTATAGGGTTTGAGAATGAAAAATGTGAGATTATAATTTTGCTCTCACATGAGAGGGAATTTACAATGGCATTATGGTCATTTTCCCATCCTTAGAGGATATTGGGAGAATACTCCCGGGTATCTTTGAGGAATATCCATTAACATCTTTGGAGGAATCCCTAAGCACGTCAAGGTAGTCTTTGATGACGTCGACGTAGACCTTGACGGTAACGGACGTCAAGGTGGTCCTTGACGACATCGACGTAGTCCTCGACGGTGACAGACGTCGAGGTAGTCCTTAACGACGTTGACGTAGACCTTGATGACGACGGGTGCTGAGGTTGCCCCTGACGTCGTCGATGTAGTCGTTGACGACGTCGACGTAGTCCTTGACGGTGACGGACGTCGAGGTAATCCTTGACGACGTCGACGTAAACGGGCGCTGAGGTTGCCCTTGACGTCGTCGATGTAGTCCTTGACGATGTCAACGTAGTCCTCGACGGTGACGGACGTCGAGGTAGTCCTTGATGACGTCAACATAGACGGGCGCTGAGGTTGCCCTTGACATCGTCGATGTAGTCCTTGACGACATCGACGTAGTCCTCGACGGTGACGGACGTCGAGGTAGTCCTTGACGACGTCGATGTAGACGGGCGCTGAGGTTGCCCTTGACGTCGTCGATGTAGTTCTTGACGATGACGAACACTGTGGCTGCCCTTGAGACGTCAGCTTGGTCATTGATGGCGGATACGGAAAACTTCGAAAACGGGCTAGCCCGGGGACCCCTTCCCTAATAGTAGCCCCTCGACAATTCGGGCAGTCGGGTGACGAGCGCCCGGACCGGCGCATCGATTCCTGAGGGGTCGGCACGTGGTCCGATCTGGTCAGTAGGGCAACAGGTGCTCTGAACTTTAACAAGGTGCTGCGGTCTTGGAGTCGCGTGGGGTCGAGCGATCTGACCGCTTGGGAGAAGCGGTCTGACCAGCGGGGTGGTCTGACCGAGAGTGGAGTCCAGCGGGGTGGAGCGGAGTCCGGTGGGGTTTGCAAGGGGTCATGCGCCGTCGTGCGAGGCTCGGCGCAGCCATGCGTAGCAAAGCCCCAGCGTGGTCGTGATAGAGCTCCGGTGATATCCGCGCGGGGCGTGGAGATGTCCACGCAGGGTCCAGCTCTCGGTTGCGCTGGGCTCGGAAGATTTTTGCGAATCTGGCATCTACGGCAAGCAGTAGCGGCTGCACTCGATAGTGACACGTGCATATAGCATGTATGAGATGCAATGATGTACTGATCATGTGCCTGCAGAAGGCGCGTGCAGTGTCTGCCGGCTTTGTCTCGTGGGTGCCATGTGCGCAGAGGGCATCGAGGTCGTACGGTGCCCGCCGGCTTAGTCCCACGGGTGCCATGCACACGGAAGGCATCGATGTAGGCAGAGTGTCAAACACCGGTCGAAGCATTTTGACGTCGACGTCGACGCTTGCGAAGCGTGGCGACATCGGCATGTTGACATCGGGAGAGTATGTCGATGCTGATGAGGCATGTCCACATCGGCGGAGTATGTCGGCACCGAGGAGCATGTCCACATCGGAGGAGCATGTCGGCGCCGAGGAGCATGTCCACATCGGCGGAGCATGTCGACGCCGAGGGAGCATGTCGGCGAAGTATGTCGATACCGAGGGGCGTGTTGACGCTGGACGAAGTATATTCACATCGATGGAGTATGTTGACGCCGGACAAAGTGTGTCCACGTCGAACGGAGCATGTCAACACTGAGGAGCATGTCGACTTCGGCGGAGTATGTCGACGCCAAGGAGCATGTTGACTTTAGCGAAGTATGTCGACGCCAGACGAGGCATGTCCGCATCGGCGGGGTATGTTGGTGCCAAGAAGCATGTCCACATCGGTGGAGCATGTCAACACCGGGCGGAGTGTCGACGTCGGACGGAAGATGTCGACACTGGGCAGAGTGTCGACGCCACGCAAGGTGTGAGTGTCGATGTCGGGCGGAACATGTGTCGAACACCGGACGAAGCATTTTGACGTCGACTGCGATGCTTGTGAAGTGTGGCGACCTTGGCATGTTGACATCAGGAGTGTGTCGATGCTGATGAGGCATGTCCGCATCGGCGGAGTATGTCAGCATCGAGGAGCGTGTCCACATCGGCGGAGCATGTCGGCGCCGAGGAGCATGTCAACGCTGAAGAGCATGTCAACTTCGGGGGAGTATGTTGACGCCGAACACTTGACTCTGTCTTGGGGGGAGGCCCTTCTCAAGATGATGTCATCGCGACGTGTGGATGAGTCATGCTGATGGCGAAGTTGTGTTGATGCGAATGTTGAGTCTGCGCTTGTCAGTTATGGACCAGACCGGCGTGTGCCGACGCGGATGTTGAGTCTGCGTGCATCAGTACCGGACGTCTAGGCTCGCTTCTAGCGAGCCTCTTGCGGAGATGACACTGAGTTTAATATTTGCAAAGTGTGCATCATACCACCTCATGCAAAAGGTTGGGTCTGTGCTTGTCAGTTATGGACCAGACCGGCATGCGCCGACGCGGATGTTGAGTCTGCGTGCATCAGTACCGGACGTCTAGGCTCGCTTCTAGCGAGCCTCTTGCGGAGATGACATCGAGTTTAATATTTGCAAAGTGTGCATCATACCACCTCATGCAAAAGGTTGCGCGTCAGCGCTGGATGGGGTGTCGACACTAGCGGTGATGTCGGCGGAGTGTCAATGCCGAGGAGCATGGCAACTTCGGCGGAGTATGTCGACGCCGGATGGAGCATGTCGATGCTGGGCGGAACATGTCAATGCCGGGTGGAGCGTCGATGCCGGACAGAACATGTCGATGTCAGGTGAGACGATGACACTAGGTCGAGTGTGTTGATGCCGAGCGAGACAATGATGCCGTGTGCTTGGCTTTGTTTCTGGGGGAGCCCCTTCCTGGGATGGAGCCGAGCGTGGAAGGTGATGAGGCACACATAGACTGTGCCCGTGGAGGGCATTGAGGCACATGTGGTACCTTGGCCGCGGATGGTGTTGAAGCGCACCGCGATACTTTGTCGAGACGTCTGCAGTGGTGCACGCATATGGCTAGCGCCGAGTGCTAAGTCTGGTACCTGCAAGGTGTGTACACTTTTTGCATGAATTTTGCGTGGCATGCTCCGGTGGGGTTATTAAGCCGCTGCGTTGGAGGAGATAGTGTATGTCGCACCTGGTTGTTGCAGACCTTTGGTTGTGCGCGATAATGAGATTTTACAGAGTGTTATGGGGTGTGTAGCACCCTGCCTCACAACGGAAAAAACTTTGCGCTCGAGGGCATAGCTGAGAGCGCTTGTGGCCTTCTGCAACCACGACCTTCAATGCTCGATGGCGTAGCAAGGAGTACATTGATGTTTCCCTTGACATGGACACTTCACATGCGACAGGGACCAATAATTAGCGTGCGATGGCTACAGTCATTTAGTGTATGATGACGACAACACATGACACTCGATGGTGGCAAACACTCGGCATTCGATGGCGACAAACACATGACACTCGACGGTGGCAAACACTTGGTACTCGATGGCGACAAACAATTGGTCACTCAATGGTGACACACATGATACTCGATGGTGGCAAACACTTGGCGCTCGATGGCGCGTGTAAGAACATTTCTACCTTACTCTGACGTATATGCCTGCTTCGACGTCGTGGGGAGCTATCGTCGCACGACCCCAGAGGGAAGGGACACTCTATCCCGGACGGAGATGGCTCGACGCCATGGGGAACTATCGCCGCACGACCCCGGAGGGAAGGGACACTCTATCCCGGATGGAGATGGCTCGATGTCAGGGGAGCTATCATCGCATGACCCCAGAGGGAAGGGACACTCTATCCCTGACGGAGATGGCTCGACATCGCGGGGAGCTATCATCGCACAACCCTGGAGGGAAGGGACACTCTATCCCGGACGGAGATGGCTCGACGTCGCGGGGAGCTATCATCGCACAACCCCGGAGGGAAGGGACACTCTATCCCGGACGGAGATGGCTCGACGTCGCGGGGAGCTATCGTCGCACGACCCCGGAGAGAAGGGACACTATCCCGGACGGAGATGGCTGAAACCTGTCACGAGGGAGGCTTGATGCCATGACAATGCGTTAAGCCCTTTGCTGAGACAGAGTTGTCTACACTTGTGGATGAAGCATGGTGACGCTAATGTTCATGTCCGCTACTGACATGCTTGGTCGAAGCGGCACGGACAATACGGACGTGCGTGTGACTGATGTTGATGACGACCCCGTGCATTGTCGATGACAATAGGAGTGAAGGACACACAGTCCAAAGTGGCAAGTGGTCATCGGGACAACCAGGTCGCACGATGTCACCAAGGGCGAGCGTACTCCTCTATAAGTTTGAACACATGCTCGTAGGCAGCACAGTCATGCCCCGACAATGTTGATGTCGGGCCCGAGCGATGTTGCCGAGGACAAACCGCTGAGGCCACCAAGTTTGAATGCGGCTGTTGATGACATCGAGCTTGCACAATGTCGCCAAGGGTGGGGCAGGTGAGCGAGCGAGCCGCAATCACTTAGGCAACCAAGCGCGTAGGGCGTGTGCGATGTTGATGAGCCCCTGGTGTCGTTGAGGATGGGCGCGAAAGATGCCAAGTCTGATAGCACGTGTGAGGGCGATGTCAACGATGAGCCCCTGGTGCCACCGAGGGCGGGCGCGGAGAACGCTAAGTGCGAGAGCGCAGACGAGGGTGATGTCGATGACGCATCCCAAGAGTCGCCGAGAGCGGGCGCGGAGGATGCCAAGCCCGAGAGCGTGGACGAGGGTGACATCGATGACGAGCCCCTAGTGCCGCCGAGGGCGGGCGCGGAAGACGCCAAGTCCGAGAGCATGGATGAGGGCGATGTCGGTGACGAGTCCTTAGTGTCGCCAAGGATGGCCGCGGAAGACGCCAAGTCCAAGAGTGCGTGTCGCCAAGGACGGGCGTGGAAGACGCCAAGTTCGAGAGCTCACGTGAGGGCGATGTCAACGACAAACCCCTAGTATCGCCGAGAGCGGGCGTGGAGGACACCAAGCTCGGGAGCACGGATGAGGCCGATGTCGATGATGAGTCCTTATACATGTGTGCGGTGTTGCGGGAGAGCACACGCATAGATGAGGTAGCGGTCACGCGAAAGCGCGTGTCATGCCGAGGCCGAGCACGCACGCAGTGCCTGTGGAGAGGTCGTGTGCCTCGCGGTTGCCGACGTCATTCTCGAGCTTCTCCTCGACATCATCCCAGTTGACATGACTTCTTGCCCGTATCCCCACGGTCGGCGCCAACTGTCGTAGCTACAAGACTAGGCAGTGTACTTTAGGCACCCCGATCGGCTACAACAACCGTCGGTGGTGCACGAGGAGTACGAGCAAGTATGACGCTTGGTTTGTTTGTTGAGGCGATGCACGAGACACATACGACGGGGTGAAACACAAGTCATGTACGAGGAGACGAAACTCACCACGTGTACGACGAGGTGAAAGTCACTTTTATGTTGAAGTGTAGAATTAGGGTTACAGGAATTCTTCCCATCTCTCTACCCTTACGGGGGTATTTATAGGATTTGAGAATGAAAAATGTGAGATTACAATTTTGCCCTCACATGAGAGGGAATTTACGAGGGCATTATAGTCATTTTCCCATCCTTAGAGGATATTGGGAGAATACTCCCAGGCATCTTTAAGAAATATTTCTTGGCATCTTTGGAGGAATCCCTAAGCACGTCAAGGTAATCTTTGATGACATCGACGTAGACCTTACGATAACGGACGTCAAGGTGGTCCTTGATGACGTCGATGTAGTCCTCAACGGTGACAGACGTCGAGGTAGTCCTTAACGACGTTGACGTAGACCTTGATAACGACGGGCGCTGAGGTTACCCTTAACGTCTCGACGTAGTCCTTGACGACGTCGACGTAGACGGGCGCTGAGGTTGCCCTTAACATCGTCGATGTAGTCCTTAACGATGTCAATGTAGTCCTCGACGGTGACGGACGTCAAGGTAGTCCTTGACGACGTCGATGTAGACGGGCGCTGAGATTGTCCTTGACGTTGTTGATGTAGTCCTTGACGACATCGACGTAGTCCTCGACGGTGACGGACGTCGAGGTAGTCCTTGACGACGTCGATGTAGACGGACGCTGAGGTTGCTCTTGACGTCGTCGATGTAGTCCTTGACGATGACGAACACTGTGGCTGCCCTTGACAGCGTCAGCTTGGTCATTGATGGTGGATGTGGAAAACTTCAAAAACAGACTAGCACGAGGACCTCTTCCCCAACAGAGACTATAAATCCAGCTAGCATGGTATAATATCATTACTTTCGGAGCTCAAGCTTCATACATATGAGACCTGAAAATGCTTCAGTAGAACACCTTAAGTGTATCCGACTTTCCTTCCGAGAGAATTGCGATTCGTGAGGGTGGCAGCATTGGTAACTTTTTGACACGAGGCAATGATGACCCCTGTGTGCCTGCACGTTTAGTTTCTTGCGGTGAGGCCAAAGAGACGACACTTGGAGCAACCGTGGGAGCGACACCGTGTGACGATGTACTTAGACTTCTTTCTTTGTGCTCCTTTTATCGATCTGGGCTCTGTTGCACTCACAATCGAGGCTCTTTATTTGGTGTGTTTTGTTTCTTTAGTGCCCCAGACAAGCACGCAAAGTAACGGTGAAAATAGATCTCAACTGAGAATAAAGTCCCTAAGCCATCCTCTCAAGCTATTTATTAGTGGTGAACTTTTTGAGCTACAACCGAACCGGTAATTATCAATCTTTAGTGGACACCATTTTTGTCTGCTCTGTGAAACAGTGAGTTGTGAACACTGTGAAATTATGTCTGGTTTGCGTTTCAATCCCATATACTCCCACTTCTTTAGTCGGAGACGCAACCCCGGCCATGGCAGGCGGCGATCTTCAACGACACAAATCGTAGCCGGCCACACAGACGTTAATCAGTATCCCATCGAAGTAGTGTCGCATCATTGGTCGTAAAATGCACTACAGAACTCCCGGATCCCACGTGATGTCTCTGCTTAAGGGAATGAAAAGGGAAGAACAAATAAGGTGCTGGCGTTTCACTGGGTTGATCCACTTGCTAGATTCTTTGCCTGAGGGTCAGTTTTTTGCGGTGGACATTGAGGAAGTGTACGTAGCTGATTACATGCAGCTTCCGAGACCCGACCGCCGCGAACACCTTGCCCTGCTGAACCTCACGGCGGATCTGCGTCCCACGGGCCGCCATCATATCGCAGCCGCCTGTCATAGCCAGGTACGTCGCTTCTCTTGATTGGGCCAGAAAGTGAAGAGTGTATAGGTTTTTCACTTATAGTAGGGTGTTTATGTACTATTTATGTTATTTGTAGTGTTTCAAGATTTGTGCAGGACATCTTAATGGTTAATTTTTACACCTTTTAGTTTCACGATTGCAATGATATATTCTTGATTATTATTTTAGAAAGAGAGAAGGTAGTATACTCTTATATATATTATTTGTTCATGATTTTTTTGCATGAACAAAAAAAATTATTTGTTCATTATGTTTCCCCGCCGACTGACGTGACTAGGGCATGCTGCCCACTATACTATGAAGGTTGGTGTTTACGTGTTGAGTTATGTAGTAATATTTTTTACCAAATTATTGTCAGTATATTTATGTAACAGTTTATGTTATTGTTATCTCTCGCTGTCTATCAAAGTCGGGTAAGAGAGTAGTGAACCCCGTCGAAAATGATAAAAAACAACACGTTCTGTCATATTTTAAGCCCCTTTAACATTAGCCCTAAAATCTATTAAAATCACACAAATACCAAACTGTAACCCTATAACCCTAACTCTAAACTCTAAAAAATCAATACTTATGATAGTCCTTGTGTACAGTTATTTGACCATTTTTGTGTACTTATCAATCATGTTCTGTGTAGTTATCAGAGTATTATGGTATAGTTATGAAAATCAGTAACTAATGACTTCTAGATTATTAGTTCGAATGAAGTTTCTTTAACAAGTAATTATTTTCATAGTTACCGAAACATTCTTTTATAGTTATGAAAAACATTGGTTAATGCTTACTAGATAGTAGTTATCATATTGTTTTTGTAGTCCTTGAACGGATCAATTATCGACTAGAGGAAGGTGAATAGGAGATGTCGTAGCTACAGGACTAGGCAGTGTACTTTAGGTACCCCCGATCGGTTACGTCGACCTCCGGGCGTACAGGAGAAGTACGAGCAAGTGTATTGTCTGCTGCGCACGACGACGTTACCGGCGAGATGACGTGTGGAACACTCGTGTCGGGATAAATGGAAACTCTTGTGTCAGGGCGAACTGAAAACTCTCGTATTGATTTTCGGGCTTAGGGTTTATATCTGAGAGAAAAATGGGCCTCCTTTCTCTCTCTCCCCGGGGTCCTATTTATAGGAGTTGAGGGAGGGATGTGAGATATTACAATTATGCCCTTTGGACACAATGCACCCCCCGGGGTATTCTGGTCTTTTTACAAGGATTCTTATAGAATATTTCAATGCTCTAATATCCTAATACTCGCTACCATGATGACGTGTTGTCCTTGGCGACGGGGCGAAGCGCAGTCTCGACGTCCGCCGAGACGGATTACAGCCTTGACGTCCACCAGGACGGAGCATGGCCTTGGCGTCCGCCTGGGCGGAGCGTGGCCTCGGCGCCGTCGGCGATGCCAGCGGAGCTCGATGACGTCAGGCATAACATGTCGACACAACGAGGGGGACCTTGACGCCGTCCCAGAGAAGCTCGTCGGTTCGGGGTAGCGCGGGGACTCTTCCCCCAACAGTAGCCCCTTGCCGGTTTGGGCGGTCGAGTGACCCCCGTCCGAGCCGGCGCACCAATTCTGAGGGGTTGGCGCGCAGGCCGGACCGACGACTCCTCTCTCCCTCTTCCCCTTTTTTTCTCCTTTCTTTTTCTCCTTCTTTCCTTTCTTTTTTTTTCTTCCCTTATTTTCTTTCTTTTTCTCCTTCTTTCCTTTCTTTCCTTTTCTTCTTCTTTTCTTTCTCCCTTGCTTCTCTTTTTTTCCTTGGCTGGACCGCCTCCTGCCTAAACGGCCCGCAGCCCACTTGGTGTAGACGGTTGAGGGGTGGGGGGATATTTTATCCCCTGCCACCGTTGCCCTCATCGCCTCACTCCCTCCACTGCTTCACTCTCCCTCTCACATCACTCTCCCTTCCACAGCAGCTTCCATGCGACCAAGCTTGCTCTCCCCGCTGACCGCCCCCGTCGCGCCGCTTCCTCTAGCCGTGTGAGGGACCCGGTATTTTAATCCGAATCAAGGAATTCACAACAAGTGAAGACGGTGACCATAGCCGCTATCTGCGACGGACTATGGCCCACCCTCGTCCCGTGCGACATGCATACGACACGATGCGTATGACTCACCACGGCCTGATTTGAGGGATTACGATTCCAAAAACATACGCCATAACGCGTACGACTCACTTTAACAATAGACCGTACATTCACCTTGCACTTCACTTGATTTGAAATAAAACAACAAGTTCCTCCATATGCATCCAACCACACTCCCCATTTCAACATACACGCATGACAGACGGGAGGTGAGGGCATATGTTGGACAGCAAGCATATTATCACACGAACCACTACGATATGATAATACTACTTGCTGTCCACGTTGTGAACTATTCAGTTTACATCATTCGGTGATAACCGGAAACATATCCAAATATGGGGTATTTAAACAACAGTGGAAGAAGTTAAGTGAGTCCCACAGCGGCGCATCGACCGCTGACCAAAAGCCCACAAAATCCCACGAGTCAATAGCCAACCAAGAAAACCAAGAAATTAGGCATCCTCGAAGTAATCCTCGACCACTGGCTCACCTGCAATGATCTAGGAATATCCTAGGTGAGTACAAAAGTACTTGCAAGACTTATTCGTGCTTGATTACATGACCTACACATACTAGTTCAGCAGCAATTAAACATGGAGCATTCCTGTTAATGGCAACGAAGGGGGGGACACATGGCATTGACAAATGAGGGCAAAAAGCCGTTCCAAAAGAGAATACAGTTCAGATCTCACATGGACCCTATATCATCACGATAGTTCGACAACTATCAGGTCCATTTCCTTTAGGGGTAGTTCACACTCCAATTCAATCAATTCTCTTGGACCGTCACCGGCAATGCAACCACCATCACTACACCATGACCTGTTATAGAGGGCAGTTATGTGCCGGCAATAATATTTAAAAGACGGCGTGCTAGCTGCCAGGAAAGAAACTGACAGTTTAACTGTCGGGAAAAATCAATTCTTATGGCACCTTATCTGCCGGGAACCTGACTGGCAAGTTATCTGCTGGTAATTATAAACGCCGGCATTTAGCCTGCCAGTAGGTCAGTAGCTCGCGAGTGTTGGCGCGGGTGCCAAATACTGCGCGGGACATTGGGCGCTTGGCCAAAAAAAGAAAAAAGCGCGGCCAACAAACAAAACACTTCACCGTGAAAACTCCTCCTGCTCTCCACCACCGCATCCCCAATCCACCACCGCTCTCCACCTCAGTCTTCCCTCCGCCGCCTCCACCTGAGCCTCATCGTGCGCCGTAATAGCTGCTCCTCACCGCCCGCCACCATGCCCTAGCCCCATCGACCTGCTCCTCGCTGCCTGCCACCATGCCCTAGCCCCACCGCTGCTTGCAGCCACCGTCGCCGGGAGCAATCTGGGGAGCCAAGCCGCCGTAGATCGATTCCGGCCGCCCACAGGACCGTGCTGAAGGTAGGACCTCGAATACGTGGTCAGCTGCTCCCGTGGACGCCTCCTCTGGCCGAATCTCCTCTTCATCACCGGCGAGCCCATGCCCCGGTTTTCCCTCCTCGGTTCTATCTCTGTTTTACTACACCGCAATAGCTGATGCGCCTCCATGCCTGCCATAAGCACTACAGAGGGGTGAGGGGGAGGGGATGTCGCTAGAACTCAAGCGGCTGGAAGAGGGCGGAAGGGGACGAGGCGGATGTGTCCAAGGCTGGTGTAGGGCAAGCAAGCCAAGGGCGGGGAAGGGAAAAACAGCCAGTGGGGGAGAGGAAGCCAACGGCGGAGACGGGCTGCGAGGAGCCGGCAAGGGATGCGGGCAAAGGGGGGGAGGTTGCACGAGGCAGGGGGGGAGCAGCCATGGGGGGCGAGAGGGTGACAGACAGGCCCCGTGCCGGGGGGGAAGGAAACAAGGGGGGCCGGGGGAGCGGAAGGGAAGAGGGCAGCAGGGGAGAGGGTCGGAGCAGCAAAGCGAAGCCAACAAAAGGGGGCACAGGCGGGGAGGGGGGCGCACAAGGGGGGGAGGCGGCCCGGGGAAGGGGCGAGAACAGGCGGGGCGACGAAGGAGACTGGGGGGCGGCAGGCGGAGGGCAAAGGGACCGGGGAAGCGGACGGAAGCAGCAAGGGAGGGGAGAGGAGGGAGGGAGGAGGGGGGAGGGGCACAGGGGCGGGGGAGGGGGGAAGAAGAGGGCGGCCTAGCAAGCAAGGGGAGGGGAAAGGGCAGGCCGGAGGGGCGAGGGAAGAGGGGGGGGAGGCCAGGGGAGGGCGGGAGGCGCAAGGGGGGGAGTGGGGGAAGGCAGTGGGGGGAAGCGGGGGACGGGCGGGGGGGGGGGGGGACGGGCACCAGGGGGAGAAGAAGGGAGGGACCGAGCGGGAGGACACAAGAAGGAGCGGCAAAGGGGGGAGGCCAGGGGGCTCACAACGGGGCCGGATAACAAGACACTAGGAAGGGGAGGCACACAGTGGAAGAGGGTTGGGGGGGGCCTCCCCTGTGTCAAAGAAGGCGGAACAAGGGGCAGGACCCCAGGGCGGCAAAAGGGGGCACGATATTGTGCCCTTGCAGGAACTGTGTCAATAGTTGTTGGAAGAAAGCAAGTATTGTCCATGAACATTTAGTTTGCGATGGGTTTTTAGAAGGGTATAAGAGATGGATTTTCCATGGAGAGGCATCATCTTCTTCAG
The DNA here is from genome assembly GCA_019208055.1 of Stipa capillata. Taxonomy (NCBI): domain Eukaryota; kingdom Viridiplantae; phylum Streptophyta; class Magnoliopsida; order Poales; family Poaceae; genus Stipa; species Stipa capillata. The sequence continues at coordinate 46,443 of JAGXJF010005601.1, forward strand.
CACATCAAAACATGTGTCATGAGGCTGGAATGGAGGACACTTCAGACATGGGTTCACAGATGGGTGATGAGATGTTTGACCTGCTTCATGATGTAGCATATGGATTAGATGGAACAGGGGGTTTAGAGGGAGCTGATGATTTTCTTGAGGATCCATGTGAGGATGACGCTGAGGCTTTTTCTCGTTTAGTAGATGATTCCAATGAAGAGCTTTACCCAGGGTGCAAGAGATTCTCGAAGCTAAGCTTTGTTGTCAAATTACTCCACACCAAATTTTTGGGAGGTTGGAGTGATAAAAGTCTTGACTTGCTACTAGGGCTGCTTATTGATGCTTTCCCCGAGGCCAAAATACCCAAAAACTTCTATGAAGCTAAAAAGATGGTTAGTTGTTTTGGACTCGGATATGATACAATTCATGCTTGTGAGAACGATTGCATATTGTTTAGGAAGCAGTATGAAAATGCAGAAGTATGTCATAAATGTAAAACTTCTCGCTGGAAAACAACCAAGAATCTTGAGGGAAAACGTGCACACAAAGTTCCTCGAAAGGTTCTTCGCTATTTTCCAATAAAGAAGAGGCTTCAACGGTTGTTTATGTCACCAAAAATTGCAGCTGACGCACGATGCCATGATGAAGGGCGTATAAAGGATGGATTATTAAGGCATCCAGTAGATTCTTCGGTTTGGAAGGAGTTCGATTGCAAGCATCCAGAATTTTCTTTAGACAACCGCAATATCAGGGTAGCTATAGCTACTGATGGATTTAATCCATATAGATCTATGAATTGTAGCTATAGCATTTGGCCTGTTATTGTGATCCCACTAAACTTGCCCCCTTGGTTGTGTATGAAGCAACCGAATTTCATACTATCATGTTGATTCCTGGTCCAAATTCACCTGGGAAGGATATTGATGTCTATTTTGAACCACTAGTGGATGATATGTCAGAGATGTTTGAGGAGGGTATTTGGACATATGATGCTTTAGAGAAGAATTACTTTCAGCTATATGCTAGTATACTATACACCACTACAGATTTTCCTGGCTTAAATTATGCTGCTGCATGTGTTACATCGGGCAAACTAGGCTGTCCACATTATAGTTTCTTCGGTGAAGAAAAGGAAATTTATTTCTTGTTTGTATTGGCTTTCCTAATAGGGTCAACAAGCTGGAAGTGACAATAGTGATGATGAGTTCATGTCTTCAGGAGACGTACTCTCTCGTGAGGTACACTACTTAACAGAACAAAGATCATCTGCTTTGACATTTAGAAATTTGTATCAAATGACTTGCTAAATTGGACTTGCAGACAGCGAATAGGTGAAAAGATCTCAGGAGTCGACTAGAGGGGGGTGAATAGGTCGGCTCTAGAAATTTAAAACCTAATGAGCTTTACTTAAATTAAATAGGTCAATCCTAGCTAGGTACAGGCAACTGAAACAGGCAGCTGACACTCAGGCAGATAACTCAGATAACATGCAGGAAAAACAAAGACTAGAGAGTGTCAACTGAGTCTCAGGTGCGTGACTCAGTTGTGTGCATCAGATAGGCAGTTCAGTTGTGTGTCAACTGAGTCTCAGGTGGGAAACTCAGTTGTGTGCAGCAGAGAGTGTTCTATATATATCTGCACAGGTAAAAACAGATCATGCAAACAAACAAGTAGACACAGAGATTTGTTTTACCGAAGTTCCCACTTTATGCAAAGTGGTACGTCTCCGTTGAGGAAGCTGCTTTCACAGCCGGCACTGAACCGTGCTCTTTCCTCGTTCACTTATCTTGTGTGGAATCCTTTTGATCTCACCGCAGCAAGACAGGCAGACCCAAATCGCCTTCACAGACACTTGGAGGCAGCCACACAAGACTTGGCTTGCTCACCAACGACTCCAACTTCCCGGTCTTGGAGCAGACGAACACCAAGAGCTCTCTCAGTCTCTTGGAGGAACCAGTACCATGAACTCTCTCAGTTCTGAAGCACTCAAGATGTAAAGCAACTCTCTCTCACGGTGGATGCACGCAGGCAACGCTCTCTCGGAGACTAAGAGCTCTTTCTTGCAACAGCAGGGTGCTTGCTATGGTAGAGGTAAAGGTTGAGGTCGAAACCTCCCCAGGTTCCCTATTTATAGAGTCCCTGGCAGCTAGCCGTTACCCTCATGCCACGTCAGACAAAGAGCCACCAGACAAACCTATCTGAGACTCAGCTAACATACACTTGGTAACCTACTAGCCACGGCTGAGCTACCCACCTGAGTCTCAGATGCCAAACTCAGGTGGACTCGGTTGCCTCAGGCAGCACCTGAGCACAACACAGGCCGGCTCACTACAAGCCTTAAACTGATTCAGGAGGACAATGGACTCACCACTGCCACTGACCAGCTCGCTCAGAATCTTGGCACTGGTTCCAAGCTAACAACTGAAGATGACAGCCCTTGAAGACGCACAGCGAACCCCTTGACGCAGATCCACTAGCTTCCTAGCTCCTCCAGGTCTTATCCAGCTTGCAGTCACGGTCCTTGAACTCCATCAAGCCACCATCACCTCGCTTGCCCTCGAGCACAGCCTCGGCTTCCTCGCAACTGAGCCTCAGGAGACTAGCTCAGCTAGCCCTTCTGACCTTCACGGTTCCTTGCTCTTTTTTTGGCCTCATCATCAGTCAGATGTTGTCTTGATCGATCACCTGTTCATCTAAACTCCTGTTCACACTCGTTGTAAACGTTAGATACAGGTGAGGGTTGCCATTAACCATCAAAACCAAACCTTGGGGCTAGATAATCATCCTTCCACTCTCCTTGGGACTGGATGCACTTTCAATCTCCCCCTTTTTGGTGGTTAGTGGCAACCCCTTTAAACATAGCATTAGATGTATAAAAGGGTGTGATATTCAACCAAGTTTAATATCTACTCCCCCTTAAGCTGTGCACATAAGAGATTTTGCGTTTTACTGCAAATGCACAGTTCTGTTTAATCATGGAGAGTAGATGCTAAACCAGATTGCCATAACATAATTGAATAAATAAGCACAGCGGAATATCAATTATGTTGAACAAATACTCAGCAACAGATGTACAAGGAATAGCATGCTTGAGTACGAATCTAAACTCTCCTAAAACAAATATTATCAGAGCGGATATCATTAGAATAGATATCAGAGCAAATAGATATTATCAGAGCAAATAGATATCAGAGCAATCAATAGAATTTAGAGCAAAATACTTGTATCAGAGCTAAACACATGTATCAGAGCAAAACAAACAACATGTATCAGAGCAAAAGAAAAAAAACACAACACATGTATCAGATCAGAAAAGGCAAAGACACATGTATCAGAGCAAGACAAACAATCAGAGCATCATCATATGTAGCAATTTTTTTAAAACAGAGACACATGCAGCTCTTAGCCTAGCCCTTAGCCCTTTTTACATATACTCTCTAATCTCTCCCCCTGAATCTAATCTCTCCCCCTTTGCCACTAAACACTAAAAAGAGATAGGAAGAAGATCTTCAGGGAGCTGGCTTCTGTTGCAGAAGGGATAGAATCTGATCAAACTTGCTGCTGACTGAAGCCTTGAGATCTGCCATATCAGCCTTGATATCGTTCTTCAGCTCTGTCATCTCTTGCTTCAGCTCATCTTGCCTTCTCTTGATAGCAGAAATCTGAACGGGCACAACCCTCTTGATAAAAGCATCAACTGCAGCAGGGTTGTCCAGACGTTGAACCAAAGGCACACTAGCTGAGGAGAGATCAACTGATACTGAAGCTTGAAGCTCAGCAGGAGGAGATGGTTCCCTAGCTGAGTCTCGGGCAGGAGACACCTGAGGCTCAGGTAGGTCTGCTTGGGGTTCAACTGCTGGCTGAAAGACTCTGACTGAGGCTCTGGTAGCTGGCTCAGGTGGCACTGAGGCACTTGGCTGAGAGGCTTCAAGGATGCTGTAGAAAGGTTTCTCATCTTCATTATCATCCTTTTGAGGTCTGAACTTGCTGAAATAACACTTCTGGTCAAAGGAGAAAGATGAAGTTGCTAATGCTGTTCTCTGAAGGATCATATGCATTAAGTATGAGCCATATCTCATCTTGTCTGTTCTGTTCTTCTGGCATTCATTGATCTCAGAGAAGATATATCGAGCAACATCAAACTTTTCCTTCTTGGCAATCAGCTCAAGGATTCTCCAGACTGGGTTATAGATAGCATCAGTCCCTCCACCCTTTGCACAGATAGACACATTTAGAATCTTCACAATATGTTTCGGTGTCTTCATGAGTCCCTTAAAGTGCTGAATATACTTGGGGACTACACCTTTGGCTGGGGGAAACACAAAGCCAGAGGGAAAGAATTTTTGCCTTGTCTCATTTGGCACCCAATCTGGTTGCAAGCTCTTGTCTTCTTCTGATCCTTTGGAGATGTTTATCTGTGATAGCTTGGGCCCTGATGGCAAGTTGAACAGTTCAGAAAATTCTGTAGCTGTGATGCACAGCAACTGACCTCTGGTCATCCACAGCATGAAATCTTGGTGATCTTGCTCAATGAAGACTGTTGCATAGAATTCCTTGATCACTTCAGAATCATAATTTTGGTTTGTGCTGCAGATTTGATCTAATTGAACAGCAGCTAAGATATCTTTTAGATCGCCCAAACCATTTTTAGCCAGATTGGCCCAATCTATGGGCATGCTATCAACAAAACCCTTCTTGGGTAGCAGAAGATGGTAGCTGGACTGCTGCTGATCATTCCAAAATCTTTGATCACTGCACTGCCTCCTCTTGATATTGCCTTCACTGTCAAAATATGGATTTGTAGTTCTCATGGCAGTGTAGTTGGAGGTGCTTCTTGTGTCCAAATCTATGGTAGCCAGACTAGCATCTGCCTTTGGAAGCTTCTTGAGTGTTGCTGCAGACAGAAATTTCATCTCTTGAGAGTTTGTCCTTGCAGCTTTAGCAAAGATAGCAGCATACTTGACTTCCAGAGACTCATCTGAGTCTGCCTCCTGAGTCTCAACTGCACTGTCTTCAGAGACACAGGAAGATGTGGAAATTTGAGCTTCTTCTGATGATTGTTCTACTGTGACATCTTCTTCCTCACCCTCATATTCTTCATCTGAGTCAGATGTCTTTTGTTTCTTCCTTCGAGGAGAGGGAGGATGAGGGTCACTTGGACTGGAGTATGAGTCATCTGATCCTTCTGACTGAGACTCAGCTGATTCAGCCTGAGACTCAGATGGCCTTTTATGAGCAGACTCTGGTGCAGGAGAAGACTCTGGTGCTGGAGATGATTCTGCCCTTTCTTGTTCAACAAGTCCTTGGTCTCCTTGAGCAGGTTCTAGATCAGATAAGGACTGTGAAAGGACCGAGATGCCGACTAGAAGGGGGGGTGAATAGTTGGCTTATAAAATTTCCCTCATTTAATCTTTTGTTTAAGTTGTCAGATTAACTTCACAAGTTAATGGTGGACAGCTGTGACACAGGTGAGTGACACAGGTGGAAACTATGTGTAAATTAACACACAGCTGTCACACAGGTAGAAGGCACCGGTGAAGAGTTAACCTAACACAGGTGCTCTACTTAGACTGCCAGTAACACAGGTGCTGATGCAGGTGTATACAAGTGAATCAAGCAACTGTGTAACAGATGAACACACACAGGTATAAAAGTAATCTAGCACAGGTGAAAAGGTAAATTTAGCAGATCAAGTCTAAGAGACACAAGCAAGCAAGGATAAACAGATATGCATGCAATACAAGGAAGTAAAGGAGACTCAGGGGTTTTTCACCGAAGTTCCCAACTCTTTGCAGAGAAGGTACGTCTCTGTTGGAGAGACCACTCCTAAGAGCTGGCCAATACTAAAACGTGCTTCTTCTCCGAGTACCTGATCCTTCAGGACTCTTCCTTTTGCTTGTGGAGATCCTTTTGCCTTGCAGCAGGTAGACCTCAGAACACCTTCACAAACTACTGGTTCAGCCCACACAAGCTTGGGTGATACCAGCAACTCCTACACCCGTCTAGGAGTAGACAAACTCCAAGAGTAACAGATGATGCAGCAGCAATCTCTTGGAGGAACCTTTGCTTGTGCTCTAGCTCACAAACCCACTCGAACTAACCCTTAGGCTCTTGGCTCTTGTGGAGTGGTTGGAGGCTTTGCAACGGTCGTATGTGAATCACTGATTTGAGCAAGGTTGAGGACAGAGTCCTCCCCTGGTCCCCTATATATAGGGTCCACAGGCACCTGACCGTTACCCTGTTGCCACGTAGGATTAAGTGAGCCACCGGTGTCAACCACCGGTGACACAGCTATACACTACGCCCAACTGTACCCGGCTCAGGCAAACCGACACCTGTGTCACCGGCGGCGCACATAGGTGAACCCTTAGCTGATAGCCACACTACTCAGCCCGGTCCTGGCACATGACATGCCCTCAGCATACTTCAAACTCTAATACCTATAAGGAGAGAACCTCCGACAGACTTCTGACATATCAGACCGCCTATCGCAGTGCAGATACCTTAGCATTTTCAAGCTCTCCCCTGGTACAGAGATGTACCTGAGTCATAGAGCGGAAGGCCACCTGTGACACAGCTGTGTCACACAGGTGCCTAAAGCTCTAGGGTTTTCACTGTTAGTACTGCAGAGCACTAACACAAAACAGCTACATACTTTTGTGCAAAGCTATTGACACAGGGCAATTGGCCTCAAAGCACCAATCCCCTTGACCAACACTTTGAGCAATGAGCAAGGTTCCCTTAGACAACTGCTACTGTCTCATCCCTCTTGATAGTACGGGTGATTCCTATGGACTCAAAGAAACTAGCAAATCTAGGCTTTCACCTGCCACCAACTGAAGTCACGGCCCTTGACGCATCAAGCCACCATCACCCTGCTTGCAGCTCCCTGCACAGCACCGGCTTCTTCTCAGCTGTGATACAGCTGCCCTAGCACAGCCATCTCTTTGTCCTTGAACCACCTTGTACCCTTTTTGGTGGCCATCCTTCTCTGGATAACCTTTCTTCATGGAACCTGTAGATTCTGCTTACACTCAATGTAAATATTAGATTCCAGTTTAGGTTGCCATTAACCATCAAAACCATATCAGGGCCTAGATGCTCTTTCAACGGCGATGATGTTGTCCGGGTTGACGATGCTTCCGTCTTTGGAGTCGGAATTCATCGTGTAATCTTCTCTTTCGTCCCCAGCGGAGTCGCCAATTGTGTTCGCATGAAATTGGATCCGTGAAACACCTAGGTAAAGTAGAGTCGCCAACCGCACTTACGTGTGCGATAACCGGATGCTTTTCGAGCAAAGCAACAAAGGATAACTATCGTACTTACACGTACGACGAGCGATTGCTTTCCGAGCAAAGCAACAAAGATCTTCTTACTTACGTGAAGAAGAAACGACTGTTTTCCGGCGCAAAACAGCAAAGATCTACTGCTAAGAAAAGTAAAAAGGATAAAAGATTGATTTGATCGATTGTTGGATGATTTCAATCGGCCGTCACCCTTTACATATTTATAGGGCGGCTGGTCTTCCCGTAGGAGAGTTGGACTCCTAATCCTAACCTGATTACAAATATATCTCTTTCCTCGTTTAAAGGATCTGGATTCTAACGCACATGTGATCTTCCATATAACCTACGATAGCCTTCCGAATCTAACTGCCTCGGACGCCGTCATCCGGACTCTCCTTGATGCGCGAGATATCTTTCCCGAACAAGCTGGATGGGCTTCCAAACTTGGTGGGACTCTCCTTGATTGCCACGCTGCGTTTCTTGCGTCTCAAGTTGAAGTCTCTGGCGTCGGGTAAGTCTTGAAGGGTAGCGCTGTGACCCAGACCTGCTGAGGATGATCCTTCGCGAGTACTCGGGGACGAACTCGAACCGCTCGGGGATCCACCGAGTGCTCGGGGGTGAACTTGTACTGCTCGGGAGTCGGGTGAGTATTCGAAAAACCCCCTCGGGACTGGGAAACTCTCCGGGGCTCGACCACTCGGAATCATCAGTACTCGGGGTCGACGGTGCTCGGGTCCGCGAGTGCTCGGGGTCAATGGTGCTCGGGTCCGCGAGTGCTCGGGATCGCGAGGACTCGGGGTCACCACTGTTTGAATGTCCAGAAGTAACGCTCGTGGCTTGATGACGTAGCACTCGGGACGTTGGCGCTCGGGGACACCTCCGGCTGCTCGGGTCTTCAATAGATTTCTGCGAACACTTTATATCTCCGGGATGCAACGGGCACTCGGGGGCACTCGGAAAGCGCCGCGAGCACTCGGTATCAAGGATACCGCGAGAGTCCAAACCACTCGGCTGTGTTAATCCTGCATTTAAGAGTGAATGCTACATCCATACTGTTAGCTTTATTATCTCAACTTCCAGCAAATCTAATACTTAATTTGGCCAACCAAATAAATCCTCGAGCCAAATTACGCTGTAAACACATACATCACTTCCGCAGCGACAATGTGGTTGGCAGTCTCCAGCTCAGTCTCTTCTTCATCGTCGCTTGGCGCTAGTACCATAATATTGTTGCCTCCATTACTTGCCTGGGGAATGAGACGGAACTGGGAGAATCCGAAGATCTCATCAAAATGATGCCGTATATGGAGAACCGCTTTCCTGGCTGCTTCAAGTCGGGCATCATTATCACCAGCTCTGGGTGCCGCAAAAGTCTGATCCAAATCAGAGACTTTCACTGTAACCCATCCCATCCAAAAGTGAGCTCTTCTGCGAACCTCATAGGTCTTGGCATGGAAAGCGGGGAGGTCTTCCTGGGGCACTCCAAGGTATTCCAACATCCTCCACAACAGGGTGGCCCATCCTCCTAGCTGGTGCGGGTCGGTCACAATGTTGTACACCATCCTATACAATTTTTAGGTTTAGTGAGGATACGGTTAGCCACACAAAGAAAAAAAATGCAATAGGGAAGAACTTTCAGAACTAAGAGCGATGAGGTTAAGGAATAAAAAGCAATCTACTTATTAATTTTAAACATAGGGTTTAACTTTTTAAATAGTTTTCTGGCCCATTGGCGCAGCGGCCAATCGGCGCAGCGCAGCTGAAGCTCCTATCTAACGACCACCTGCAATTGGCTTCCTACGGTCAGCTCGGCTCTGATACCAATTTGTCACGGACCCGGAATTGCATATGATTAGGGGAACGCGAAGTCGCCAAGGACCGAAGGACTCGTCAGCCCGGTGGCACGGTACCTGCGCCGTACGCACCAAGGCGAAACGATCCGACACCCGCCACGTGCGAGCCGGCCGGAAGCGACCAATCTTCCCAGAACCACATACTATTCCATGATCCGGTGAAGGTTTAGAGTCGTTCCCAATTACTACCAGGCAAAACAAGGTCGGAGGAGCCCGGCGGTTCTACCCACACCCTAACCTAGCTCGAAGGCTAGTGGGTCGCTCGAAAGCCCGGTAAAACGCCCACACCCTGCCTGGCCGGCACAGCATCTCAGCCAGTGGGTCACTCAACCGATTCCTGCTCGGCGTAGTAACAAGCGGTACAACCGTAACCCTTCACGACATACCCATACGCTCCATATCATACACGCATTGCATATGGGCAGCCCGGATAACAACTCGGATATCACAACAAAGCTCTACAAATATGATATTAATAGTAACTGTCCATGATGGGACAACACATTACATCATTCGGCCATAACCGAAAACATATCCGAGTACGGAGAATGTAAACGACAGCGGAAACAAGGTAAATGAGTCCCACAGCGGCATTGTGACCGCTGACCAAAAGCTACAACCTATCCCATGAATCGACTAACTAACCGAGGAAACAACAATTTCAGGCATCATCGAAATAGTCTTCAACCACCGGCTCACCTGCAAGCTCTAGGAATAACCTAGGTGAGTACAAACGTACTCGCAAGACTTATTCGTGCTTGATTAAATGTCCTACCCATACTAGTACAGCAGCAATTAAACATGAATGCTTCTCAGAGTAACAATATACAAATTAAGAACATAACATTGACAAGGTGAAGTAAAGATAAGTTAAGTAACAGTCTAACTCAGGATACAAACATATCACAGTTAATTCACCTCGAGATCCAATCAGCAAATCCAAATCCATTGGGGCAGCCCATGAGTCCACTCCAAATCAATCCATTAAACATCATCCAATTCAATTAGGGCAGCCCCTAAATCAAATCCAAATTGATCCAACATCGACTCATGTTCATTTTAGTCTCTCGAACCGCTACCGACAACTCAACCACTGCAGGCATAGTGAGTGCATAACAGTTTGGAGGTAGCGAGCCTCCAAAGTGCATGGAGGCTTACCCCAGCTATCCTCAGCGTTGGTTCTCGCTAACGTTTCCGTGTGATAAGGGATGGTGACACGCTGAAGATAGGGTTGGTGTGGCGACAAAACTCTACGTACTCCTGGGTCGCCATCACCCCGCTATTAACACCAACCGTACCCATTGTGCACGCCCTCGGCTCTCCCAACTCACTTAACAATTTAGTTGAAGAGCCATAAGATGTTCTCGACTTAATACACATCCTACACATGCTAGTGTACGCAACTTTGCGACGATTCACAGATAACATCAATACACATAGCACATATAAATAAGGCATACACAAGAGTACGGAAATTAACGATGCAACAAGCTCTGCTTGCCTTGTTCGGGTTGTTCCTGATCTTGCGGGGAGCTGTAAGCCTGGTGGTCTTCCTCTTCAGATTCTTTAATAAGCCATACGAAGAACCGGAAAAGAAACGATAAGGAAAATATTAAGATTCAGCATGTATGCATGATATTTATGTGGAATGTGCATGTTATGAAGATACTAGGATGACTAGGGTTCTGCTGCGACAAGGTATATATATAACTACAGTGGTTGGTGTTACCCTAATGCCATGCGCATGCATGCATGTAATAATAACCCTTATGTAGAATTAGGGTTAGTCATCTACTAGCTCGAATGAATGGTTAAACCCTACGGTTGTTAAGGACATCAAAGGTTCTGAAGTCTAAATCTAGAACATTTGGAATCATATACGTCGAGGCTATGAATCAATTACTATGGATTGCCGAAGGATCACTTACGCGAGAGGGTTAATTAGCTATCTTTTTATAATGTATAAATCTGAGTACAGGTGTTAGAATTTGGTTCCAGCCAAGTCGTAGGAATTCTCGTAAGGATTCCAGAACTGTAAAGCTTATCGAAATTGGAGTTAGGGTTGCGAAGTTAGGGTTTATCGACCCCCGACGGAGGCTAAACAACAACCCTAGATATCAGTGTGTGCATGTGCTCAAAATTAATTTTTGATTCAGCCATATTGTAGAGAATTTCATAAGCTTTCCAGACATATAAAATTTATCAAATTTGGATGAGTGGTTTGAAAGTTATGCATGTTTGAAATTTCATTCAAAATCCCCCCTAAACAGAACCTAACCCTAATTGCTAGGTACACCCGAAGTCTACCCCGACCAGATCTAAAATCCTACGTGTACCCGAGCTAATCTACTCCGGATTCCCACCCCTTAAACCCTCTCGGGATGACATGTGGGCCCCGGGTGGCAGGGCTGACTGGGCAGCCGAGCCCCAGTCAGCAGCTGACTGGACTCAGCCAGCCAACCAGAACCTGCCACGCGGCCGCCCCATCACTCCCTCTCTTCTCTCTCTCGGGACCGGCCGGAGGCGAGGTCCAGACGGCGGCGGCTCGCCGGGGAGCTCACCGGAGGGAGCTCCGGTGCTCTATTTGCTCGGGGGAAAGGGGCAGAAGGAGCAGGAGCTCACCCCGGGCTCGTTGCTGTGCTCGGGGAGGAGGGAGGAGGCCGTAAAGGAGGTCGGCGACGAGGACTGGCGGCGAGGTCCCTCGGTGACCGGTGGAGAGGGGCGTCGGAGCTCGGGTCTGCGAAGAAAAGGAGCGGAGGGAGTTAAGGGAGAAGAAAGGAGACTCGGGGGAAAGAAAATGGGAGGAGAGGAGAACCAGCGCGCGCTCGGGAGCTCGTCGGAGGTTTGGCCGGACCTGAGGACGAAGGCGACGGGGTCGGTGATTCCGGCGCAGATCTGGAGCGCAGAGGAGGTAGGCAGGTGGAGGAGAAGGTAGGGAAGCTAGGGAGCTTGTCGTGGAGGTCGGGGCTTCACTGGACTGCGGTTAATTCCTCGCCGGAGTTCAGTGACCGGAGATGGGGAAGAAATTAGGGCGCGGGGAAACAGAGGGAGAGGAGGCTACGGTTTCGGGAGCTGGACGAGGGGGGAGGAGAGCTGGTCGGGACGCGGCTTTTAAAGGGGCGGCGGCAGCTTGGACCGCAGCTGTCGAGAGCGGGGCACGGCCCACTCCGGCCAGCCCGCGGGGGAGACGTGGAAGGGGAGGGATGACAGGTTGGTCTGGGGGCGCGGCAGCAGAGAGGGAGGAGGCTGACAGGCGGGGCCGGCCTGTCAGCGGGAGCAGAGGGGGAGCGCGCGCGCGCGGGGGAAGTGGGCCGGCCGAGGCGGCCCATTAGGCCTCGGCCTGCGCCCCTTTTTCTTTTTCTTTTTCATTTTTCTTTTTCTTTAACTACAGATTCATTCCCCTTGTTATTTTATGTACAATTCTTGCTCCAAAGTTTATGAAATTTTTACAGGAGGTTCACCATATTATTTGGGACCTGCTGGAAAGATTTGAACCAATTTGGACAAGGTTTGACCTAGGTTTGTATTCAAATTCCAATTAGGGTTTGATTTCGGATTTACACTTCAACTAGGCTTTAAACCTCCCCAAAATTTATGAAAATTGGCAAGGGGCTAGGGTTTCCACTTTTGAAACTATTTGTGAAGTTTGGGAGGTTTGCATCCACTAAAATTGTTCTATCGTCGAAACCCTAATTCCAGCTCTTTTAGGGTTTTTAGGTTTAGGGACGGGGAGTCACCGAAGTGTTCGATGACCTCCCCCACCCTTATTAATGACATTGTTAATTCGAGTACTTCGAATAAGTTGATTGGTGTTTTGACATTGTATTTGAAATACTTCAAATAAATTGATTGGTGTTTGTATAATTCCCACCGAGGATGAAATATGTACATATTCTATAAAGTAAAATCGATATACAACTAAGTTTAAGTAAAGTGTGGGTGATGATGATGCCATGTATGCATGAATGCGGAGCAAAACCCTAATCGTTCAAATTGGGTGTTACAGGTCGGCGAAGCAAATGCCATGTTCATCCTCAAATCCGCTGTCGACGGATCCGCACCCGGACGGAGACTTCTACGGCTAGTGCTTGGCTACGCTCGAGCTTGTACGGAACGTGATTACGGCCAGAGCTCATACGAAGCATGTCTGCGATACCAAGAGGAGCGATGGAAATTATGTTCGTTAACGAAACAAACTTTTTACCAATTACTAGTAAATGTGCCCGTGCGTTGCACCGGGAGAAAATTAGCAATGCAAGATGAAATATAAATGCTTAAGTTGATCGTAAATGAACCTACCAAGTAGAAAGTGAAACTCTGAAGTATGCCGGTCAGTGAAACATCAGCATTTATTGAATCTCCACAATCCGCACAAGATACAGTTGGCAGTTGGTGGTACCATGCACTGAGCAAGAGCACTAAAAAGAATGACATACCTGTTCCAATATTGCACAAAACATACATGGTTTAGCATTGAGATATTCAGAAAAGGGTTTGGAAACATAGTTACATTATGCCACAAAAAATTGAAAGGTTGCATCACCTATTTGGTGAGGACTTCTGTGTAGACAATATTCTTTGTGTATGTCTCCTTTGTACTGATCTTCTTATTCTTATTCTTCTCCTCCTTCGTGTATGTCTCGCTTGTACTGATCTTATTCTTCTTCTTCTTCTTCTTCTTCTTCTCCTCATCATGTGTACCTATTAGTACCTTTATGTTCGATGTCGCGGTCGCTCTAGAAAGCGCGACATATAGCTGACCATGTGAGAAAACCGGTTCAGGCAGGTAGACGCCGACATTTGGTATTGTCTAACCTTGTGATTTGTTTATTGTTATTGCGAAGCTGAGCCTGACTGGAAATTGTTTCCTCTTGAAACTGAACGGGAACATGTCGTCGTCAGATGGGCATAATGGTATTCGAGGCAAGAAAACTCGCATTCCAGAGTGTTGTCGTACCACAATCTCTGCATCAATTGCATTTTTCTGAAATCCACGTACGACCAACCTTGTGCCGTTGCAGAGGCCATTAGCGGGGTCGATGTTCCTGAGCAGTATGATTGGACAATTAATTTTGAGCTTTAGCATATGTGGAGGCAGTCCGTTTGGGGTAAGGGTGTTTAGGAATTCTGGTGGATAGTAGTTATGTGGGTCGTCTTCTATAGAATCGAAGCTGTGGTACACCATCTCCTCCCCTTGGAAGCGATCAATCATTTTTAGGTTGATTCTGTCTACGCAGTCGTTCCTTGTGGATAAAATTGCTCTTGATGTGACGTATTTTGGATCTTTTAGGGAAGTGTTGTCCGTTTGGTAGATATTGTCGATGAGTCTATCCAGGCCATTATCATCCGTCTTATTTGGCACACATATACTTGTAGGTAGAAGTATTTCGCCGTTATCATTTGTCTCCTCAATTCCGTTTCCAATGCGTAGTAGGTATTCTGCGAACCACGGGTCGTTTTGAGCCCTCATGTTGCGCACAAGCTTCAATTGACGCATGCAATTCCAGAGCTCGGACCTGCGTAGTGACGCATCTACTATCTGGGCTCTTGTACCCTTTCGGACAACAGGGAGCACTTGCCTAAAATCTCCTCCAAATATGACCGTTTTTCCACCGAATGGAATATCTGGTCTGTCCATTATGTCCCGCATGCTTCTGTCTAGCGCCTCAACTGCCTGCCTCTTAGTCATAGATGCTTCGTCCCAGATTATTAGTGATGCCGCTTGGAGTAGCTTGGCTGTCCCACTTTGTTTTGTGAATCCACAAATAGCTCCATCGTCTATTCATAGTGGAATCTTGAACCTCGAGTGCGCGGTCCTCCCTCCGGGCATTATGGAAGCAGCAACACCAGAAGTGGCCGTCGCCACAGCAATCTTGCCTTGTCCGCGTATTGTGGCCAAGAGCGCCCTGTAAAGAAATGTTTTTCCCGTGCCTCCCGGTCCATCGACAAAGAATATACCTCCTCTGTGGCGGTCAATCGTGGCTAGGATTTCCTCGTAGGCCTTCCTCTGCTCGTTGTTTAGGTTCTTATGCAAAGATGCGTCGTCGGGGTCCACCTCAATCGAGGTCTCCTCGATGATCTCCCTAGGTACGTCGTCTGTCGTGTCATGCTGTTTGTCGATCTCTGGCAGAGGAAATGACTGTATGTCTTTTCCCATTGAGTGCAACATGTCCCTGATATTTTTCAGTACCATTTGTTGGACCGTGTGCTTGCATTTGCAGTTTCTGCTATAGTCTTCTGACATTGCCTCGAGGTGATTGTTCCAGAGGCTACGGACGTCGCTGGGCTCACAAAACACCAGGATTGTCGCGAATAGCCTTCGTAGCGATGATGGCATTCGAAACAACTCCGCTTCTGTCATGCAGTCATCTAGTGTGTTGTCTGCCTCAATTAGCCCCCTTCTTTCTGCAGCTTCATGGAAGGTTGGCATTACTTGTCCATCGACTGTTCTTAGGTCTTCGTAGCTGGTGGCGCCTGTCACGTGGTTTAGGAGAACTCGAAGATAGTATCGTTCTCCTTCAGCCGGGTGTCCCGAGACGATCCTGCCAACCTGGAACGTAGCGGCTCGTTTCCTCTCCTGCCAAAACTTCCCTCGTCTTTGCCAAGTATAATATTCTAGAAAGTCCCTGTATAGCATGCCTCGTGCTTTCTCACGTAAGCTGTTTGCTTCAAAGTATGCTGTCAACATTGACCTTTCTGTGCCACCACGGCCGATAACATTATTGATTTTTTCTTTGCCATTATATGAAACCATGTGCATATTTGGGAGATGTAGCTGTAGTTGCAAGACTGCTGGGTGTATTTTGCTCAGTTCGAAGCCATATATTCTCCACAGTGCTTCTGGAGGTGTCACCCACCGTGCGTCTCTGTACTGTCGAATCTCGTCGATTTCGGCTTCATTTACTTTGTCAGTTACAGATACAGATGCTCGGTCATGTCCCTTGTAGATGTACTTGAACAAGTACTTAACGGCTTTAATGCTTGAGCATATCTCAACATTTATGTGGCAGTTGAACATCCTCAACAGATAGGGGTTGTAAGGAACAACCCACCTGTTATCTAGTTTGCAATTTCGGACTGTTTCAGTCCGGCCGTCATTGCGTCTCCTATATAGTGGGTAGGAGTCCTTGCCTTGAATTGTAGTTTTGTTAAATGGCCTTGGATAATTGTTCTTGCATGACGGACGATTCTTTGTGCATGGACAATATTTATTCAGTGCACCGCAAGGACCATGCATCATATGTTTGATTACCATTTTGTATAGCTCTGGGTACTTGTGCTTGTTAGGGAGCTCGGCGGAGATGATTCTGTCATATTGTTCTGGACATGTGTACTTGTATTTTCTAGTCATGATCAGCAAAAAGTGAGCGTGGGGTAGTCCCCTCTTTTGGAACTCTACAACATAGGTATATGCCTTAACCTTTCCAAGAATGTTCTTCTCAAATAGTTGCTTCTTCATTTCTTCTAGCTTCGCCCTGAAAGCACGAACGACGATATCTGGGCGATCTTGTGGTGTTTGTCCAAACTCTAGTTCATGTTCGATCTCTTCCCAGTTGGGGTTGCAGGTCATTGTGAGG